>CM077238.1:33015229-33552729 GCA_039654775.1 Spinibarbus caldwelli
TGGATCTGTATGTGGCCATGAGTTACACAACAGACTACAGTCCCAAAACACATATTACCCTCGATGAGAACCTTAAGCTAATTTTCCCCAGTTTCACAGACAAGGCTTAAGCCTAGTCCTAGACTGAGCTATTTCAACTGAAATAAACTTGCACTGACTGATCTTAAAATATATCAGTGCCTTTGTTTTGTTTCAAGATGCAACCCAGTAATGTTTTTTTTTTCTAAGCATGTTTATAAAAATTACTTAAATGTCCTAATTGAACTATGGCCTAATCCTGGCTTAGTCTAAGCCCCGTCTGTGAAACCGGGCCTTAATGTATTTTAACAGTGTAAAGGTTTTGATGAAACAGGGTGTGTTTGGGTCTATTCTTCTAATTTTGCATAAATTGTTAAAATTTGCTGTACACTTGTGAAAAAGCACACTTTAAAAACCATACTTATTATGGAAATAATACACTTTAAAAATATATACTTTGATATACTTGAAATGCAAATTGAACATCAAGTTTTTAGACATTTAATTGCATGTTAATTGCAATCAAATGCAAATTAACTATAGTTTAATTTTATACATTTGAATTTTAAATTTATATTAAAATGCAATTAGTTGAAATTAAGACTGCTATTTAACCCACTTAAGTAGTATTTAAGTGTATTTTGATATGTAATTTATTGCATTCTATTGTCTAATGTACGTGTATGCCATGTATTTCGAACATATATTTACACATTTGTAATAATGAAGTTGCAATTTTGTACATTTAAGTACACTGCATAACATATTATTTAAATCTAATATTTAATAACACTACAGTTAAAATGAAAATAAAGTACTTTACATGTGCTTTAGTATGTTTGTCAACACATCAAAATAAGTGTACTTCTTTAAAACATGACAAAAGATTATTAAAACAATTATCTAAAATGTACTTCAAAGTAAAACTTTTTAAAAGTCTACTTAAGAAACAGTCATGAAAGTAGTACATGCTCTCTTCAAGTACACTTAAGTGGCGTTTTATTTAACTAACATTATATTAATCTCAAATACTTTTGAGATTTGAAGTACACTATAAGTGCACATTCACTACAATTAAGCACACTTCTTTTTCACAAGGTAAAAACCATTTCACCTGCTTCAAAATATTTGAAATACCGATATGTTGTCTTTTAACTTAAGGTAGAACTTAAAAATTGTAATTCAAATAGCGTTTAAAAATGTTTATCTCAAACTTACATGATTGAACATCAGGTCCCCATTGTGTGATAACATGCCCCTCCATAAATCAATGTGTGTTAAATGAACTTTGCTGTTTGCAAAGACCTCAAAAAAAAAGCGAATCCACCATGAGAAATATTTACTAAAAAACACAGATCCTCTCACCATTGGTGCTGATCTGCTCAGGCGTCTGCAGAGGCAGTACGTACTCAGACGTCATCGGCTGATTGGCTGAATCCACAGCACTCGTCGCTGGTTTCTCGATGTCATTGGTGGAGGCGGCGGTGGAGACGGGGATGTGGCAGAACTTCCCAGTGAAGTTGGGCGGGCAGAGACATTGATCCTTCTGTACGCACACTCCTCCGTTCTTACACAACATCGGACACACGACTGATGGGAGAAAGAACAGAGAAAGTGAGTAAAAAGCACAGAGAAACAGAGCAAATCCCTGACGAATGACTTCATCCATCACTCATCAACTTTATACAATTATGCAATTATTGTTCTAAAAACCACAACAGCTCAATAAGGTTCTGATGAAAGACACAGAACACAGACATTATTGTCTTTGAATGGATGCTGTTAACAACCTAGTTATGAGTCTTGGTTTAGTGCCTCTCAAAATGGAAAGTTTCTATAAAAAGCAACTCTTTCTGTTGTATTTCTTTTATGTCGTTATTGGCCTCAGAATGCCTTCCATATCACATGTCTGTGATGTATTAATATGTTTGGAAAGCTTGGAACGAGCCCATGCCTAAAAAATTTAAAATAAATGTACCGTGTGTGTGTGTGTTTGTATGTGAGAAGGGGGGGGGGGTTCTTCATGGTTGTTTTTGCAGTATTCATCTGCAATTGCTCTAGCATGATCTCTAGATCCAAACACATCTGTCAAACAAACCCCATGTAGAAAGAGCTCCATATAACAACATAAACAACTCAGAAAACAAGCCCTTGAGAAAGACACAATCAGACAGAACAAGGCTAAATCTAATCTTCAACATAAAATCAAATCACAATAGTTTTCTTTCATAATGATTCATCAAAACTTTCCAGTTGGCGTCACCAGTAAGTATTAATTTTCTGCTCCTCCAATACGAAAACTCAACAGGTTTTCAGTGGTGTCCTGTGACCACATTGTTAATTCGAGGGTTGAAATCTAATTTAATCCTGGAAATAAAGAGGTTTTAGGGATTTGATAAAAATGTAAAACAAATGACGAAAAATTAATTTCTAGGTCACTAATCAAATTTGACACTGACCATGTTAACTCTTTGTAAAAATGTTTTGTTTCTTTGCTTTCTCAAATTATGCTGCCTAATACTAAGAAACTCAAAGTCACACTAAAAATAGTAACATCTAAATTAACTGTTTTTATTCAAGTCAAAAATGTTATTTACCATCCATAAAACCAACCTGTATAGTTCAACTGATGCCAATCATGGGTCAAATAAGGCAGAAATTGCAATTTAAGGTAACAATTGCAGGATGCCACTTTTTTCAGTGCACATACATTTTTTTAAATAGATTAAACTCAAATTATTCTAAAGATAACATAATATGATGATTATTGTAATTTTGATGACATTTTAACAATAAACAGAATATTAGAGTATTAAATAAAATTATAGTATTGAATATAATTTATTAAGTATTACTTATACTATAATACTATATACTTATTAATATAATATAAAACAATATAATATAATATAATATTATAAATATAAAATAATACTAAGTAAAATAATATTAAATAAAGTAATAAATAAACTAGAGTCTAAAGTTTCCGTAAATGTAAAATTTAAAAAAAAAAAAAAAAAAAAAAAAATGCAACAAAAGAAAAAAAAAAACACAAAACAACAGACAAAAATGTTCACTAGTGGTCTCAGATTTTAGATCCAACTATGTCCAATTACTGATGTAAAATTTCTGCTTTTACTTTAAGTCAACCCAGTTTGCAACCTACATTATTTATTGACCTTAAATAAGTGCAGAATATATTTCTGGATCTTATTTAACAGAGTTGGTCATAAAAATGGTACAGACACCATTATGAAACATGTTTATCAAGGAAGTAAAGTGCTTATTCTAATTCAAATATTGACTAAAATGAAGCAAGAAAAACATCACAATGTTTGGAAACTTTGTAATAGGAATGAAATTCACTGAGAAGATGACAAACATGATATTATCTTTTTTTGTTCTTTAAAGTAAACACACACAAACAGCAAGGAGACGGTTAAGATCTGCTGTCTTTGGCTAACCCATTTCCTCCCAGCTGTCACTGACAAGAGTTTGTGTGTGGAAGATGAGAGAAATCTGAGCAGTTTCATTTTGGGACTTAAAGACGCTGAGGTCACCCAACCAATTATATTCAGTTAGATGAGATTTACCTTGTTCCCTTGACACACACACACACACACACACACACCTCTATTAATCAGGGTTTAGCGGAAGCTGAACAGCATCCAAAGTCCACAGGTATCCATCATTTTTATTTCAGAGTTCAGTGCCGGGTCAGCATTGATTCTCTGTTGTATGCATGCACATCGTTTGAAAACCTATTTGTGGTAGTATTTTATGATTCCTAGAAAACATATAAACATCAAACTAGAGGCTAAAATTTGCGAACAAACTTTGAAGTTGGCTTGGAAAGCCTGAATGGTCAGCCTGAGTCAAAAGTGCCAAATCACACATCACCTGAAATATGGTTTATTCACAGTGTAATATGGTTGCTAGGGTCCTCTATATGGTTGCTAGGGCATGATTAGATAATTGCCAGGGTGATCCCTGAAGCCTGTTAACAATCTGAGTCAAAAGAGCCAACTCAAATATCTCTATTTTGCTCTAATGCAGAGATATAGCTTGCTCATTTTACTATATGGTTGCTAGCGTCCTCCTCTACATGGTTGCTAGGGCATGGCTAGGCAGTTGGTATGGTGATATCTAAAGCCTCTTAACAGCCCGAGTCAAAAGAGCCCACCCCCATGTCTCCATGTTGTTCAAATATAGAGATATAGCTTGTTCATTTTACAATATGGCTGCTAGGGTCCTCTAAATGGTTGCTAGGGCATGGCTAGACAGTTGTGAGGATGGTATTTAACAGTCTAAAGAGACCAACCCCATGTCTCTACTCAGCTAACTGGGAATGTTCTCACAACTTTAATAGAACGTTGAAAGAGATGTTTTGGTAACCTTTAAATGATGTTCAATTCACGACAAGAAAACAGGACACTTTAACATTCTTATAATATTACAAATAAATGATAGAACAGTGTAAGAAACGTTCCTGTAACCTTTACATAACGTTATAATCACAACAAGAAAATTGGACATTTTAGAAACATTTCAAAACAATGTTCCCAAAACAAATATGATATTCTAATGCAGAAATTAAGCTTGTTCATTTTACTGTATGGTTGCTAGGTTGCTTTAAATGGTTGCTAGGGCGTGGTTAGGTAGTTGTCAGATATTTAAAGACTACTTATCAGTCTGAGTCAAAAAAGAAAAAAATTAAAAAGCTAACATGTTTGTCTCTACGATGTTCTGATACAGAGATTTTCCTCTCATCTTGTTTTTTTAATGGAAGTCTATGGGGTGGTTGCTAGGGTGTGGTTAGGAGGTTAGGGTGTCACTATTTATAGTCTGTGTGTTTTATAAGCTCCCACCTTGAAGTCGCTGTGAGATATGGGTGCACAAATTATTTTGCAAATGCAAGTCTAAAACATCAGAAAGAGAAGTGATTTAAAGGATGTTTCTTGTTTCTGGATGTTGTCAATGGACCAGTGAATTGTTTAGACATGTTCTTTCAACATGACTTCTTAATTTCCACCTCTGAATCAGATTAAATCCATTCATTTGTCTACTTTTCTTTAGCAAGGGTAAATTCGCTATAAATTAGTTTTGGTGACTTTCATGCTGGTTTTATCATGCCTACAGTGGTTAAACTGTACAGCCTACAACAACAGTAAGAAGCTATCTATCACCAGTTCAGACCATCTTATGTCTTATGCACAAACATACAAGTATAGGCCCAATAATTCCCTCATTTTAGCAAGAGAATTATGTATATGATCTCATGAGCTGTATATGAACCATTACATTGTATTTTATACATACTCGACTGTATTCTATGGATGTGAATGAGAAAGAGAGGGAGAGGGAGGTTGGGCGTTGTTTGGAGATGATGTGACAGAGGTTTGTATGTTTGGAGATGAATGAACCGTGGTGGTTTTTGAACCAGGATGAGAGTTTGTTCTTCAGCTCATCTGTGTAAACACAAACATTTGGCAACACCCTCACACTTCATAAAACTAAAGCTGGAAATCTCCAGTACCTTTTCATTTTCTAGATTTCTACCTTCATTTCTGGACCACAGATATTCTGTTGTTTTGAAACCATTGAGGGTTCGAATAAATATTGGCTTTATCCAGATAAAAGGAAGCCAAACATACACTTTCAGTGAGGGGGGAAATATGTAAATAAAATTCTTTTCAAAATGAAGAAAGGCCAGGAATACGCTGCTTGACTGAAACAACAAAATTATAAAAATCTTGACAGGACACCAATGGAAGAAAAAGCCATTTTCATTGGAGAAGGTCCAAGGAGAAGGTCTCATTTGCACTTCAAAGATTCATTCAGAGAAAAGCGCTGTGCGTATCTGCCATCTTTCAGCTTAAATGAAGAAAGGAGATCCTGCCAGACTCAACTAGACCAGTTTAGGTTTGCGTTTAAATCTAAAGTCTTAAATCTGACATATGAATTCTTTTATATAAAAACAAGTTTGTAAGAAGGTTTGTATCAACACAGATACACACACATTTTGGGCACATGTCTATGAACTTCAAGGCTGACTGCATCATCACTCAAGTCAAAGGGGAAAACAGCAGAACTATTTTGAGGTAAATTAAAGACACATGCTGTTAAAGAGTGCTTTTAGTGTGCTGTGCTCTGGGACAGACTAAAGAAAGCTGCAAATCAATTCGTTTCAATGGCAATAGCCAGTGTGTCTGACATACGGATTCACTGACCAATGAGAATTTTTGAGAGGCTACACTGTATATTGTTATTGTTTAAAGACACTGTGTGAGACAAATATTACCCATACTGTATCAGAAAGATAACATGTTGTTGCTAAAATCAACAGAATTGCAGGCTTTTATATTTGCATTATATAAAGATAAAGCAAATGATCACAAAATATTTCTGGAAAATACATGAGAGGCATTTTCTTATAACATTAACTGAAAAATATTTATATAAACTTTTTAAGTAATGTTTAACAATCATTTTAGCAGATTTACTAAAAAAGGATTTTGGAAGGATACTACACTGTAAAAAATAATTTAAAAAATGTAATTATTTGTGAAATTTACTAGCAATTTCAGAGTGAAATCTGTTTGAAAGTAAATTGAAAGTATTTTTTAGGATTCTTTGATGAATAGAAAGTTCAAAATAACAGAAATCTTCTCTACATTGTAAATGCATTTACTGTCACTTTTCATCAACTCGATGTGTCCTCGCTGAAGAAGTATTCATTTTTCTCTCCCCAATTGTTTTCCTTTCCAACAAAGTAGCTTTTTATTTTGTAAAAAAAAAAAAAAATAAATAAAAATAAATTACTGATTGATTGATTGACTGACTGATTGATTGTGCTTCTCATTAAATCCTCATTATTATTAAAAAAAAAGAAAAAAAACAAAAAATGCGTAAATTAATGTCAGTATGAAAATGTAACCATACATTTTGCACTGACCCTGTGCAGCGACCCCCTGACTGTACCCCCTCCTTTTTTTTTTTTTGTGGTCATGCAAAGTCATGACAAAAGCATATAAAGCCAATGTATCTCATAGACCAGGGTTCAAAAGTTTACTGTACAACATCACAAATCTCTAACCCATTAACACACATGAGTTTACTTCCACTAATGTCAAAGTAAGATTGCATGGAAGAATTTTTCCATATCGTAGAAAACTAGGATGACATTTGAACCGTTTAGAAAGCTGAATCTTTCACGAGGCATCCGCACATACAGTTCATGTACGATAACACACTCTTACACACTCTCACACATGTCGTGAGTGCCTCTGATAGTCTCTGGCTCTCTGCCACAGTCCAGATGTTTCAGGGCCCCTGAGGGCCACTGCAGGTAAACTAATTAACCCTTAGAGATGCACGTATGTACGCAGCGAGAAGAAATGGCTGCTTGATTTCTCTTACGGCAGGAAGTACATTTCACGCTTTCTCCACTGATTTCAGCTAAAGCAGCTGAAGGATTACAAGCTTTTATTTGGCACCACGTGTTCGACTCTCTGTTCGCCCAAAACCCGCAGCCAGCTATTGGAGGAGAGTTATAACCAGCCCTACAAACATGTGCCTCAGATCGGACACAGATGCTCAGCCCATCTGCATGCATACATACATTATTAACTCATCTTCGTTTTAAAATCTAGAGAGAAACTGAAAAACGAGTGCTTGAGTTCATTGAGCTTCTTACTTGTGCTGTGATGAAGGAATATTATTTAGAAACTAATATTTAATAAGGTTTTTCTAGTTGTATTAAAATAAATGTATTCAAAGTTTTTTTTTTTTTTTTTTAAATCGATTCAGTCCCTGCAATAATTCCGGCTGAGTGTGCGCCATGTGTCCAAAAATATAATATTTATAACTTTAATTTTACAGTTAGACCTCACTAATGGACACCATAACCAAAATTTTGTTAAAATACACTGTAAAAAAATTCTATTTCGAAGCTGTAAATAAAACAAAGATTATTCGAGTATGTTTTCTGAGAAAATACTATATTACTTGCATTTCTTTGTAACTGTTTGTGAAATTTGTGGAAAGTATATCTACACCATTTTTTTATAATAAATTATTAATATATATTTTTTAGAAAATTATTTATTAATCATCTGTATCTTTAGTTGCATATTTTCATGTAAACAACCATTAAGTACATGTAAATAGACTGATGCAAGTTTATGCAAAACTAAACTATAAATATTCGCCATTCATTTTGAAATTGACACCACCAAAAACTGACTGATTGTTCAATGGTGGAGTCAATTGAGAAATCAGTATTGACTCATTTAGTGAGTCTGATTCAAATTCTAAGTCTCTGTACTTAGCAGATGACTCTGAGAAAGGCTGTGAGAGCTTGGTGTTCCATTTGCGACAGACCCTTTGAGGCCATTTGATAAATCTTTTTCAAAAAAAGAACTGGTACGTAAGAGTCATTTGTTCACAAATTGAACATCATGGCTCATGGTGCATGCAAATCTAAATAACTAACACCACCTCACAAGATGATTTCTGACAAAACTGCATATGAAAACTTGACAGAACTGGACTTTCCAACCCTGTGCCTGTAGTGACATTTATGGACTTTTCATGACACTTTCAAAGTGAAATGTCCAGTAAGTGGCACAAAAAAAAAAAAATAAATAAATAAATAAATAAAGTGCATTCAGTTTTATCTGAAACAGATGGTCATGAATCTAGAAACTTTCTTTAACATTGGTTATTGCATGTAAGCTGGGAATTTGGAAATTAATTGTCTGGTAAAAATAGCATGGCATCTGAACATTACAAAGTACCTACACTACACCTATCCGATAGTGTTAAGATACACTATATTGCCAAAAGTATTGGGTCACCCCCTTCTAATGAACAGGTTTGACTACTTTAGTCATTTCCATGAGTACAAATCTTAATGTTTAAGCATATAATGATATTCTAGGGAATTGTGTGCTTCTAATTTTAAAGCAACAGTTTGGACAGGACCCTTTCCTATTCTAACATGACAATGCCTCTGTGTATAAGGCAAGGTTCAAAAAGAAATGATTGATTCAGTCAGTGTGGAAGAATTTGACTGGTCTGCAGAAAGCCAAGTCCTAATGCAAGCTGAACACCTCTGGTGTGACTTTAAATGCAGATCTTGAGCCAAAAACTCATCACCGAACACCAATGACTTGTACATATGGGTACAGTCATTTTAGACACTTCTAAAACTGTTGCAACAGAGATGGAAATACAATTTTTAAATACATGAATTATGTTTCCATCTTTGTTGCCACAGTTTTGGAAGTGCCTTTTTCTGTTCTAAAGAAGGGGGTGTCCCAATACGTTTGTCCATATAGTGTATGTACAAGTCATTGGTGTTTGGTGATGAGTTTTTGGCTCAAGATCTGCATTTAAAGTCACACCAGAGGTGTTCAGCTTGGATTAGGACTTGGCTTTCTGCAGACCAGTCAAGTTCTTCCACACTGACTGAATCAATCATTTCTTTTTGAACCTTGCCTTATACACAGAGGCATTGTCATGTTAGAATAGGAAAGGGTCCTGTCCAAACTGTTGCTTTAAAATTAGAAGCACACAATTCCCTAGAATATCATTATATGCTTAAACATTAAGATTTGTACTCATGGAAATGACTAAAGCAGTCAAACTTGTTCATTAGAAGGGGGTGACCCAATACTTTTGGCAATATATTGTATGTTAGCATGTCGTTGAGCTTTTTTGTCATGACTCGTGTTTCACAGGACTCGTACCTGAGCGTTTCACATCATAAGTGCAATGATGTACTGGGTGCGCTAACAAGCAAGTTTACTTGATCAGAAAAGCCAAACGTATGGAGCTTCCTATGTGACGCAAATATCACAATGTATTAATTTACAAAGTATGCACTTTTGAAAATGTTTTGAGCTCATAACATAGTATTGTGCACAAAACATCACAAAAATAAGTCTTTATTAAGCGATAATCTGCCACGATAATCATAATTTGTGTGAAAAGGAATAAAAGTTGTTGGTGTTTTACTGCCACTTGTGTTCATATCAACTGAAAACTACATTCTTAGACTTTTCCAATGAGCCAAGGTTGGGATTTTCAATTATTGTCACCTTTTTTCGCATTTGTGAGCATTTTGGTCACAGTCTGCAGCTCTGAAATAGGTACCATATGACATCAATTTGGTGAAACTGAAACCTTTCCAGGCCAAAGGAAGCACAATTCAGAAGAAACACGACTAACAATCCCACATGGATCCACAGAAAGTGACTAGGAGCTACAGAATAGCGGAGACAAATGAGTCTAATCAGGATCTAAACCACTGAAATGAATGCAGGGGGGCAGGGACGTTATTTATATAAATAGTTAAATAAAGAGCTCTGGATTGCATTGGCATCTAGTTTTTTCAGCAGTCAAACTTTCACTACGTGTTTACAATCACTACTGTGAAAGATTCAAATCATTCCCCTCGTCGTAATTCAGCTGTCAAATGACTCCAACGAGCAAAATTACAACCAGCGCTTGGCCTCGTGCCTGGATGCCAGACTGACCATGAAGTCAATGAAAAAGACGTAACCTCCAGGATCCATCCGCTCAACTAAAAAGACGCTTTGACGGCACGGGCGGAGGTTTAGTAAACTGATAAATGAGACAAGCTGCACATTTCTCAGAACTGGAAGCCAACACCATTTCTTTCAATGCCACAAACACGGCATGTGTGTTTATGCCCATTTATCTCCAAACAGCT
The DNA here is from genome assembly GCA_039654775.1 of Spinibarbus caldwelli. Taxonomy (NCBI): domain Eukaryota; kingdom Metazoa; phylum Chordata; class Actinopteri; order Cypriniformes; family Cyprinidae; genus Spinibarbus; species Spinibarbus caldwelli. The sequence goes on from CM077238.1 coordinate 33,025,986, forward strand.
TGAGCGGAGAACACACATAAATCACTTCCTGCTTTTATGTACGGACATGTTTACCAGAAGAAAACACAAATGTATAAAATTTATCAGAGGAAGCTCTGGTGTGTGATAAGTTCATAATGAGTTTCTCTGGATGGAGATTACAGGCAGCACTTGTATAAATAGGTCACAATGTTACTGGACTGTTGAAGCTGATGTTCTCTTGGACGAGAGGCAAGAGGCGAATAGGAAACAGGTCCCGAGTGGAAACTGAAGTCAAGATGACTGTTCACGCCTTACATAAGCGTACTGTGGTACGGTGACTAGGAATACAAGCTTGGGTTCACAAAATAAGCCTCTTGCCTCGGGCTCAGAACTGGACGGAAAATCCCAGGATGGTTTGGAGCCAATCTCGCTAATGAACCGACATAATATCATGGTTCTTTGATATATATAATATGATTACATTTACATTACATTTAGTCATTTAGCAGACGCTTTTATCCAAAGCGACTTACAAATGAGGACAATGGAAGCAATCAGAATCAACAAAAGAGCAATAATAAGCAAGTGCTATGACAAGTCTCAGTTAGCCTAATGAAGTATACGTAGAAAGGTTTTTGTTGTTGTTGTTGTTGTTGTTGTTGTTAATTACACAGTTAAGTCATTAACTAAGTTAATGCTATTTACTTTGTAATCCAAAGTACTTAAAAAGTATCACAATGTTGATGTTTTTTTATTTTTTTATTTTTTTAAATTGAATTTGTTAGATCACTCTTTACAAAATATTTTGGTATCATGGCAAATCATGGCAATATCATGGATATTGGGATAATATAATGAAAATATTATAGTGATATCATGGTATTCTTTCACTTTTAAGTACCATGATTTATGAATATTTTCTTTAACCTTTCTTTAACCAGGCAAGTTAATTAAGAACAAGTTCTTATTTACAATAACAGACTGGCAGGAGAATTAATATCTCCTGAGACATACAAACATATATCACAACAGATAATTCACATAAAAAAATAAATAAATAAATAAAAATTAAAAAAAAAAACCTATTTCAAAGAACAAGAGATACCTGGAATTTACACTGTAGGGATGGTCATTTATTGAAACCCAAATGTACATATTCTAATATTTTGAGATACTGGATTTTTGACTTTCATGAGCTGTAAGCTCTTATCATCAAAATTAAAAAAAAAAAAAAAAAAAAAAAAAAAACTTTTGAAATGTTTTACTTTACATGTAATGAATCTAAAATATATTGAAGTTTCACTTTTTGAAATAAGTAACAAGAAAAAATTAACTTTTTAACGATAGTCTAATTTTTTGTAGTTTAGTATAGTTTAACTTTTTGTAAACTTCTAAAAAGAAACTCTTACATGTACATTGGGGTTGATATGGAAGCTTCTTTCCGCCATGGTATAAAAAAATAATAAAGGCAACTGCAATATTTTATCTCACAATTTTGTTATTTTTCTTGCAAACCTGAGTTTATGTCTCACAATTCTTATTTTTTTCCCACAATTCTGAGAAAAACTCACAATTCACAATTGAGAAAAATAAACTCGTAATTCAGAGATAAAAAGTCAAAAATGTGAGATGTAATCTCGCAAATGCAAAGAATAAAAATAAAAAGCGAAATAAAAAGTCACAATTAATATTTTTATTTTTTTATTCTTTTGCGCTGAATAAACAAATGTAAAAATATTTTAGAATTGAGTTGAAAAAAAAACAAATAATTTCTTATTCTTTGACGCAGAATAAAACATTTAATTTTTCATCTCACAATTCTCGTTTTCTCTCAATAGCCAGTTAACATGGTTCTGTGTTTATATCTCGTAACTTAGACTTTTTTTTTTTTTTTCCAGAAAATCAGAATTGTGAGATAAAAAGTCACAATTATCATTTATTTTCTATTCCGTAAGAGTAAAAAAGCTTTCATAGATTCCACTTTTTCTTATTTAATAACCTTTTGGTTCACAAATGACAATCTGCATAGCAATTTGTGAAATTGAATTAATGTAAATAACACATCATATTTTTTTTTTTTTTAATTATTTGATTAGTAACCTAAAATAGTGGAGGATCTTAACTAGTTTTGTTTAAATTAGATTTTGAATGCCAGATTTTCAGTGTGATCTCAGACTTTTGGAGCCCACTGAACATACATCACCAATGACACCTGAATGGAAAAAAAAAACAAACAGATATAAACAGAGAGAACAATAAACAGTGACAGAAGACACATTTGATAAGCATCTCAGAGTGAACGCTCAGGTCAAGCCCTCCATCTCTCAGTACAGACTGTACTGCAATGTCCATGCAAATGATCATGGAGAGCATCAGACACAACAGATGCCCCAGCACAAACACACAGCGCTCGTAAATACCTTCAGATGAATGTCTGACACACCTGCGGGTCTGTGCATGTACATGTAGGCGTGTGTTTGTCTGCAGAAGTGTGGATTCATCATTCATACTGGAGACACAAGCCTCCCCAGAGTTTTCAGTGACACTTCCATCATTCCAACATGTCTGCTCTTCAAGATCAAAAGCTGTCAATTTTATTCTTAAATCTTACTATTTTTTTAATTAAATCCAAATATACTATACACATTTCTAAATAAACAAATAAATAAACAAATAAATTTTATATAAATAAAATTGTATTTACTTTATCACCATCATCACCAACGTCATCATGTATTATTGTGAATTTAACATGGAAGAGAAATCCCAACCTACTATACAATTTTCTAAAGTATTTTTAATAAATAAATCACTAAATAAAACTTATTATTATTATTATTATTATTGTTGTTGTTGTTGTTGTTGTTGTTGTAACTTTAAAAAAGAAATTAATGAAATAAAATTATAATTTAAATAATAAATAAATTAAATAGTAATAATAATAATAATAATAATAATAATAATAATAATAATAATAATAATATTAATAATAATAATAATAATAATAATAATGCATTGTTTAACTATTATTACTATTACTATTACTACTACTATTATTATTATTATTATTATTTTAGCATGGATGGGGTTCAAATTCCAAACCTACATTATATTTTGTTGTAGCTATTTGTTTTTAAATAAACAAATTAATTAATTAAAAATATGATTTAAATAAATAATTTTAATTAAATAATAATAATAATAATAATAATAATAATAATAATAATAACAATAATAAATAATTTAAATTATACAACTACTACTATTATTATTATAGTATGGAAGGGTTCAAAACCCAACCTACATAATTTTTTAAAAATTAATACAGGTATTACTGTATATGAGGATTTCATTATCAGGGTTTGAAACTTTACACACTAAAACTGAATCAGACCACTAGGCCAACAATTGTATAGTTGTTAAACAGTGTTATCTCGCAGGATGCCCTCAGTGAAGTGCATTTACTCACACACTCTGAAGCCGGATCCAGGCGGCGTCTGTCCTGCCTGCTCGCTGTTGTAGATAGTGGTGACATTCCCACGCTCGCAGTAGTTGGTGCAGCGTCCCTGTGTGCAGCGCAGCCTGCAGATGGTGGGGGTGAAGAGCACTTTGATCCGCTCCGAACCCCCGCGGACGATGGTGGAACGCTGCTGCTGGCCGTACGAGAGCTGAGCCACGGCTAGACAGAGGCAGAGAGCAAAGCCAAAGCAGAGCAGCAGAGTCAGCCTGTGAGGACGCATGGCGAGCCCCGTTCACACACACATCACACACACTCACACTCGCAAACGTCTTTTTCCTGGCTCGTCCCTGCAATATCCCTGGAAAGGATCAACTAGTGCATAAAAAAAAGCCAGTTCCTGTTCTGGCACAGATATGAGCTAATGTGCGCCACACACACCTGTATGTGTGTGTGTGTGTATGTGGTTGTGAATGTGTTCAGAAAGCTGTTTGCTGAGGAAACCAGAGCCGTCCTGGTGTTTGAAGGAGCTGTTGCAAGCAAAATCTGTCTGCGAATGAGATCGAATCCATCACCCGCTGATGTCCCTCTCGTTCTCCTTCAGCCCTGCGCTCACAAACACACTGACAGGCTTCTCAGCGCTCTCACTACATGAGGAGAGAACTTTCTCTGTCATATGAGGAGGAGAGAGCAGAGTGGGCGGCGAAACCCAGGAAACTAGCAGGGGACAGAGAGAGAGAGACTCTGCGTCTCTGGCATTGCACACGGGGGTGAGGTCAGTGCCGTTTAATGTGTGTGTGTAGCGGGGGCTTGTAGATGAAGGGAGGGGTGTATTTTTCTTTCACTCTGCATTTTCAACGCTGTCATTTGGCGAGCTTTCGCTGTTCCCCTGCAGCGTGCGCTGAACGTTTATGAATAGTTAAGCACGAATGAATCATTTAGTCACCTTCGTGACTTTGCTTCTTCTGTGGAACACGAAAGGAGAAATTCGGAAGAATGTTCACGATGCTCTTTTCCAGAAACTGATTGTGGACAAAATGACAATAAAGCACCGTAACATATTATAAAGGACTATAATTCAAGTCATATGACAGCTTTTATAAGAACTGTTTGAAGAACAGACCAGCGTTTTGGCCTCTACTATTACTCTACATTCTTAAATATAAAGGTTTTAAAGGTTTTTTTTTTTTTTTTTTTTTGCAGCAATACCATAGAAGAACTATTATAGGTTCTTCAAAGAACATTTCAGTGATGAGTTCTTAAAAGAATATTTGAAGAATAATAATCTAAAGAAACTTTTTTCCACTATAAAGAACCTTTGTGAAATGGAAGAGTTCTATGCATGTTTCTAGGAACACTCTTCAAAATAAAAGTTCTTTATTGGCATCAGTGTTTCAATAAAGAACCTTTAACCTCCATGGAACCTTTCCACTGGACAAAAGGTTCTTCATGGTGGAAAAAGGTTCTTTAGGTGACTAAAATGTTATTCACACTAAGAGTGGTTCTTTTAAGAATTGTTCACTGAAAGGTTCTTTGGGGAACTGGAAATGGTTTTGCTATGGCACTGCAGAAAAAAAAACAAAAAAAAAACAAGAACAACAACAAAAAACCTTTGGAACTTTTTTTTTTTTTTTAAAGAGTAAAGGGGAAAAAATGATGGCAATCAAGAACCCAATAGTGGACCTGAGCAAACCTTTAATGGGGCCTCAAGATGACTTAAAATGATTTAAAACAAGACAAAACAAGCTTTAAAATGAGCTAAAAGGGTTAATGTGGAAAATCAGGATACATAAGGAAAAAGTGTGATTTCTACACCTGTAACTGTCATGTAACTAATAAAATCGTGGACATTTTTATGATGAATGTACATTTTTCAAGTAATGCCAAGCTCTAAAATATTTTATCAAGTAGAAATTGTGAGTTAAAAAATATTGGTAACACTTTACAAAAAAGTCTCATTTGTTAACATTAGATATACAAGATTAACAACTAAGATTAATAAATGCTGTAGAAGTACTGTTTATCGTTATTCATGTTTATCATTAGTTTATGTAGTAGTTGTATGGTGGTGCTTTGTTGTCATTTTGGAGCTTTATGGAAAAGAGCTGTCAGTATTTTCCTCAAAAATTCCATGGATTTCAAAATTCCAAAAATTCCTTTTGAGTTCCATTGAAAAAAGCAGGTTTGGAGTGACATGAGGTTGAGCAAATGATGGCAGTTTTTGTTTTTTGGATGAACTTTTCTTTTTAAACTGAGGATAAACCTAATCTAAAACAGGCTTTTGACCAAATAAGTATCTGGATCCACACAAAGTCAACAACTCCACAAAAGCAAAGAACAAACTGTTCAGAGCGTTTAAAAGGATTAGTTCTCATAAAAGATGATGCCACATTCTTCACAGATGATATGGTTTACCCAAATTTGGTGCTTGAACAGTACTTCTATTGAATACACCTGCAGGGGATAAAATCTAAGATGTTTTTCCTAAACAGCAATGAGAAAGCTAACTGAATTTTGCTCAAGTATTCTGCTTCTTAGTCTGTCTTCTCCAGAGAAAAGTCTTAGTAATCTTTGCTTAGATTTGCCAAAACTCCAGTTCTGCAACAAAATGTCTCAGATCTCAATACAAAGATTTCTCATCATATTCTTCCAAGATTAAATAATCTGTAGTCCCAATTTATATCTCTGTATTATAAATCAATAATGGATTCATTTATCATCATTTATATTTATTTCTCCTAAGGAGTTTTAGGACAAACATCAAAGTTTCCATACGCTGAAGGAAAAAAAGAATATACTGTATGTACAGTATATATGTGTGTGTGTCTATATACATATATGTATATATACATATGTATATATACATATACATATGTGTGTGTGTGTGTGTGTTTTCATATATATATTTAAAATATATTTTAAATATCTATTAAATAGACAGTATGTAAACAGTGAAGCTCAATTAAATATATTTTAAATATATACTACATATATGTAAACATTAAAGCTCAATTATTTAGTCTCAACCTTCATATATACATTGCGGACAGAATTGCCTACTAGGGATTTTAAGCCATAATTATATTGGACATTGTAAAATATGTTTCTTACTTTTTTTCTTTCTTTTTTTTATATTCAAATGCCCTATATGTTCACGTGTTAAATGTTTATATGCACAAAACGTTTTCTTCAAATGTGAGACTATGTGAATGTATTTTATTGGATTAAAATATATGGAGGGCAATAATATATATATATATATATATATATATATATATATATATATATATATATATATATATATATATATATATATATATATATATATATATAGATATATATATATATATATATATTAAATGCTTATAAAATATACATTTCTATTTGTAAAATATATTTTCAACAAAAAATGGTACAAATATATTGGTAGAACATATATTTCCATATTTAAGATTTTTTTGTTTGTTTTGTTTGTTTGCTTGTTATTATATGAAATTGAAATATATTACATGAAACATCACAGAGCAATGAAAGAGCAACATCAGAGCAATGCAGTTTTCCTCTGGGAAGGAGCAAACAGTGGGTTAAATGTGCAGAAATGAGGTGAACTTGATTATAACTCAGACTGACTTGACACACTTTCAGAATCTGGAACAAATGGGCCTGTTTTGAGCGCAGGAGCCTGAAGCACAGACACTGTTTCCCCACACACACACACACACACACACACCTGTATCTGAGAGTGGCTGCGCTGACACGTCCTGCAGCTGCTGGAATCAGGCCTGCTGGGACCATAAATTAATAACGCTACCGTAGGGAGGACCAAACCCTGCAGTCCTCTGTACAGATGATCTATGGATCACTTCACCCAAACTGACCGCCTGCTGTATGTTTGGGAGGAGCTGCTCAACTCTGTCATGATGTCAATGTTTTACATATTAATGAGGCAGTAAAACATGCTTTACTATGGCAACTGTTCTTGTTTATCATGTTGTTTGGTAATGAAGTTGAATTTGTAAGCTTATTGTTGTAAATTATGTCATAATGAGGCACTGGATCATGCAGACACACACACACACGCATTCATGCAGACACACAATATCATAAATCTCCATATATTACTTTTTTCATGCAGGTTTGGCTATGAAATCTTCTTTTCACTTTATACTGATGAAACTCATTCAGTTATTCGACTAACAGATGTTTTTAGATGCACTGCAACTTAAAACTTGAATCAATATGTGCTGAATGAAACCAATGACTGCAAGTCAAGCTTCAGAAACATGAATACAGTATAAACCATCAAAAACAGCTTCAGGTAATCTTACAGCTTTTTTTCAACTGCTTACACACAATCTTTACTTGTCACACAATTTCTGAAACCTGACACTCAAACACGCACCAAATCTGCAAAACCATACACTAATTCTCAGCCTTTGACTCCGTTTTCAATTTCAGAAACACTTTTTGCAAAACACAACACACAATTCTCTATGTAGCACACAAAAATCTAACAGGAATTAATATTATGGCAAAGGTATTTGCAAATGTTTGCTTTTGAGATGTGTTTGTGAAATTTTGAATGCAGTGTTTCATTTTGCAAGAGATGTGAGGCATTTTGCATTTTCTGTGTGCAATTCTTGGATTTGTGTGTAAAGTTTGGAAAAAAAAAAGGCAAAGTTTTGAAATTGTGTGTAAGCAGTTGAAAATACTAATATCAATTAATTCCCACTGTATCTTTAAGAGGGGGAAACTATTTCTTCATGCTAACCCGACTATATATTAGATAATAGTTTATCTAACATTTCAAACAATTCTCAAAATAAACAGAAACATGGAATGTGTGCCTCTTTATTTAAAAATAGTAATGGGACACTGAAATACCATACTCATTTAATCCAGCTCTGGATTTAAAGGCAATTGACTGGTTTTAAGAGGGACTTTATGGATTTCAGTGCTTCATCAGCACATCATGAGCAATATTGTCTGAGATTGTCATTTGCTCAGTGTCAAATTACAGCCTCTTTGAATCTGAAATCAAATCTAAAATCTCTCTTGACTCTAAAACTGCAGAAGAACAGGTCACATAGTGCACAGACACTGGGGGAAAACAGCATTAATCATAAGCTCACCAAAATCCACTATCAACAACATCTCACACAAGCATTCATATTTGGCAATACAAACTGGACAATAAAATCCCGATGAAGAGTTTAAGGGTCAAACTATTGAGTAACGGATTTGAGGCCCAGCTATACGACTGCGTCCTGCGCTCATCGTACTGACGCGTGACACCAGGGGAATTCAGCCTTCGCTGTACGAGAGTAAATATTTATAAAGTGTGCCATTTCATTCGTCATCGCAAAAATAGGTTATTAATGAAGACGTGGTTTCCTCATGCGCTGGAATGCTGAGCTTCTGTCATTCCATCTCTACGTTACAAACTCTCTCAGCGTGGAAACTTGGATTCAGCCGGCATGAAGTGTTGGATTTCCAGAGATCTGGCCTTTGGCAGCAGCGCTTTTCTTTTCCACGTGAGATGACATCCTTCATTCGAGCGTTTTCCACTTCGCCGGGCAATAAGCGTTGACATTATGCGGCCCGAGAAGGTCCATTATAGCGTTTGAAGTTAAAAGAAGAGAGAAGAGGGAAGCCCTGAGGTTATGTGGGGTTGTTTACATGCTGGCTCTGGATTTAAAGGCCGGACTGGTGTTAGGAAAGGACTTTTGGGAATATTTGTGGGCTGCAGAGCACACTTCATTACATAAAACCACACTCAGCGAGAGCAAAACTGTATAGACAAGCACAGAGAACCCAAAATAACCTCAGCTCACTTATTCCTCTGATTAAACTTCTTCATAACAGTGTTATTTTAGTATCATTGATATTCTATTAGTTTTCGAGAATATTTTAGATTTTATTTTTTATTTTCTCTTTCATTTTTAATTTTAGTTACATTTTTGGTCATTTTATTTATTTATTTTCTGTCTTTCTATAAATGTGAATATGTTTAAGTGTTATAAAACTAAAAACCATATATAGATATTTAAAATAATTTTAGTTATAATTTAATATATTTAAATTATAATTTTAATAATTTAAGGGGGCATAAAAATGTAATAATTTTAATTTAATGGATAGAGAATCGGACTTGTAACCCGACGGTCGTGGGTTCAAATCTCAGGTCCGGCAGGGATTGTAGGTGGGGGGAGTGAATAACCAGCACTCTCTCCACCCTCAATACCACAACTGAGGTGAGACCCTTGAGCAAGGCACCGAACCCCCAACTGCTCCCCGGGCGCCGCAGCATTGGCTGCCCACTGCACCAGGTGCATGTTCACTACTGTGTGTGTGCACTTGGATGGGTTAAATGCAGAGCACAAATTCTGAGTATGGGTCACCATACTTGGCCACACATCACTTCCCCTTCCCTTTCCCTTATTTTAGTACTTTAACTTAAACAAAAGAAAGAAAAAAAAAGAAAAGAGAAATGTTACTTTATTTCAAGTAATTATATACCTGTATATGTTTTATTGGTTTAGTTTAATGGTTTTAGTTTTATCATTATTATAATTTTATGAATATTTTGGATTTAATGCTTATATGTTCTGTTTTCATTTCAATTTTAGTTAAAGTTTTAGTCATTTTGTTGTGTTTTTGTAATTTTTATTCTTTTTTATATAGATAGGTCTATATAGTTTCTCTTTAAAACTATAAAGCTAAAATCTAAAACTTAATAAAAAAAATAATAAAAAAAAAGTCAAAAAGACATTAAAAAAAGTATTTTGTTACTTTAACTTTAAACAAAAACAAGAAATGTGTCCTTGGCAACTAGCTTACAGTTAATGCTTAGTTCCAGTAATTTCACATTTTTAATTTTTCTTTTTACTATTTATTTATTTGTTTGTTTGTTTACTTTATTATTATTATTATTATTATTATTATTATTATTATTATTTAGCATTAGTTCACAACAATAATCCTGCTTGATAATAAAATATGATTGATATTAAGGAAATTCCATGAATAACCTGAAACAAAGATATGCTGGACCAGACTGAGGAATCGCACAGTAACATGCCACTCAATGTTTTTACTCACTAGAGCTTCACTTATCAGCTACAGCTTCATATTCAAGATCTTGAAGAACATAAATCTGAGATAAGCAATATTAGACGCCTCTCTCTCTCTGTGTGTGTGTGTGTGTGTGTGTGTGTGTGTGTGTGTGTGTGTGTGTGAGTGAGTGATTGAGAAAGAGGTCAGTCTCCCCACACTTCCCATGCGCTGCCACAGAGGGCCGTTCCAGTGTGTTATGAGGTCATGGAGACACAGGGGTTCCCATTAGCAAAACACCACATCCATCTCCTGAGTAATTACTGCACCATCATCTCTCAGCCAAGCTAAACAATGGCAGGAATATGCTACAATGGTGTATCCAGGCCTGTGTCAAAGCAAACCAGCCCAAATCTACAGGCAGATAAACCTTATCGTGGCACAAAAGTTTTAAACCAGGAAACAGGCCGAATTATTAAAACAAGATATTCTCTACTCAAGCCTGCTGATTTGAAACCATTGCTGCTTCTTGCAAAGAAAAGGTTAACATGTTGACACAGATACCTGTATAAACCTTAAAACAGCAGTTCTCCACCTTTTGGACTCCAAGTCCAACATAACATTCACAAGTCCCATGACTTTTCCAGACTTTTCTAACTAATAAAATATGTAGTGTGACCACATATATATATAATAATAATAATAACTAATACTAATGTTACTAATGGTAGAAAATTTCAAAAAGCTAAAAGATGTTTGTTTGATCACCCAGAGGAAAATTGTATTGCTCACTGGTTGCGCTTTCAAAACTCATTTATACTTCAAAAAGTAAAAATAAGAATGAACAAATAAGAAAAATAACTATAAAATGAGGCAGTTGTTGAGATTCTTTTGGACTACGCTTTAAAAATTCTGTGAAACCTACAGGTCAAATAATTTGAGTTTGATATCATAATGAAATCTATGAGTTTTGATAGCAGAGACTTAAGATTTTGTAAGACTTAAGTATAAGATTTATGTTTAAGACAATTTTGAGATCTCATTTGCTCATTTTAAGAGACAAATCCAAAGTCTCCATTGGCTCATCATTTAATCTCATTGATGTTTAGGAGAAACCATTTAACTATTAGAGGGTTCTCATTTAAGACATTCTTTTCTGCAGGGAAGGATATGACATTTAATATTTCAAAATCATCCCTGCTTGCTTAAACTGACCTGCGGTGTAGATGAGGGTGAACTGTCCACGTTGAGTGTGGAAGGTTTTGGTGCTGGAGATTTTTGTTGCTCCGGTAGAGGATGAAGACTCCAGTCTTCTTCGCTCTGATTCAATGTATTTCAGTATAACACTTGTGATCTTCTCTCCACCGGTTCCACTGGACAGAGCTTTTTTTAACAGGACCGACTGGGACTCTTTTAAACTGAAACACAAGCCAAAATGAAAAGCCCTTTAAAATTGCAAAAAGAAATCCACAAAAAAGAGAGAGAAAAGAAATAAAAGCAGCACTAATAACATAGTTAAACAGCATCATTACAAACTAGAACATAAAAAGACTATTTTATTTATTTATTTTACAGTTTCTGCCAGGAAAAGACATAGCTAAAATATATTTTAAATGGGTAAATTGCAATATTTATAAAAATGAGAGTATGGATTGAGGTGTTGAGGTTATGTAAATGTAAATTATTTTCAGTAATCATGTACAAACAAAAATTGTGGTGCGTCATATGACCGTATAAATGCCAACTATGGTACTTCAGACTGCATTATGTAGGAAATATAATTTCCTGTAATAGCACATTCACAAGAACTCCTTCAAGAAACATTACACTAATATCAATTTAATCAACATGAATTTTCCAAGTTGAATTCAAATTGTTCTTAATGGTCGATTAAAATAATAAAAAGGACTCTAATGAATACCACTGCAAACAGAGCAAAGTTATGTATAACTCTATGCTCTTGACGCAAATGTGGCAACCCTTTTTCAAATCCACAGCCTGGACCTTTTTCAAATCCACAGCCTGGACATAGAAAGTCAAATGGTTCAGCTTGAGCATGCCATGAGCTAATTTTCCCAAACAGAGATAATTTACAGTGAAAACAAGCTGACGTGAGATGGGGTCAACAGCAAATAGCCTATAAAACAAGCGTATGGCCATTCCCATTTTACATGCAACCTTCCCAGCTTTGCATGTGTTATACACACACTCACTCTGCATAAACACCCCCACCGCTAAAGGAGATGATTAAGCGAGGCCCCATTCACAGAAAACCATGTCATAAGACAACTGGAGAGGTCCTAATACAGAGCCCTGGGGGACTCCTAGATTTGCACTGAGCTCCAGCAAAATGAACCATAAAGATAATAAATCTTATACTCTATTTTTCAGATATAGACAATGTCTCTGATTCAAGAAATTATATATATTGTTCCAAGTGCAATATTCTTTTTGGATTGTCAACAAAAGAGGCAAAGTAAAATTCCCGTCTTTGGGGTGCAGTAATATTTCCATTCTTTATTTTATGCTTTGTAAAAATCGCCTAAACAGCTAATAAGCTTGGCCCTCTGTGATGATATACTACCATTTAAAGAACATATCTAAAATACATATGCAGAGCACATACCTTTCATAGCAAACTAATGTAAGCATTCACATCTGACTTGAAAAGCGATGGAAATAAAAGCAGAACTTGCTTGTTTTAGTGATTACACTCTCTGGGTTTAGTTGCCAGACTTGGAACTTTCAAAAACAGAGAACTTATCTGACAAATCTAGTTCACACATTGAATATTATATAAAAATTGCTGAAAGATGGGAAGATTGCAGGCCGTCAGCACAGATTGAGTATGTAGCATTGGCCCGTCAGGTAGATCATTGAAACTGACCCATAAATGCAGTCTTTCAATAGTCTATTGTGAGAGAAGTGTTTCCACAGGGCAGGAACTTCCTTCCCAAGCTTAGATTCAGCAGAGGACTTGCTCAACAGTCTGAGATCATTGCAGAGTGGGCCTGATAGACCTCATGAAGGCAGTAAATCTCTCAAACTAGGACACAAACCCAAATTGTATTGGTTTTTAGAGTAAAGCAGATTTCAAACCATATTAATTCTGAATATGTGAAACACTTTCAGTACTCATTTTCTGCAGTATAGATACAGACACCAGCTATGATTTCTGGGTCTCTATTCTGTCTAAAAGCGGGTTGACATACACAGCAGCATATAGTATAAATAAATAGTCCATTGTATTGCGTGTTTCAAAGTGAAGCGCGGCACTGTGTTCATTTGCACGCAAGCAGCTCATGATCTGCTGTTTTCAGTATCTCAGAGCAAGTTCACAGTAAATCAGCATTTGAAAACTCATGTAAAGCTCTCCATGCAATTTCTTCCACAAGAAAAGGTTGAGGGTTTAACCTTTGCAAGTGAACAAATTAAGACACACGTATTGTAATTTTACTAATGTAAAGTAAAATAATTAATATATATATATATATATATATATATATATCACAGCAGTAATATAGTTCCATCTTAGAGATGGATTAATAATAATTATAATTATTTTTATAATAATAATAATAATAATAATAATAATAATAATAATCTAATTAATAATAATAATAATAATAATAATAATAATAATAATAATTATAATAATAATAATTATTATTATTATTATATGGGACCAAATAATCTTAGATAAGTTTCATAAGGAAATACTTTAACAATGACAAAAGTATATTCATTTACAGTATGTATTTTTGCCCCTAATTTTATGCCAATATTTCCCTGTGGTATCAAAAATGGTATTGTCTATGGAAATTTGTCAAGGTATTGTATCAAAGTTAGAAATTCCAGTATCATGACAACACTACTAAAGATATTTCTATTTAGATCTAGTTTCATCGTATTGGATCAAAACTACTGTCTTAAAATTCTTCTCTGACAGGCAATATTCTCGCACATGAACAGCCCCAACAGAAATATACAAGTCCAAATTGAAATAATCTCTATAAATTTCACAATGTCTACACATGCACATTTCGTGTGTTCGTTTATTGTTATTTGGGATAATCTACCAACAAACTTGCATTAAGAACATTAACCAACATTACTAAACTGACCTGTGTTATGTGCTTCTCCACTGACCCATTGGAGTTCCAATAAACCACTTATTAACCATGACTGCAAATACACTTTCTATCTTCATTTCGATTCCAGACAGAGAGTAGATACATTCCATCTTGAATATCAAAGTTCTGATCAGAGACTACCATGGGACAAGACGCCTAAACTTTATGGTTTTCATTTCCCCATCAATCTGAGATCAGATGAGGTGTGGCTCTCCAATCATAACACTTTTCTTCAGAGTCTTTTGTTCTTTTACATCTTCTGTCATCTGAATACAATATAAAAGAAGCATCTGCCTGTGGGACAGCCAATCACAATAAATATGTCGGTTTAAGGGCAACCAGTACATCTTCTACTCCACATTATCCACCTTGGCAAAACATGAGGTGAGATTAGAGATAGCTCTATTTTTCATTTCAGGGTGGAGAGTGAGCTGTGAGAAGATAAGGGTTACTTCAGGTCTCTGTATAAGGAAAAAAACCAAAAAAAAAAAACCTTAAAATCAGTCTACAGATGTTAGTTGTTCAGCATTTGAATGGAATTAAAACCTTTCAGTAAACAAGAAGAAACCTCCAACGTGCTTTGAGTACCTAGTATGTCTCCAACCTACAATGTCAGGTGGGAAAAAGAGCGCTCAAACAATGAGATTTTTGAATGTGCTGGTTTCACTGATATAAATACAGGTCCTGTGCTGCCATGCACTGGCAGTGAGGTATAGTACAGACAGATGGCTATTTACAGTAGATATGAATTTGGGGTATTAGAGTGCCTCCTGTAGGCACGTTCTAGTAAAACACACAATTTGTTTCTTAAATGGAAAGAATGTCAACAAACTGGAATAAAGTAATCCATTCTGAATTGAGATTCTGCCATTATGCTTCCCAACATTTCAATTAATTTGAAAAATGTTATAATGTAAAGATTTTTTTAATTCTGGTCTATTATTTTTTTTATTTAGGTATATTATTTAGGTATATTATTTGCTCTCTCTCTTTCTTTATGTATGTATGTATGTATGTATGCTTGTATTTATTTATTTGCTTGCTATTTTTATTGGCATATTTAATTTCCTCTGGAAAATTACTATGGATTTATATAAATAAATAAATAAATAAATAAATAAACACTTGTGGACAAAAAGTGACATGAATGCTGTAGCTTTATCTGTATTATTGTCAAAATACACACTGTTAACTGTAAATTTTCCACTTAAATGTGCATCATGTTATTTATTTCCATATACCTCAAGAAATGAATAGTAATTTTGATAAAACATGTTTCAAACTAAAAACTACAGCCATAAATTACTATAGTATTATGCTTCCACCAATACTAGGCAAATTAAAAGTACATCTTGTAAAATTTATCTTTCTTTTTCTTTGTTCTTTCTTTCTTTCTTGCAATTTTAATTGACATATTTAATTTCCTCTGGACAATTGCTGGATTTACACTTCAAGGTGCATCATGTCACTTTTTCCATAATATATATATATATATATATTAGTGCTGTCAAAAGATTAATCGTATCTAAAATAAAAGTTTTTGTTTACATAATATATTTGTGTGTACTGTGCTTATTTATTATGTATATATAAAGACACACACATTCAGCATATATTTTGGAAATATTTACATGTATTTATTCATATTCATATAAATTATATCATATATAAATATATTTAATATATAAGCGTAACATTTTTCATAAATATATACATGCATGTGTGTGTATTTATATATACAAAATAAATACACACAGTAGACACATATATTATGTACACAAAAACTTATAATTTGGATACGATTAATTGCAATTAATCATTTGACAGCACTAACATACATATATATATATATATATATATATATATATATATATATATATAATTTCATTGTTATACTGGTGATGACAAATTGACAAAAATTAGAGCTGCTGATACATAAACATCACGCTGCATGAAACACTGTATCCAGTAATACAACTTGCTCAACATAACTTTCCATTACCAGTGTGACCTGCAAGTACTTATTGACTGTTAGTATATTTTTACTTTAAACTGGATTAAAACGGCATGGTAAGCAAATATTCCATTCCTAATATAGCCATGGATGTGTTTTACAAGCCAGTGGCTTTAGTGTAAAACAGTCTCAGTCTCAGTTATGAAGAGTTCACTCACCTGGGTGGCTGCCAGCGTAATGAATATGTCTTTCTTGTATCTGGATTGGCATCACTGGAGGCAGATGTGGAGATGTTGCCGTGGATGGTGGTGGATGTGGGCGTTACCATAGTAACTGGCCAAACATCTGTTGCCGTGGTGGCGGTTGAGGGTACCGTGGGACCAGGATGTGCTTCGAACCAGGTGCTTATGGTCGGCGTGATGTTTGCGTGTTCACAGCGATGCCCGTGGAAGCCTGGACGACACTGACAGATGTTTGGCCAGAGACAAACTGCTTTATTGTGGCATCGTGGATGACATCTTGCTAGTGAGAGAACAACAGATAAACTACATTGTCATTCTATTAATGCTTTTCTACTGCTTGGCATAACATGTCAAGCAATACAATATATTCCAGATTAAATCCCGGAGTGTGACTTTTCAACACATTTCTAGTCAAAAATGGACGTTGCACTGGCCCTTTAAAGGCACATGGGTCAAGGGGTTAGTTATTAGTTGGTAAATCTAGCTACATACGGATTAGGAAGGTGTGGATTATGATGAGAAAGCTGAGGGACTGGATTAATGCTGAACTAGAGCTCAGGCTGCTGAAGACCTGTGCATTCAGAGGTTTGGCCTACTTACAGCAGAGGAATGTTAGAATGTTCACACATCCAGATGGACAGACATGAAGGACATTTTTACTGCTGAAAGTAAGATGCACGACTGTAATATACAGGAAAAACCTTTAACATATTATATAACACACATAAGCCTAATAAAATCTATCAATAAAACAAAGAAAGACGTAAACAATTTCTCAACTACCTAACTGAACAAATAACTGCTGCATGCTGGAACAATGAACACTGTGTACAGGTTTGGCAACCTGAACTTGTCATCATTAGTTTAAAATTGAATATATATTAAGTAACAAAAAATATGTTTGTGTGTTATATAAGAACATACAAGCTGAGCAGTTTTTATCAAAAGTCTTCATTATCTGCTCAAGACACAGAACTTAATGCAGGACACAAAACACTTCATAATGGCAGCAACACTCTCCGTTAAAACCATACAGAAGGACACAAGAAAAATGGCAAGTCTTTACAAAAAATGAATTGGAAGTCTTATATAATATATTATAATATTTTATATATATATAAACGCTTTATTTTAATGTGTTGCTGTTTGTTGCTGCTGCGTGTTTTGAGTTTGAGCTCCGTCAAGTTAATTCTTTATCGTCTATTTTCTAATCCTGAAATCTATTTTACACACCATCATTTTCGTTTCTATAACGTGTGAATATATCCCCTATCGTATTCTACAACAAAAACAATCAAAGCGCCTTGTTATCACTAGTTTTATTTTGATTTCCAGAGTCCGCTATTAGCTTATAGCCCATTAGCATCGCCAGCGTTGCATTAGCGCTAATCTCTCTTACACTGCTAATACTCTATTCACACACATTACCATTGTTTTACTCACTGTTACTTGCTTTAATGGCGGATGTGTGTCTACCTTTGAGTGCAGGCGAGGACACGTTCGAGCTGCATTCGGTGCAGCTGGAGCTGGAGGCCGTGGAGAAGCAGATCCGCGAGCTGGTGGAGAAGCAGACCCAGCTGAGAGAGCGGAGAGCCGCGCTGGAAACATCCCGGGCTGACGCTCACAAGTCCGGGGTAAGTATACAGCGCGCTGCTAACACTTCCACCACCTCTACTCCGTGTGTTTCTCTGCACAGACCCTGTGCACCCAGGACGCGATCTTCCCAGATGTCCTTCACTCCGGCGCCGGGACACCACGGACCCTGGGTGCAGCAGCAGCAGAAGACGCGAGCCAGGCCCCGCGCGAGGACCTCTCCCCCTCCGCCGCCTCCGGTCTTCGAGATCTCCACCCGGAACCGCTTCGCTCCCCTCCGCGAGACGGAACGCGACGCTGTGATCGTCGGAGACTCCATCGTCCGGCACGTCCGTGATACGTTAGCTGAAGGTAAAGCGCACACTCACTGTTTCCCTGGCGCTCGTGTTCTCGATGTTTCTGCGCAGATACCCACGATCCTGAAGGACGACGAGAGCATCGGCGCGATCGTGCTGCAGGCGGGGGTGAACGACACCAGGCTGCGGCAGACGGAGAGACTGAAGAGGGACTTCAGGAGCCTGATCGAGATGATCATCGTGTCTGGACCGCTTCCCACGTATCGACGAGGCCACGAAATGTTCAGTAGACTTTTTGCTTTAAATGAGTGGTTATTGTCATGGTGTAAAGAACAGAAACTGCTCTTTGTTAATAATTGGAATCTTTTCTCGGAGCGTCCTAGGCTTTTCCGCGCTGATGGCCTGCACCCCAGCAGAGTCGGAGCAGAACTCCTGTCGGACAACATCTCCAGGACTCTACGCTCCATATGACTAGTAAGCCCATTCTCAAATAACTGCTATGATGACTTTTGTTCTACCCACTTAAATGATAGAAGTACTTGTGTTGTCCATTCTATAAAGATTGTGTCTGTTCCCCGAACAGTGAAGCCAAAATATAAATTTAATGCAGGATCTAGAAATAATCTGATCGTGATTAATCCAGAAAAATGCAAAACAAATAAACAAAAGCAATTTTTAAAGTTTGGGCTCCTAAACATTAGATCACTCGCACCCAAAGCAGTTATTGTAAATGAAATGATCACAGATTATAGTGCTCTGCTTGACTGAAACCTGGCTCAAACCAAATGATTATATTGGTCTAAATGAGTCTACTCCACCAAGCTACTGTTATAAGCATGAGCCCCGTCAGAATGGCCGTGGCGGCAGTGTTGCAACAATATATAGTGATATTCTCAATGTTACCCAGAAAACAGGATACAGGTTTAACTCATTAGAAATACTTCTGCTTAATGTTACACTGTCAGATATGCAAAAGAAATCTCTCCTATCTCTTGCTCTGGCTACTGTGTATAGACCGCCAGGGCCGAATACAGATTTCTTAAAAGAATTTGCAGATTTCCTCTCAGACCTATTGGTTACTGTTGATAAAGCGCTAATTGTCGGAGATTTTAACATTCATGTTGATAATACAAATGATGCGTTAGGACTTGCGTTCACTGACCTAATAAATTCTTTTGGAGTCAAGCAAAACGTCACTGAGCCCACTCATCTTTTTAATCATACGCTAGATTTAATTATATCGCATGGAATTGATCTTACTGACATAGATATCGTACCTCAAAGTGATGATGTTACTGACCATTTCCTAGTATCGTGCATGCTGAGTATTACTGATATTAACTTTATGGCTCCGCGTTATCGTCCGGCAGAACTATTGTTCCAACCACTAAAGATAGATTCAGAAATAACCTGCCTGATTTATCTCAACTGCTCTGTGTACCCATAAATACACATGAACTAGATGAAATGACTAGCAACATGGGCACTGTCTTCTCTAATACATTAGAAGCTGTTGCGCCCATCAAATTGAAAAAGGTTAGAGAAAAATGTACTGCGCCATGGTACAACAGTAATATCCATTCTCTCAAGAAAGAAACTCGTAAACTTGAGTGCAAATGGAGAAAAATTAACTTGGAAGTTTTTAGAATTGCATGGAAAAACAGTATGTCCAACTATAGACAGGCTTTAAAAGCTGCCAGGGCAGAGCATATCCGCAAACTCATAGAAAATAACCAAAACAATCCAAGGTTTTTATTTAGCACAGTGGCTAGATTAACAAATAAACAGACGCCACCCGATCTAAATATTCCCTCACAATTTAATAGTAATGACTTTATGAATTTCTTCACTTATAAGACAGATAACATCAGAAATACAATAACAAATGTAGATTCTGCAGCGTCTAGTACTTCAGCTCCATTCATCGCACCCAAAGAAAAACTACAGTGCTTTACAACTATAGGACAGGAAGAGCTAAATAAACTTATCACTTCTTCTAAACCAACAACATGCCTATTAGATCCTGTACCCACTAAATTTCTGAAAGAGTTGTTACCTGTAGCAGAAGAACCACTTCTCAATATTATTAACTCATCGATATCTTTAGGTCACGTCCCAAAATCATTCAAGCTGGCGGTTATTAAGCCTCTTATTAAAAAAAAACACAACTAGATCCTAATGAACTAGCAAATTACAGACCCATTTCTAATCTTCCGTTTATGTCTAAAATTTTAGAAAAAGTTGTGTCTGCTCAGTTGTGCTCTTTTTTGCAAAAAAATGATCTCTATGAAGAATTTCAGTCAGGTTTCAGGCCCCACCATAGCACAGAAACCGCACTTGTTAAAGTTACAATGACTTGCTTCTTGCGTCAGACCAAGGCTGCATCTCATTGCTAGTTTTACTTGATCTTAGTGCTGCGTTCGACACTATAGATCATGACATACTCATAGATCGATTACAAAACTATACGGGTATTCAAGGGCAGGCTTTAAGATGGTTTAGATCCTACCTGTCTGATCGCTACCACTTTGTTTATTTAAACTGGGAGTCATCTCATTTATCACCAGTAAAGTGTGGAGTACCACAAGGATCTGTCCTAGGTCCTCTGCTATTTTCAATATACATGTTGCCCCTTGGTAATATTATTAGAAAATACGGGATTAGTTTCCATTGTTATGCTGATGATACTCAACTATATATCTCAACAAGACCAGATGAAACTTCTAAATTATCTAACCTAACAGAGTGTGTTAAAAATGTAAAAGATTGGATGACCAATAATTTTCTCCTATTAAATTCAGATAAGACAGAGATATTAATTATTGGACCAAAAAACAGTACACAGAATCTCTTGGATTATAATTTGCAACTAGACGGATGTACTGTTACTTCCTCTACAGTCAAAAATCTGGGTGTCATATTAGACAGCAACTTGTCTTTTGAAAATCATATTTCCCATGTTACAAAAACAGCATTCTTCCATCTTAGAAACATTGCCAAGCTACGAAACATGTTACCTGTTTCTGATGCAAAAAAGCTAGTTCATGCATTCATGACCTCTAGACTGGACTATTGTAATGCACTGTTATCTGGTTGTCCTGCATCTTCAATAAACAAGCTACAGGTAGTCCAAAATGTAGCGGCTAGAGTCCTTACCAGGTCAAGAAAATATGATCATATTACCCTAATTTTACAGTCTCTGCACTGGCTACCTATTAAATTCCGCATCAGTTACAAAATATTATTACTTGCCTATAAGGCCCTTAATGGTTTAGCTCCTGCGTACCTAACTAGTCTTCTACCACGCTACAATCCATCACGCTCCCTAAGGTCGCAAAATTCTGGACTTTTGGTAGTACCTAGGATAACAAAGTCAACTAAAGGAGGTAGAGCCTTTTCACATTTGGCTCCCAAACTCTGGAATAGCCTTCCTGATAACGTTTGGGGTTCAGACACACTCTCTTTGTTTAAATCTAGATTAAAGACACATCTCTTTAGCCAAGCATTCACATAATGCATCTCATAATCTTGTACTGCAGTTATATCTGATCAAACACACATTATTGTTCTTTAGCTTGGATTGAACAAATCATTTTTGCTTGGTTGGAACAGCAGCTATGCTAATTATGTCTCTATTTGTTTCTCTGTTTCTGCCACGGGATTAACATGCCGTGGTAACTAGGATTTACACAAGCTTCAGTCTGGATCCAGAACACCTGAGAAGAGATGATGCCAACTCCTCAGACAACATACAGAACTACCAAATTTCGCCATAAGTTAAATATATTATATAAATTATATAAATATATTGTAGAAACTTAATTTCCTGTAAAGCTGCTTTGCAACGATTTGTATTGTGAAAAGCACTATACAAATAAACTTGAATATATATATATATATATATATATATATATATATATTATATATATATATATATACAATTCATTAAGTATATTATATTATATTATATTATATTATATTATATTATATTATATTATATTATATTATATTATTCTAGGGTTCCTCTTTCCTCTTTGAATATTGTGTTGGACAGCAGGGGGCCTTCAATTCAAACAGATTGCGAAACCACATTTTTCCCCTTCCCTTCTGTTTATTATGTTGTTACAGCTCCCAGCTGTGCTGACACTTCAGTTCATTGCCTCATTTGAAAAATCAGACAAATGAAGAGGATTTGAACTAGATGAAATATTGGCAGACGTATATGTTTGTGTCTTTCTATGAGCATAATAGGAATGTATGAAAGCATCTGAATGGCCCTGAAAAGATACTCACGTTTTGTGCATTGTTTGGTTTTGGGATTGACCAGCCATGAATAACAGCACCTGGTGCCACAAACGTTGGGCCTGGAGAAAGATGGACAGAGATCAAGGGTGAAACTCTGGGCTTGACAATAGTTTTTTTTAAGAAAAAAAAGAAAAAGTAAAGCCCATCAAATGCCACAATGCACAGGCATTGAGTCTGCTTGTCCTTAAAAATGCAGAATAAACTTCAAAATTCACTTTTATTTCACCTTTCCAGGCTCCGTGCCAAATCAATCTGTCTGGCATAATCACAATTTAACCACTTCTGAAAGGACATCTTTAAAAGACTTACAATCCGTGGCCCTGGGCCCCTTAAAATGCATTGGATTGAGTGAATAGCCTTGGGTTTAAACTGACCCTTCACCCCGTGTTGTATTCAGCTTGGACAAATAGCGCCGATGAATAAAAATGAAGGGGGGTGCGAGTTTGTTATAGACACCCCCCTCGTCGGGCCTCTGTCCTCCCTGTGCCAATGCACATGAGAAATATTGTCTTTCCCACAGTGGCGCTGGCAGTCGCGTCTGGTAGGTAAACTTTGCTGGATTAAGAGTCTTCTTCAGACGCCTAGGCTGCATCTGTTTATCTAGCAACTTCTGGGAGAAAAGGCAATTAGCACACCAACACAAGCCCCGATCCTGAACGCTCGCGGCCGGCGCGCATCAGCCTGACCCCTCTGTAGCGTCGGGAGGGATTTGCTAATTAGTTACAGTATGTGCCTTTATTGTATGGCTTCTGAAGGGACACTGTTGGGACCTGGCAGGCCGAGGGACGGCTGTTGTCTGTGCAGCGTAAGCCGATTGAGACAGAGCTGGCATGGGCCGTCCAGGCTATGTGGAGGTCAGATTGACCTATAACCTTCCAAACCTAGTTCAGCACATGCAGATTTGGAGAGTTAACTAAAATCACTGGATCAGTGAGCTTTCAACTTTTCTGTTGATTTTATGTTGCATGCATTTAATTGCATTTTAAAACACTGCTTGTAAATATGATCCCAAAATGCATTTGTAAAAAAAAAAAATAACTAAAAATTTTTTAAAAAGTGCATTAAAAAAAGAAAGAAACAATGCATAATATGCATGTTACATGGATATTATTTTTAGTCTATGCATGAGCCAAAACTGAAAATTAACACCATGTCATTCCAAAACCCCATGAAGAACCATTTCCATAAAGAATTTTTAACATTCATGGAAACTTTCTGAAAGGTTCTTTGGTGAACTAAAAATGGTTCTTCTATGGCATCTTTTCAAAAACACCCTTTTGAAACCTTTATTTTTAGGAGTGCATGACTTTTTTTCTTTCATTTGACATAAAGGAAAACAAGTCAGTTGTTTCAGTTCACAAATCAAAATGGAATGATTTGTTCGTCAATCAACTGATTCAAATCTCTAGTTTACTTCACTGACTCACTCAGTGATCCAGTTTGAGTTGAATGGACCACTGCATGATACTTTTGTTTAGTTTTTGTGAGTTTTTGAAGATTGAAAGTTAGTCTTATTCGTTGTTTTTTTTTGTTTTGTTTTGTTTTGTTGTTTTTTTTCAGTGTAAAAATCCAATTTTCTTCTCTTTTTGCATTCTGTGTGTAAAAAAGAAAGCCATACTGTTTTTGAGACATGACATGACTAAGTGATGACATTATTTTCATTTTTGGGTGAACTGTCCCTTTAAGCTGAAGCTGTGTTGAGATGTCTCATAACACTGAGACCTTTTACCACTCGTCTGTCTGTCTGATCTCTAAATAAAGGCCTTGACCCTTCACTTGGGCCCCTATTAGGCCCAAACAGGGATATTTCTGCACTGACAGAATGGAAAGTTGTCATCAACTTTTATAGCACGTTTGGGTTTTAATGCGAGTCGACACCTAAATGATACATTCTGAATGAGACGTGAGTGATGTTTACAGAGCTGAGAGGCTCCCATTAGAGCAAGACTCGATAGCGATCAAAGATGTCTGTGTTTATTCTGCTCACATGGCTACTGCGAACACAACTGTTTTTTTTGTTTTTTGTTTTTTTTCAAGATTTGGACGTGTTAAAGGGATAGTTCACCAAAAAAAGAAAGTTGTGTCATTATTTAGTCCCTTATGTTGTTTGCAAGCTGCTCTTTTGCATACAACCCAAATGGAAACAGCCATGATTGACATTCACTTTCACTGTATGGAAAAGAGCAGCTTGAACATTATGCTAAATATGTCCTTTTGTGTTCCACAGAAGAACAAATGTCTAATGGGTTTCTAAGTAAGTAAATGATGACAGAATTGTCATATTTGGGTGAACAATCCCTTAAATCTGATTTGCAATCAAAAAATATAAATCACTAATAAAATTTAAAGAAAATTATGTGGGCATTTGGATATAATCTGAAGAATAAAACATCATCTGTTCTTTACCAGCTGCTTTTGCACCCACATGTATGTCATTCTCTTGGCCTACAGCTCTTTTGTTTTCTCCGTGTGAACAGAATGCAAAGAAACAAAGTGGTGAATGAATCTTTACATCTATCAAACCTCTGCGCCTCCAACACTTCAGTGGGAGCAGAGGCTGTAAAATAAAGATGGTAAATGAACCTTTTATATTTTAAAAATGTTATTTACGTTTGTGCAATACAAAAAGGGGGGTTTATGGTTTTCTTCTTGGCCCCGGCTCTTTTTTCCAGCACCTCGTAACAGAGAAGCTTCAATAAAACCTCAACCGTGGTCCTCGAGGTCAAATACATGGGTTAACTGCTGGATTATCACAAAGCTCCCACTTTGCTTGGCACCTCCATCAAGGAGGAAATAATTGTGTTTTTGTCCCCCTTTGAGGTGTGAAAGGCACTGTTGATGCGCTCTGAAATGATGCTGTTTTCTGCGCTTGGCTTTCTGAGCTCTGAACCGTTGAACCTGCGTTGGGCCTGTTAGCATTACTAAACTCCGCAACAACACCCTCCTTCTTCTTCTAAGCTACCATATTCCCCCCATTGCCCCGGGATGGACAAGTTTCCACAGTCAATGTCCTCGGTTGACCCAAAAGCACAATGAAGTCCAGAGGAGGAGGGATGTTACAGAAGAGCAGCGGTGCATCCTTGATGAACTCTTACAAAGGTTCAGTGGCATTCTGGCTCCCTCCAAATGAATATGAAAAGAAGGGAAAGTAATTTCCTGCTCTGTTATGGCTTATAAAGACCAGTCACTAGGTCTCAAACTTTTCAGGAGAATCAGGAATTCCCCTCACTGCTTGAAGGATCAACACTTCCGGTGTAAGTCTAGAGAAACATCTGACTGAAAGTTACGACAAACAAAGACGTGGCCAATGTTTTCACGTCATTCTGGATTTATAAAGAGCTTTGATTGAAGTAAAGTGCTCTGTTATGTCTCCGGAGACAATAAACTGCTCGTAAACGTGGAACTTAGAGAAGTGTTGAAGACAAAAACGCAACAGTTTGGATGCCAGGTCAAGATGAGGATGAGATGTGTAGTAAACATGATGTTTGACATCTTTTACAAGCAATTGTATTGCAAGTCTCACAGAAAGGGAAAAAAATCTAATGGAATTCATTAGAAATCAGTTTGTTTTCATTATTTAGAAGGTTCAAAAATGATCCAAAAAAATTTAAAGATGTGAACACAATTGCTAATGCAATTACAATCATTATTTGGATACTACAAAATAAGAATCATTTTGGAGTTATTCTGTATAATTACTGATTATTATTCTTATTTATTTTTATTTTTATTTTTTAAATTGATCCCATTAAGGTTCTTTATGATTGATTCAGTAATAAAAAAAAAAATCTGATCCTGTAGCAATAAAAATAAAATATAAAGAAAGGTCTATTTAGTATCCACGCCATTTCGAGGTCACATATATTCAATCATTTTGCCACAAATATTTTGAAAGATGTGAACAAGATCGCTAAAGTTATGCCTTTTTAGAATCAGATTCAAATTAGTGAAAAATACTAATTTTAGTTTTTCCTGAGACTCTCATCTGAAACTTAACTAATTTTTTAAATTGATTCCATAATTTTTTTTTTTTTTTTTTTTTTATGATTTATTCAGTAATATAATAGGAAAAACATAATTGATCCTGTACATGTTTACTAAATTTAAAAATAATGTATATAATAAAGGTCTATTTACTTTTCACCTAGTTTCGAGGTCACATATTCATATAAATATTCAATGGTCTGTCCACATCACAAACATCACCTTCACCTCTTGCGATGAATTGATAAGACACTTACCCTTTTAAATCTATATGTATTGGTGTCGAGTTGGTCTGATGTCTGTGTGTCTGTGCTTTGCTCGTGATTTGTGGAGGATGGATGAGATCAGGAGACATCTGATGACTGACTGATGAGGAGCTTGCGGTCTCCAGGGAAAGAGAGGTTATAAAGAGAAGTCCAGACAGGAAAAATGACAGCCTCCACAGTTCTGACATCGTTATTCCGACCTGGAGAATTACAATTGATGCGTTTTCGCTGTGAATGTAAGTCAGTGTGTTTGGCAGAGCGATCCGTCACAATCAGTCTCTCATCCAGACGCGCTGCTGTGAGTCCGCACTGACATGAATGAAAGAGATGCGTGGAAAACTTTCAGCCAATCAGAGTGATCCGTGGCTTGTAACCAAGAGACAGCCAATCAGAGCTCAGATTCCCAGAGCAGCTGTGATGAGTGTGATAGATAAACAATTTCATGTTCAGATGTCTGAAAGCTTTTCTTTTCATGGAGGCATTTAAAGGGAGAGATACTACAGAAGAACAAGCTTTTTTTTTTCGACTTTGCCAAAACAAGGTGACATTTCCCATTTGAACTTTTAAAACATGAAATGGTGTAGGTCTATTATATACTAGGCCTTTATATGACACATTATGCATCTTATTTACAAATATTATTACAAAACTGGTAAAGTCAAGTCAAGTCACCTTTATTTATATAGCGATTTTTAACAATACAGATTGTGTCAAAGCAGCTTTACAGTATCAAATAGGAAAATAGTGTGTCGGTAATGCAAAAGGACAATAGTAAACACTCAATTTTCAGTAAAATACAGTAAAGTGGTAAGGGATATATATATATATATATATATATATATATATATATATATATATATATATATCTGCATCATGTTTTTAATTACAAGATTAGCCTATTATTTTCAAAATAAATCACACACACACACACACACACACACATATATATATATATATATAATGTTTCAGTAATTGTGTGTGTGTAATTATGCTAGTTTAAAATATGATAAACGATGAAACACTTTGTAAATGTAAATGTTGTTAGCCATTGCTCAAATAATAATTGAGAACAAGGAAATATTTTGAAGGTACAAGTAAACTAAATTTTTAAAAATAAAAAATAACCATAATTTGATTTTATAATATCAGATTCAGTTATTTTATTAATCATGACGAAATGTATTAAAGTGAGACAAATTAACAAAAAAAAAAAAAAAAATGACAAAACGTCACAGAATTCAACAAATCCACTGTTAATACTTACTGTTGTTTGAACTGTTGTTATTTTCCCTCCAAAATTATGTCACTTCCTGGAGGATGACGTCATTAAGGGCTTTATTATTTAAATGGATATTACGAAATATTAACAGGAAAGTCAAAATTCTCAAATATTTCAATTATAGAAGAGAGAGAGAGAGAGAGAGAGAGATGAGAGAGAGAGAGAGAGAGAGAGAGAGAGAGAGAGAGAGAGAAGGAAACAGCTGTAATATTTTTGTGTTTAATTCTAGAAGCATTTAGAAAATAGTATGTAGAAAACATTCACAGTTAACATTCAGTAACGCTGGTAATTATCATTATCTAAGTTGTGATTAAAGGAAACTAATATGAAATACTTTTTTTACATTTACTTTGTCAGCCACAGCTGTCCTTTAACAAAAGACAAATCAAACACAAACACTGGCATGGGAAATATGTATTGTATATTCCCAGGCTGCTCACCAAAGCAAACACAAGGTCTAATCCTTTCCATTGCTGGCTGTGAGGCCGTCCAGATGTCCAGTCAATGTAATGAACTTCTCTTCACACAGGGGTGTAAATGTACACTAACACCACCACTAGAAGATTGAGGATGATAGCAGTGACCCCGATCAGGCAGAATACTCTCTCTGCGGAGCCTTTGCTGTCATGGGGCCACTGGCTCCTGAGTCGAGACGTCTGTGGGCTGTTCCTGTGAGACACATATTCCTCAATTCACCTATGATTTACCATGCATCAGACCAATAATGCCTTGAGGGACTAATACACTGACATTTTAAAGTGTTTAAATGAACCAGGGAATGCATTAAATGATCTATTATTGTCTAATATTCTCTTCTAATTTCCTATTCATTATGCCATTTAAAATAACAGTTTTGGTGAATAAGTGGTGAATGATTTTAATTTAAATGTAAATATAAATACACAATTTATTATGGCATATTCATATGAATATATTTATTTATTTAGTTAATGTAGTAAAATGTTTATTATTATATTTGCTATTTATATATTAATTAATATTGACATAATTTTTAAATTCATATATCATATATATTAAATAATATTTATATTAACAATAATGAATTAAAATCAAATTAATAAATATATAAATAATATACTAAATTTAAACAGAAATTAATGAATTATATGATATCGTAATTTAATAATAATATTTAAGCTTGCAAACACTCATGCATAATGACAGATTTTTGTGTTTAGTGCATTTCTTGTAATATTCTGGACACATGTTCCAGTCCTTTCTTTCACAGATTTCAGCCCTCTTTTAAAATTGTGCCATTGTGCATCATATTCACTAGATGGCACTAAAAATCAAAGTAAATGTTTGACTAAACAGAACACAAATGGAACTCATCAACTTGAATTACAGCAAAGTCACTACACATGCAGTCAAAGTCAATAGAAGCACAAGGTCAAACACTTTTGAAAGAAAGAAAGAAAGAAAGAAAGAAAGAAAGAAAGAAAGAAAGAAAGAAAGAAAGAAAGAAAGAAAAGAAAGAAAGAACTTAATGGAATAAACTCATTTATATTCTCACATGACATAAATCTACAGTACTGATATTTCATTAAAACATCTATAGATTTAAGTCATGTGACCAATTAAAATATTATTTTAAAAAATGCTAGCTAAAAAAGCTTGTGGTTAGTCTCCCCATCCCCCAAAATAAAAATAAAAAAATTGTATGAACAAATAAAAAGTGTTCATCAACTAGTTACAGTTCCCAGTGAAATTGGGGCGAAAAAATAACAGATGTCCACATTAGTTATCCTTCTATTTCTATTCTTCACAGTAATGGAAAGCAGTCCTTGCATAGACTTACATTAATGTTTAGTCTGATCTTATTTTACCTTAAGCATGTCCTCCTGACCCATAGTTCTCCTGCTGGTCACACACCCTGCTTTGACGTCTTCACGCCCGCTCTTCGCTGACCGTAGCACGTGTCTGTACATCTCCTCCATGTCTCCTGTTTCAAAGTCCTCTCACAAAGGGATCAAGCTACACTTAGTGTCCCTCTGAATGAATGGACAGTCCTTCTCACATTCATCATCTGGTCATCTGTGCTGGTTTTGGACTGGGGTTAAGATCAGGAATGGAAAGACTCCTGCTGACATCCCCAATACATTCTGCCCGAGTCTCTGATGGACTACAGCCTTTGACTGCTGAGAGCTTTAAACAGAAACCAATGGAGACTGAAACCCATAAGGTTTCAAAGGGCTTTCCTCACTCAATAGAAGTGGAGGAATGAAGATTGATTGGGGAAAAAAAGTTGTTTATCTTCATTTAAGAAGAAGAATTTGATGGACCAGTTTGATGAATTCTTTTGAAAATCTTGATAATAATTTGTCCTCAAGAGCTCGTAAAGAAAAAGTACACTTTAGCATACTTTTAGAAAGAGTAATTCTTATAGAAATAATAATTTAAATGTGCAAACTGAAAGTGATATTTTCAGACACTTGTATGCAGGTTATTTACAATTAAATGAAAACGTATTATAGTTAAATTATAGTTAAAATTCATATTAAATGTAATTAGTGTTTTGACTCACTTCAGTAAGACTTCAGTAGTTATTATTTCATAAGTTACTGCTGAATGTACTGACACCGTATTTATGATAAACTAATATACTTTAATGTAATTTCTATTGAAACTTGTAACTTATTTGAAAAATATATATTTATAATTACTCATTTGTAATGAAGTTGCATTTAGTACATTAAAAATAAATTTAACATCAAATCACAGGTTCAATTAATAATCAAGTACTATACATATGCTTTTTTATATTCATCAGCACATCAAAATAACATGACAAAACATTATTAAAACAAAATGATTTAAAAAGTACTTTAAATATTTTAATTGGACATTAAAATGCAAATTTAAAAGTGCTTAAGTGTGTTAAGGAACGGTTATGAAACAGAAACATCTCTCTCTTCGAGTACACTTAAGTGGCATTTCATTTCATTAATATTATATTATTTGCAAGAACAGTTTTTTATTTTATTTACTATTAACATTTTAAGTACACACTAAAGAGAGCAAAACAGGACCCTTCTGAATGTCATATGCTCTCTGAGACCTTCTGGGAAGTGCTGTGACTTTTGAAGGTGAATTGAATTCTTGCTTTCAGTGCAGAAAGCATAAGCCCTGTAGACCAGGCTGTGAATTAACAGAAGAGACTTTCCTCTGATAAAGCCTGACACAGAACTAATTGCATAAGGCCTCAGAGAGCCGGCAGAGAGAGAGGGAGGTGTCAGATGGGGCTGAAATGTTATAATGGCCAATTACAGCAGTGTGCCCACTTTCACTCACATGGACATGTTTCTAATGAGCACTTGGAATATAATTAGAGGTCAGAGGTTAGTGTACTATAACCCAGGGGTCACCAGAGGAGAGGACAATGACAGACGGAAAGACGCTACTACACTTTGCAGCTGATTTGTTTTAGAATTGCCCAGAAAAAAATATAATGTGAAATATTTAGTAACAAGTCAGTGCACAACGGTAATTGTTTGCAATATGTGTTGAAAATAGCATTCACAAATAATTACGATGGACAAAGGCCGTGTGTGTCTACCAAAGCATTTTTACTGAGGTTAACATATTTTTTTAAATTGTTTTCAGTGGAAGTGCTACATATTTAAAAAACACCAGCATCATAAATGTCTATTTTACGATTGCCTTTTTTGCTTAGAGTTGAAAAATGTTCAACTTTGGGTAAAGAACAGTGCTCATCCCAGCCGTCCAATCACAATGGAGGAGGGGCGGGACAAATATCATGTTGCATTCCACTCGTACAACAACTAAACAAAATTGGAGAAGAAGTAAATATTTCTGGTCTCCAAGTATCCATGTCTGGACCAGATCACAATATTAATATGAAAAAAAAAATATATATTTGGAGAAACATTTCATTCACCATGTGTCTAGCTAAACACTGGCTAAAAACACTTTGGTGGACACACAGCCTAAGAAACGCAGTTAAAAACTTGAGAAGCAGTGAAGTGGAACGGAAAAAGACGCAAGGTCTAGAGACGTGTGATTTACTACTTCTGCCGAGATGCTGAAGTGTGCATTTGATGTTCACTTTTCTATCCCATGAAGCCATGGAGAGGATTTGTGCATGTTAGTGAAGTGATGCAACTGACTCTGGTATTTCACATGACAGCAACAACATGGCAGATATCAAAGATTTATATATGGAGATGCCTTATTAGCAGTTGTTTCCTTGGGCCACTATAGGCCATCCTCCACATTGGAACAGTCAAAGCAGGTCCATGAACACTTGTACGTCTGAACAGTAGTAAATGCATGCATGAATATCTATATGTACAAAAGATTTAAGCAGATGGTTTTGCTAAACTAACACAATACAACAAGACAAAGCCATTAGCTAACACAACATTAAATACCACAGTTTATAAACCTGTAATATTCTGTTCATACATATGCTGTATATCACAAACCAACACATTCTCACCTGTGAAAGAATGCAGTTTTAGTTTCTGTTCAGCACTATAGAAGTTTACAAACTTCAGCTTCAGAGAACACCGCAAATGTGAAAGAGGTCAAAAGACTGAACGAGCAAGTGATTATATGAATGAGTCATTGAATTATTCTCTCTACCAATTTGTTCAAAACACTGAATCACTGAGGAACTTTGTGTTGTTCTGTTGCTTTCTTTTGAAAAGAAAACAAAGAAACAAAATAACTGGCAATACTGTGTCTAAAAAAATATTCAAATATATCTTCTTGTTTATAAAACTTTCATATTAAAAACATCACATAGAAATTGACCAAGCAGTCATTACTACTTCTAATTTTGAACTGCTGTAAAAGAATTATATATCATTCTTGATATATACCTTGATGATATATATATATATATATATATATATATATATATATATATAAACCAAGTAGGTTATTTGACTGCTCTTTACCACTGTGGCTGAATGCTATCCAGTGGTGTTGCTTCTGCATTATGCTGTTGAATTATATAACTGCATGCATGATCTCATTCAGAGCAGTTTAAATTTCATGAAGAAAATGTGTGTTACTCTCCCATGGAAAACACACTGATCTAGGAATTTAATTTACCCATTCATTTCTCTGAATGTGCTTTTCACATTTAGCTTCAGGGTATTTCTTGCTTCGGTAATGAAGGAAAAGGCCTTGTAGTTATTTAAGGCAGCAAAAGATGTTTCTATTTGTGTGTTGTGTGTGTGTGTGTGTGTGTGTGTGTGTGTGTGTGTGTGTGTGTGCGTGTGCGTGTGTGTGTGCGTGTGTGTGTGCGTGTGTGTGTGTGTGTGTGTTGATTGAGTGCCCATGTGTTAAGAAGGGTTGTCATCCCATTATTTAAGAATGTATAGAGTATGAACGGAAATCATGTCTTTGAGATGGAATATAAGAGAAAGTGACAAACATACAAAAAAAAAAGGTATTCTTGATTCGGAAGCAACCGTTTGAAGTTAAAGCATATTAATCGTTGAATATGTTTTTTTTTTTATAAACATGCTTTTTCGCTTCTCAAGATGTTAACTGATGAACTGGAGTGGTGTGGATTACTTGTGGATTATTATGATGTTTTTATCAGCTGTTTGGACTCTCATTCTGACGGCACCCATTCACTGCAGAGCATCCATTGCTGAGACACTGATGCAATGCTACATTTCTCCAAATCTGATGAAGAAACAAACTCATCCTAATCTTGGATGACCTGAGGGTGAGGACATTTTCAGCAGATTTTCATTTTTGGGTGAACTATTCCTTTGAGATGATCTAGTATCTAATAAAATAATTAAATATTTTAAACTTAAATCAATATTTAATGTCTGTGTATTAATGTAAGTGGTATACACAGTAAATACATGGGAATACATCTTTTAAGATTTACCTGTACATTATCCATTACTATTTGTGACCCTAGGCCACAAATAAGGGTCATAAGGGTCATTTTTAAATTTTTATTTATTTGTACATCATCATTTATACATCAAGCTTTCCACTGATGCATGATTTGTTAGGATAGGACAATATTTGGCTGAGATACAACTATTTGAAAATCTGGAATCTGAGGGTGCAAAAATGAAGTCTAAAAAGGTCCAAATGAAACCCAATGCATATTACTAATCAAAAAATTAAGTTTTGATATATTTACGGTAGGAAATTTACAAAATCTCTTTATGGAACATGATATTTACTTAATATCTAATGATTTTCGGCATAAAAGAAAAATCAATAATTTTGACCCAAACAATGTAGTGTTGGCTATTGCTACAAATATACTCGTGCTACTTATGACTGGTTTTGTCCAGGGTCACATTTACTCTCACATATGAAAGCATTATCATGGGGGCTAAGATTGTGTTCCTTGTCAAAGTAAAGCATGTTTATTCTGATGTGCTTGTACCTCTGATCAGAATAAAAGATTCATTCTAGATGAATTTGAAGAGAACAGTTTGTGACTCGTGTATTTTGGAACCTTAAGCTCTTATGTGGCACCATGTGGAAAACTGTTTCTGTAAAATACTTTAAAAAGAAAAATCCAAACAGAATAGCTGTGTCAATAATTCAGGATCCTGCTACCAGCAAGAGGCCTGTAAACACAACAGGATCTTCACACCGTCACTGTGAGAAGGTGCTCTGTGTCCTCCTGTACCTGCCCAGGACAATGTGTGCTTAGGGCTGATATAACAGCAGGACGCTTGAAAACACATACAGGAGTTCCCTCGTGTCCCATGAATCCACTCTTACAGTATTACAGATCAAACCTATTTCTGTTATGGGAGTTTAGGAAGAGGACATAGCAAACAGTCGGTCTTAAAATGACAGTGGCCATGCTGAAATATTTATAAATGCCTTTACATTTGAAAGATTTAGGTCTGAGGCTGACAGAGGTTCTACAGCTTTATAGGATATGGCATATGGGACTATGGGAACATTCATTTCTAATCCTCATACATCCACAGCCTGAATTCAGTAAAACTCAAAAAGAAAAAGAAATAAATAAAGCAGGCGCTTTCCATGAATAGGTTACATAATAGGTCTTGAAACTACTTTTTCAGCAAATAGTCAGGGAAAGGAGGTGCTCGACTTAGATTTATTTTAGCTGTTTAATTTTAAAAAATTTTTTCGTTCATTTTATACAAGGTTTGCAATTTTTACAGCCCTAATACCAACATATGGGACTCATCTTTATATTTTTCCATTAACTAAATAAAAATAAGCTTGTCAGTTTTCTTATAAAAACTTGAATAACAAGGTTAAAAGTTTAGTTTTGACACAATTTCTGTAAAAATTGTGAGCATAAAACTGATCATTCACATCTACTGTACAAAATGTGGAATACTGTTTTTAGTCACTACATTTCTTAATAATTTGAAATTATTACACTGAATTTAACAGATTGTGTCAAAATCATGATGATTTTAATTGTTGAATACAGTCAAGAAAGTCAGGATCAGGTGGGACAGCCAGGCCAAAACTACCATTGTAATGAATAGGTACTGAGATCTGATATATTTAAAATGAGCTACTTTTTAGGCTAGGTTGATTTTATATTAGTTTATCAAACACATATACAGATTCTCACAACAGAGCCTCATTGGACTTTTTGGACTGTTTTCATCATACTGCATCTTTCATATAGTATTTTTTATATTACATGGCTGGATACCTTCCGGGCAGCACTTGTAAATATATAAGATGACATGGCATAGGCATGCTGAGATGCCTCTGTCCATGAGCGCAGATGCCATTGTGTTTGCTGCTGGCATTCCAGCTCCCAGTGATGCCGCTCACTCGCTCTCCCCCTACACTTATTTTCATGACGTTTCTCTGTCATCTTCCCATCCGAATGAGCAAATAGGAGAGAGGGAAATCTCGTTTTATACCTTCAGACATCATCTATTTTTTTATTGTGTACCAGAAAACACAATATGCTAAGGGGCTTAATTCATAAAATCAGCTACGCTGAGTGCTTTTGTTGTTGCTGCAATTCCAACTGAAATTCCTAGGGGATTCCCTTTATAATAAACACTGCATTTTCTAGAATGTTTTTTTTTAAATGAGCTCAGAGCACAGAAACTGTATGGTTGAAATAAATCCTTAAAGGAACGGTTCTCCCAAAGTGAAAATTCTGTCATGTTGTTTGAAACCTGTATAACTCAGTGGAAGACAAAGGAGATGTTAAGCTGAATAGAGGTCAGTCACCATTCATTTCCATTGCATCTTTTTATCCACACAAAGAAAGTGAATGCTGAGCGAGTCTGTCATTCTGCCTAACATCTCCTTTTGAGCTCCAAAATGGGGGGGTAGGGGGGGGGGGGGGATTTCTGGGAAAACCGTCTCTTTAATTACAAGAAACATCAGATACATCTTGTCAACTTTATTAAATTTTAATGTTTTCTTTCGAAACATTGCAGAAGAAGCTAAAAGCCCATATCAACAGTCAAAACCATTTCATATGATGTTATAAAAGCATATTTCTGATGCCATCTTTCTCTTATTTCACATTACTCAAACCATTTTCGTTGTACAAAACTATTACAACACTATGTTTTCATCAGGTTGAAGTTTTTCATTGCAAAAAGCACATTGAGTAGAAAGTGTAAATCAAGATCAGTCATTACGAGCGTGACAGCGACAATAGAGGTCGTCAATGCGCCTTTCAAGTAAACGTTCCCGCAAACCCTGCTAAACACCTGAGAACAAGACATCGTTGTGGCATTCTGCTCTGTTGTGCTTTATAGAGAGACAATTCAACATAAAACAAGAAATTCAATAACCATTCCCACTCTTATTTCTGCACATCATATCCTCAACATAATATTGCTCTCCTCTGGACCCAGACGAAAGGTCAGCTGTAAGTGAAATTCACACACATCTAAAATAGCATATAATACTAAGTCTGAGAACATGCAATTATAATCAAGACTCAACAAAATGAACCATGAACAGATCTACAAATAACAGACAACCGCGTACTAACTGAAACGAAAAGGTCTCAGCCTAGTTTTGAACGTAATGCTTGCGTTTTCTCGACTGATTGAATAGGTCAGGCACTGCTTGATGGTTTTTGGTGATGAAACATGAGGCCAGTTTGTTCTCCTCTGCTTTATTGCCATTTCCTCAGAGGAGGGTATCTAGTTTCTTGAGATCTTAGAAGGTGGTGTAGATGTAGACGAAGATGACCACCAGCAGGTTGAGCACGGTGCCGATGATCCCCAGGATTGCTAGAATCCTCTCCTCGCGGTCGTTCTCTGGCTCCTCCACGATGGCCCGACACCTGTGATGATGGCCATGGGGGAGCATGTTTAATATCACTGATCCCCACCTCCAGGGGGCGCCACACCTGCTACAGAGAGAAAGACAGAGACTTGAGTGAAGGCAAGAGGAAGTGTGGAATACATACTGCAATTCAATGAGACTTTTACACTTTCTAAAGATGTTGACGAGAGTTGCCAGAGTGTTGCTATAGGATGTCATTAGGGAGGTTTCTAGGTGGTTGTTAGGGTGTTCTGGGTGGTTGCTAAGGAGGTTTCTTATGTGTTTGGGGTGGTTGCTAGGGCATTCTGGGAGGTTTCTAGGTGGTTGCTAGGTTGGAAGGAGGTTTCTTATGTGTTTGGGGTGGTTGCTAGGGCATTGCAAAGGCCTTGTGACTGACTGTTTTCTAAGAGGTTGTGCTAACAGTGTTAACAGGTGGTTGCTAGGGGATTCTGGTCGGTTTCTAGGGTGTTCTGTGTGGTTGCTAAGTTGGTAGGAGGTTTCTTATGTGTTTGGGGTGGTTGCTATGGTGTTGCTAAGGCATTGTGAGTGAGTGTTTTCTAAAGGGTTGTGCTAGAGTGTTAATAGGTGGTTTGTCTGAGTGGTTGCTAGGATGTTCTAAATGGTTGATATGGTGTTGCTAAGAGCTTGCTAGGACTTTGTGGATTGCCAGAGTGTTGCTATGAGGTCACTGGGACATTCTGGGTGGTTGCTAGGTTGGTAAGAGGTTTCCTATGTGTTTGCGGTGGTTGCTAGGGGTTATAGGTGGTTGCTAGGTTCATAGGAGGCTTCTTATGCGTTTGGGGTGGTTGCTAGGGTGTTGCTAAGGCACTGAGATTGAGTGTTTTCTAAGGGTTTGTGCTAAAGTGTTAATAAGTGGTTGCTAGGGTGTTCTAAATGGTTGCTAGGGTGCTGCTAAAAGCTTTCTAGCACTTTGAGAATTACCAGAGTGTTGGTTGGAGGTCTCTGGGGCATTCTGGGAGGTTTCTAGGTGGTTGTTAGGTTGGTAGGAGGTTTCTTATGTGTTTGGGGTGGTTGCTAGGGCATTGCTAAGGCATTGGGATTGAGTGTTTTCTAAGGGTTTGTGCTAAAGTGTTAATAGGTGGTTGCTAGGGTGTTCTAAATGGTTGCTAGGGTGTTGCTAAGAGTTTTCTAGGATTTTGAGAACTGTGTTGCTAGGAGGGCACTAGGGCATTTTGGGAAGTTTCTAGGTGGTTGTCAGTTTGGTAGGAGGTTTCTTATGTGTTTGGGGTGGTTGATGGGACGTTGCTAAGGTGTTGTGAGTGAGTGTTTTCTAAGGGGTTGTGCTAGAGTGTTTATATGTGGTTGCTAGGGTGTTCTGGGTGGTTTTTAGGTGGTTGTTAGGGTGTTCTGCGTGGTTGCGAAGTTAGCAGAAAATTTCTTACATGTTTGGGGTGGTTGCTAGGGCATTGCTAAGGCTTTGTCAGTGAGCTTTTGCTAAGGGGTTGTGCTAGAGTGTTAACGTGGTTGCTAGGGCATTCTGGATGGTTTCTATGGTGTTCTAGGTGGTTGCCAGGCTATTTATTACTGTTTTGAGTCAAAAGTGTGAACCCTCAAGTATTACATTCTGCTGTTGAGTGGTTGCTACATAGTGTTTGGTGTGTTGTGTTGCTATGACATTATGGGTGATTGCTAGAGTTTACTGGGTGGTTGGAAGGGTGTTGCTAAGGAGTTGTGGGTTATTATCACTAGAGTGTTACTAGGTGGTTTCTAGGGCATTTCTTGTGTTCTTGCTCTTGGGGTTTTGTGGTTAATTTTTTTTTTTTTTTTTTTTTTTTTGTCATCTGACAGGAGAAAAGCTTTAGTCTGATTGCCTAGAACAATAACATCACACTTCTCCAGGACACACAAGTCACACACTTAATACCAGCCTTGATGTTATCTTAATATTAAAAGCAATCACCACTAAACTGCATAAATTAACTTTTAAAATGGAAATGATATTTGAACACTGGGATCAAATTATTGTATTGAGAAATCAGTCAAAAAATGACTGAGCAGTTGTAAATTGTGCCTTTGTAGATTTTAAATGCTATTTCTTTGAGATGGCATGAAATATTCATGCATATATGACTCCTCATGCTTGGTTGTGAAATCTAACAAATGATGAAATCATACGAAGCATATTACAATAGACTGAAGGGCTTGTTCTTAAAATAGAAATCCCTGGGTTGTCGTTTCTGTTTTGTTTCAAGAATCCGCGTGATCCACATGTCAAAGTGAATGTTTTATTATGCATGTTCACAATCACGGCATCCGGTTTTGCCACCTTGTCGTTAAATGGCTAATCAGTTGGACAGGAACAGAGCAGATGCACACACTTTGAGGGCTTCCAGAAAACATGCCCGGTAAAGATGGCCATGCATCTTCTCACAGAAGATGGCTGGAGGTCAGCAGCACTGAGCCGAGCAGCTGTTGCAGCAGCATAAGGACCCATGAGAGCTTGTGAGACAAGGCTGTCACCCTCTCTCCACTCTGCTGTGGCTTAGCCATTCAGCGGTGAAACGCGATTATTTCCAACCCAATTAGGGGGAAATACAAGCAGCACCTCCTCGCTCTAGGCTCAGTCAGAAAGGCACTTGCACATGGCCCGAACGCCTTGCGAGGCTCAGAGGGATATTCAACAACCCTGTGCAACAGCCAAATGACTTCTAGAAATAAGGGGGAGTGAAATTAACAGAACGAAAGAGAAACACTGAGAAGAGAGGAAGGAAAAAGGAAGACATCAGTGCAAACAAAGAATTTTCTGAATCCAAATTTAGAAGAGGCTGCTGAAAGAAATTAAGCACTTGTGTACAGAGCGAGGTAGTAACTGATTACATGTAATATGGATTATGTAATCAGATTCCAAAAAATTAAGTACTTGTAATTAGATTAAATTACATTTTTAAAAACTCATAGTCAGATTAATGTTACTTTTTTATTGATTACATGATTACATTTCATCTTTTTAGTAAGTGTTTTATTTTGACTGGTGTTATTTTAAAATTATTTATTTTAGTTTGACATTTTTATTTTATTTGATTTAATTATTAGCTTTTCATTAAACTCATGGATCCCCTGCAGTTCCTTTACGAACCACATGGGAACACATACTACATACTGATCTTCAGAAATCCTATTTATTTCTATTTCAGTCAAACTCTAGATATTTGTTATTAGCGTTAGCATTTGAAATTCTAACTCAATATCTACATTTTTAAAACAAATATGTGATGCAAAATCAATCGCTACAATGCTTTGATGTTGTGGTTGATTTCAAAAAGCCCTTGTAATCTTCTGGTCTCACTTTCCTCCATTTCACTCAACTGTCAGGTGAAAATAGTATGCCTGACCACTTAGAAAGGTAAAAGATGCACAATCTGAAGTTCATATTCATTGCAAGTTTTAAACATAGGGGTTCTGGGATATTGAAATCTCTTAGCAGTAATAGTTGTGTTACCAAAAACAAACTAAAATGCCACCACTTACACCACAGGCAGACATATTGACCGTGTCTGAAATTGATCCCTAGAGACTTAAGGCTTTTTTTCCACTGAGCGGTACGGATCAATACTGTACAGTATGGTACGATTGAGGACGGAACACTCTGATCCGGCTTGTGTTTCCCCTGCCAACAGTACCCTTACTTGATAAGTTTGGTGTATGCTGGAAAGTAGCGATCGATGTCATTTCGTACAATGAAGAAAGCGCGACGTATGCGTGTGAAAATATAAAATTATAAAATACACTGATATATATTTTGTGTTTGCACACTCTAATGTAAACAATCCCAAAACGGATGAGCAGCATGGCGGAATGAGCGAAGGAGATGATTCATACCCCTTTCTGTCAACCAATCAACGTTCTGCAGTGAGTCTAGCTCCACCCTTTAGGTACCGGACTACTGTGCTAGGTACACCAATGAAAGGGTACCAATAAAAGGTATTTTGTTACCATTCACAACTTCTGACAATGGAAATGGTAATAATTGCTTACCGAACTGTTCTGTATCGCTCGGTGGAAACAAACCATTAAATAGGGCACTGTTTGAGGGGGCAGCCATTTGTAGTGGTGTCTGAAACCATAGTGAATGCTACTGAGAGCATTCATTCAATCCCATAATGCACTGCAATAACGAGTGTACAACTGATGTACACTTAACAGCTAGAGAACACCCAAAATGCACTATGATGGTCATGTCAAATGAATTCACGCGGCTGAATTCAAATAAATTCACCTGCAGCTGAATCATCCATTCATCCATTTCCAAACTACTTGTCCAACGTGGGTACGGCATAATATCAAAGTATACATTTCTTTGTTATAGATTATTAAATAGTTTAATTAGGTGCTAGTTTCCATGACAGAGTTGAAGATAAATCTTTTCATTACTACTGGAGTTGCCAGTTTGCTAAGCATTTAATGATTATTAAACAGCAAACACAAACTATGCATAAACGGCACTCAGTGCCTGAATTCGCTCACTTGTTTTAATTCAACTGGACTATATTTGTGGACTAATGTAGGGAGTAGTGAATGAGGGTGTAGGTAGTGATTTTAAACATAGAAATTGGTTTTTAGTCTTCATAGCGCTCCATATACCAAGGGTACAAAACCCAGAGGAGCGTGTTCTCAGTCCAACGACATATATGTCTCTATATTGTCAGGGCAGTGAACCATGTGTAAACCGGAGGAACTCCGGTGCTGTGTTGAGTCAGAATTTTACAAAAGAAAGAAAAAGTGGGGGTGGACGATTAGACGAATGAAGGATGGGTCGGGTTGACTCACACTGTGTGAGCCCAACAGCCTAAAACCACTGTTTGAAAAATCAGCATCATCTGATGAGCTCAATGAGTCAAGCATCTTGTCCTATCCATTGGAGCTCTTTAAATGAATACAACACTGGTGCACAACGGAACAACACTAGTGCTTGAAGCCAGGATGAAGAGTTTGCATTACACTGTTTTTTTTTTTTAATCTATCTATTTATCTATCTATTAGGGTTGTAACCGTACACAGAAGTCATGGTTTGGTACGTTCATCAGTTTTGGGGTCATGGTTCGATACGAGTTCGGTAAAACAGACAGTAGAGCTTCATACATACAGTATGAACAGTTGTTTTTGATTTGAATTAGATTATATAATTTCAAGATTTAAAGCAAAAACAGAATGACAGTCTGACTGTCTGACTTTAGATTTGTGAAATTGTGCTACATAAGACACCAGCACAAAAAAAAACTGCAGATAGACTGAATGAAAATGCAAATTCATTCTCTGACAGCAGGTGGCGCTTATGGAACAGCAGCGATATAGAGTTTCCTTGGTTAACACTGTAAACAAAGCATTTAATATGCATTATATTGAGGTAAAAGGAAAAGAAAATACCATCAAAACATTTCTAAAGATAGTCAGTTCCTCTCAGAGATACATTCATATAAACCCCCACGTATTTGTCTTTCTATATTTTGAACATTGTAAACAGTGAGTTTGATCTGCCAGGTACAGTATTTTCTCCCCTTTACAGACTTCATAACAATTCCACATAAATTACATTTTGTGAAATGATTGCAATGCAGTTTGTGTGCTATTCTGGAATAGAGATCGGCCAAAATAAAACTCGTTCCAATTTATAGCCAGTCAACCAGTGCATCTCCAAAACCTGAATCTTTCCCACACTGCATATATCTGTTTCTCTGTCTGTCATTCTGTCCATCCTTCTATCAGTTTGTCTAATCTGTGAGTACTGAAAGTAAATAAAAGCTTTACAATTCCAAAACTTTTTAAACTTTCTTGATAAACTTTCCTCCTTTTTTTTATTTTGTGATTCCAGTCAGTGAAAAGCCAAATTCAGAACATCATCTTCTTTCAGATCACTAAACTGACAGTGTGTTATTGTCTGCACTGAATCGAACAGGTGTAATCTGTGTATGGATTACCTATCCTCATCCAGCCTCCTTTGTGCTAAATAACAGTAGTACTCCAACATCTCCGGCTGAGATCATCAGTCAGAACAGTCTAACCATAGCTAAAGCATATCAGGCCACAGTGCGGTGAGAGATTGTGAAAGGAATACAAAATAAAGTCATCAGTTGCAGAAAGCATGTGTGTGCAGTCCGGAGAGAGTGAGAGAAAGCAGGCCGGAGCCGGTCTGAATTCAGAATGAATACTGAACACAGGAGTCCGGCGGTACACATTCAACTCAGTCCACAAAGCATGCATTAGTGATAACCTTTCAGATATGCCCACATTACAAGAGCCCACGCTGCAATATTAATATTATAAGGGATCTCAAAGAGCCTGCGTATGTTTAATGTGGTTAAAATTAGATCCTTACTAGGCATGAACTTGACACATACCTGTAATGAGAACCCGGTACTTTATTTTACAGTCCTGTTCCTCATGTACATATCATGTACTTATTGTAGTAATTACAATAACTAGGTAATAATTAGGTACTAACCCTGAACCTACCCCTAAACCTAACCCTACCCCATGTAGTTACCTTATATTACCAGTACTTTCTTGGGTAAGTACACTGTTAGTACATGTACTGTAAAATAAATAAAATGCAATCGTTCTTCCTAACATATAAACCACGTTGAACTGAAACTATGAAATGAAGATTGTATAAATT
Source organism: Spinibarbus caldwelli (assembly GCA_039654775.1). NCBI lineage: Eukaryota > Metazoa > Chordata > Actinopteri > Cypriniformes > Cyprinidae > Spinibarbus > Spinibarbus caldwelli. The sequence continues at coordinate 33,070,413 of CM077238.1, forward strand.
ATTTTCCTTGTTTAAACTTTTTGAAAACTTCCCCGTGAAGGAGTAGTAGGTTGTCATGTCTAAAAAACATAACTTCTAACACCAGTGTTTCTAAGTGATTTCTTTTTTCAGATGGTGGGGAGTATAAAGTCTCCTGTGCCTCGCGCTACACTTTGACAGCCACTTCTCTACGGCCTGCTCCTGATTTTACTGGATTCTCACGTCCCTCAGGCCTCCGTAAAAGAGAAGATGAGTTTCTGCAGCTCAATGTGTGGTCGGTGCTGAGGCGAGTCTCTGGGTTTGCGCCAGGTCTTTTCTGTCGAGAGTCCTGATGGAGTGTCTGCACAGTTAATGGCTCACCTTGACCTGCGTGTAATAACCTATCAGCCACATTATATTTCTGTTATCATTTCTGCTAAGATTGTGACAAAGTTGTTTGCTTTTTATGGTTTATATATAAACCAGAAAAATAGAGGGTTAAAAAAATATAAAAATGAGGATAAAAAAAATTAGGTGGATTATTTTTTTAGTATTTTAATTATTTAATTTAATAAAATTGTAATTTATTATTAATACCTGAGTTTAATAACCCACTAGCCACATTATATTTCCTTCACAATTTGTGCTATAATTATGATAAAGTTGTATGTTTTTAATATAGCTTTTTTGTTATAAATAAATATTGGCAAAAAATCAAATAGATGGTAAAAATGGTAAATTATAAAAAAGAAGATTAAAAAATATGATAATTTGTATTTTTTATTATTTTAATTAGGTTATTTAATTTATTAGAGTTTTCCATTATTTATTAACATAATATTAATATATTAATATAAAATCATATACTATTTTTTATATTATTTGAATTATTAATACATTCATTTGAATAATTTTAACTATTCCTCAGAAGTAACAAAAAGTTCAAAGGTGCAACTTTGAAAAAGTTCTGTCCCATATAAGTTGTTATTCTTCAAAGTTACTCTTTTTCCTCAAAGTGTATTACATAATACAGGATAAAGAACAGGTAAGAGCATTTAAAATAGAAAAACTTTTCCCCATCTCCATGAGTACTGTCCATCTAATGGTTAATATTTAAACATGTTTTCACGTTTTACCTTTTTGTTTAGTTTAGAGAGGTCATACACATTTCACTTCAGGTTTTATTTTTGAAGACAATACTTTTAATCACGCCAAACTTTCTACGTGTCCAAAAAGACCATTTAACAAACCTCAAAAGTGACTCATTCTGAAGAATCTATCGGTGGTTGAGGTTTATTTTTAACAAGTTTGTGCAGCACATTTCTGTTCTGTGCACCTGCCACAATCTAATGCAGACTTTGAAAAGAGCCTTTTATTCAACTTTCGCAAAGTATATTAGACCCAGCAGCGGAAACACTTACAGAGTATACATTTACTCTTTTCACATGCAAAGTCAATGTTTACATGAAAGCAGGCAAAATAAAACGTGTTTATAAGGACCACAGAGATGGTAGGAAATGGTTACAAAAATCATCCCCTTAAACATCAAATCTATGTATATGTTTGAGTCTGACTCAGATTTTCATGCACGCGATTCTTCTGAAGCATGAATCGAGTGTCCTTAGGCTACGTATATAAAACATTTTTCAGGAAGTAAAAATGAAGAATTACTTCCTCACACATCTGAATTATCCATGGACCCTTAATGACTGCATAGAAACGTCTCCATCTATTGTGAACGAAGAGCAGAGAGACGACTCCATGTCACTAATAATCAGGAAATCTAAAGTGGAGCCAAGTTTCCAGAGGCACTAATTGACACATAAATCAATCCAAGTAATTAATAGACTCGAGCTTCACTGGACGTGTGCCTTTATTCTCATTCATTTAGTGCCCGACCCAGACTTCCTTTCAGCTCCGGCCAATGCAGGCAAAAATAGCTTCACATGAAGATAAGGTCAAAGGAAGAGTAGGATGAGAAATGCCCAGTCACAGCTCTCAAACTTTCAGATAAAAAGACCCGAGTGTGTTTAGGTCTTGTACATCAGCCTCGTGTTTGTATTACAGATTTGAGTCATTTGGTTTCCCTGCAGAGTCCCAACAACACCATTAGTCTGACACGGAGACCTCTTAAGCCGGAAGACTGGAAATAGCAGAGCCTCCTCCCTAATGGAGCGTCTGTAGCCCAGTTCTGTCTGCCTTCAAAGTGACCGTGCCGGTCGACTCGCTCTGACCAGCGTTTGAGACGAGTTGGGGACATTCCAGGTCCACACACAGACATCCCTAAACACTTCTGTCTCAAAACCAGGTTGGGCTCACCTCAACAAGTTGACTTTTCTCTCACAATTCAGTTGCACCTTCGCAGAATGTCATTTTAACTTTTGATCACCTAGACTGAAATCCGTCAATACAGTTTACTCAGGGGTTTCTACGAGTCTTAACACATCTCAATTCCACAAACGAAGGCCTGAAAAGCTCTTAAATCAGAGCAGAAAGTCTCAAATTCATAAAGTCATGCCATTAAATGTTACATGTATTACAGTCAGTCAATCAAGCAATCAAGCAATAAAGTTATTCATTTTTGTTTTGTTTTCCAATACAAATATTGAAACATTCTTAAATCAAGATACATTTACTTGGGATGGTTTTCTGAGATAACGAACAAACCAAATGAGTTTATGCTTAAAATAAGAACAAATATCTATCAATGGGGAATGAAAATTTGTTTTACTTTTGAATTAAGCTGATTATTTTGAGCCCATTGGCAGATATTTGTTCTTTCTTAAGTCATACTCACATCATTTTGATCAAGTTCTCATAAAACAAGACATCTTATTACATTTTGCTTCTCAAGTATGTGATCTTTAGACATTTAGCACCTTCAAAGCAAGTCATTTCAACTTTTGAGTCACCTAGACTGAAATCCATCAAATCAGTTTACTCAGGGGTTTCTGCAAGTCGTAAAACGTCTTAATTTAGCCCTCAACAAATTAAGGCCTAGAATGATCATTATATCATAAGATCATTATAAAGTCATAACATCATGGCATTAAATGTTGCATGCACTGTTACATAAATAAATGAATAACGTCCTTTTGTTTTGTTTCCAATACAAATCTCTAAATATCCTTAAATCAAAATACATTTACTTGGGATGATGTTTTTTCTTTTCTTTTCTTTTCTTTTCTTTTTTATTTTGAGAAGCTGAACAAAATTAAGTGAGTTTATGCTTAATACAAAAACATACGTGTCAATGGGACCCCCTTTGGCAGATATTTGTTTGTTTTAGTCATGAACTCACTTAATTTTGATAAGACATATTATGTAATTTTGCTTCTCAAATAAATGATCTTTAGATATTTACAACTGAAGAAAAAAAGAGACAAAAATACTGAGGAAAAACATCAAAAAATAAAAAAATAAAAAAATTAAAATTATAAACTGAAAAGCAATGGAGATATTTTTGGAAGTTGTCTTTTCAAATTTTGAATCCAAATATAAATACAAGACATTTACATTTAGATAATATATTAACACATTGTGTTCCATTCTGTTTATTTCTTAAATTTTCTTTACTCAGTCTTAAAAGTCCTTTACCTTTCATTTACCTTCATAAAACCCTGCAGAAACACATTTCACCATATTTCACAGATCTCTCCAGATATTCCCCTAAAACCTGTGCAAAGATTGTGCATAATACACATATCTTCCACATTTCCTTCCGCGTAATGCCCTTTCTTTGATCTCTTTGCAGTAAAGGGCGGTGAGAAAGTTCAATTACAAAGTTATATAACCGGAAGGTTTGGAAACCTTAATCGAAATCACATTTGGAGGTGGTCAGAAACATGTGTGATCGCATTGCATTTGTGGTGTAAATGCTAATGCATCTCAAACAACACTGAATGACCTTCTGCTCCTCAACTGATGCCAATCAACTATTGTTTTTGTAGGTTAAATAAAAAAAACTAAAAAAAAAAAAACTGCCCAACTGAAAATGAGGAAAGACTCATACGAATACATACAGAGCTAATAGATATTTACATTGGAACATGAAGTGATATATAAAAAGTGATTACACTAATTTCTTTCAGTTGGTTTGGTTTTCAGTAACATAGAGGCACCAACAGTTTTCTAAAATACTATTTTACTACGACAAAAACAACAAAATGTATAGAAAAAATGCATGCATGCACACACACATTCTACCAGCTGCCTTATAAACAAGTCATTTCAAGTCAATCAATCAATTAATCAATCAATCAATAAACAAACAAAATAAAAATGATGCAACAAAATGCAGCCTGCATAAAAATCCATAGAAAAACAGATCCTATGCAAAATAACAGTAAAATACCAATAAAAATCAATACAGACATGATAAACTGATATTAACTGTCACGATGCAAGATTGCTTAGGCACATAGACGATGAAGAAGACAAAGATGAGTCCAAACAGACTTTAATTAACCCACAAAGAAGAAATAAGAACTCTAAACCAAGGTGTAGTAACATACAAACAATACCAGATGAAGAAAACTCAAACTGAAGGCACTGAAACATGAGCAAATAAAGGGAGCGAAATGACTTCATTAATGAGCAACAGGTGAATAGAATTGAGACTGAATTAAACACACAGGGAAAGGTCAAACGACAGGACAAACAGAAAAACAGAAAACAGAGCATACATGTTACATTAACACAGTACATTGGGCAGTATTTTTATGAACTTTTCATATAGTGTATGCAGCACATAGAGAGGTGAGGTATAAAGAGAATCCTTATGTGGACATGGGTTGGATATGTTTTATGAAAATTTGCAACTGCAGGAACATTTACTAAAATCCTGATTCATCCACATTAGGGTACAAATCATTTTATGATTACTGTATGCACTTTAAACCTTTGCATGATAACTTTTTCTGCAAACGTAAATATACAAATTCTATGAAATTATTAGCAAATGAGGCCTGAAAATACTGATCTTTACATGCTTTACTGGTGCAGTCTGTTTGAGAATGCAAATACTCTGTAACAATGCTTCTAGGAAAAATGAGGAGATTTGGGAGTGGAAGACAATGCACTGAGAGTAATGATGGAGAAACATTATGAGGACCTAAAGAAAGAAAAGAGATGTCAGTACACCGAGAGACAGACGTGGATGCGATCTGAAATCCACCCTCTGCATGGGAATGACGAACGCTGAGTTTTGGGTGATTGCGTATGAGAGGAAATAATGAGATTGCTATGGGTCACTGAACCGAGTCCATGCTAAAGACCTTCAGGCCTGCAGAAAGTGAGAAGATTTCACAGTGAGAGTGTTCCCTGCAGAAAACACACTCCGACTGACACCAGGCCTCAGTTTATAAACCTCTTCTCCCTTTTAGAAAGGACCTCGCGTATTTGTCAGAGGGCACGTGTTAATGTGAGTGTCATGAAAACGTTCACTAATGTGTCCATAATTTGCACAGCGCTCAGTCACATGCTTCACAAACACATTTCGTTTCTCTCTCTCTCTCTCTCTCTCTCGCTGTATCTCAGCCGTACACCCACACACACAGATGATGATTCACGCTGCTATGGTACAGTGAATACAGACTTGAGCATTTGGATTCACTCCTTCTACAAATTAATATCCTTTTTTATATTTTCCTGAGGTCCACCACTATTGTTACCATAGTTTGCATAAAATTTTTTTAAAAAAAATCAGAATGTAGTTTTTATGACCACATTAATTTTGAATGCATTTTGAATTTATTTATTTATTTATTTTTTCATTTTTGCTGTTGTGCATTTTAAACTTAATTCCTCCTCATGTGGTGCATTTTTTCTACTTTTTTGATTACTTTTTATTTATTTATGAGAATAATATTAATAATTGTTAATTATTAATTATTAATCTTTCTTTCTTTCTTTCTTTCTTTCTTTCTTTCTCAGTCAGAATTTTTTTTCTTTTGCAAGGTTTTGTGGATAAAGGACAGAAAACGATGGGTGAAATGGGATCAAGAAATTACACAAACCAGAGTCGAACTTGCATTCCTCACGAACACCATTGCTCAACTTTTTATGGTGCTTCTGTTAAAATTAAGTATAGAGTGATTTTTAATCTTTCAGTAATTTTTGCTCATTCACATACAGTATTTTATTTATTTATTTATTCATTCATTCATTCATTCATTCATTCTTCATTTTCATGCTCTAAATCTCTCATTCAGTTCAATCTTTTTCCTGGTGAACTTGGCTTTAAAGGTTTTAAGTCATAACTCAATTTTGACTAGGCATGTTTCACAATGAGAAATTATGTTGATTTTATCTCTTATGTAATGGACTGTACTTGTAAGCATTTGCATTTTAGCCACAACAGTTTATTTTTGAAGATTATATTCAAAACTATACTGATTTTCAGTCTTTCTCTATCCCCTTGCTATATCTCCCTTTACAAAAATTTACCATGGTAAACATAACTTCTACTGCAATAGTTAATTCAAGCATAAGCTCATTGGAAAAATATGCCTCTACCTACTTATTTGGGAAACCTTTGAAAACGTACTTATACATACAGTTGTTTCCAGCTGAAATGAACACTAGTGGCAGTAAAACATCAACAACTTTTATTCCTTTTCACACAAATTATGATAATTGTGCAGATTATTGATCAATAAAGGCTTTTTTTTTTTTTTTGCATAGTTCCTTGCACAATACTATGTTATGAGCTCAAAACAATTTTATTATAGTGCATGATTTGTAAACTAATACATTTTGATGTTTGCATCACATAAGCAGCTCCATATGTTTGGATTTTCTGACGTAGTAAACTTGCTCATAAGTGCACCCGGTACAGCGCTATACTTGTGATGTGAAGCGCTTGGGTACGAGTCTGTGAAATATGATTCACGATAAATGCCAGATAAAATGGAATGCTTCAGCAAGTGTTTTTTGTTTTATCTCACATTTACTATTGTTAACACAATCAATCAGTCAGATTTTTCAAACGTGTTGTGTGTTTTTTTTTTTTTAAACGCCACTCACTTTTTTTTATTGCCACTCACTGGACATTTCTTCCCTGAACTGCTGTGATACATACAACAAACAGCTTAATAAAAGTTTCCAGTTTCACATTTATCTGTTTCGGATAAAACTGAACACTCTTTTAGCACCAATGGACATTTAAATTTAACAGTGTTGCAAAACACTTAAAAAATAACGTAACATTTTTGTTATGTCACCATTAATGTTTTTCCAATGAGCATGGGCTGACATTAATTCTTGTACCATCAAAAATGACAGAAAAAATTCTAAAAGCTTTTACACAATCTAAAAAGTATTTTTGTTTTGTAGCAGAAACTGTGTCTGTATCATAGCAGATTTTTAAACAAGAGTGAACGGTTTTAAAAAGAAACACTGAGCCTTTAAATGGAAAAGTGAAATTGGTTTTTGAGATCAGTGTCTGATCACTCATTGCTCCACGTGTTTGCATGTGACACATTAAGAAAGCTGCTTTTCTAATACCCCGAGGGCTGTTTACAGGCGTCAATAGCTTAACACAATCACTGGAGAGCATTAGGGGTGACAGAGCGGAGTCTGTTCGACAGTCAAACCCCCAGAGGGACTCTCATGAAGATATCATCAATCTGTTGCGTGATGATGGGTGTTCTATTCATTGCACAGTCAAATCACTGTTAGAGACAGTTTTAAGCCACAATTTTACAGAACTGATATTTGGGTCATGCTACAGCAGGTCTGGTTGATTTAATAGTTATAATGTGTCAAAACCCTTCACAATCTACATCACAGTTTTGGATAAAATGCTAAAAACCACTAAAAGACTAAACCAGTGTGAGTGGACTAAACATGAAGCGTCAATCTAAAAAATACTTTATCCATCTTTGCAAACACATTCAGAAGCGCAATAGCAAGTAATGCAACATACATATGTATTTTTAAGCCTATGCATGCTTTTTCTAAGATTTATGTACTTGAACTGCATATAAAATCTCCATCCATTTGTTTTAACATAAAATAAACTTAATTTATATTTGTCAGCCATACATAAATGAAACAGGCCAGATTTTTATTAATTACTTAATTCATTCATTCATTCATTCATTCATTCATTTTTACTGTTGAAATCTTGCTGACAAATATACATCACATTAAGGTTATTAGTTTATGTTAAATCTGTGTGATCGAAATGGATGAAAAATTTATATGCAATTTATAAACATAAATCTTAAATTTAGACCTGAATATCTATACTATTCTGAGTACATATATTTCTAAACAAACAAACAAACAAACAAACAAACAAACACACAGACACACACACACACCTATACAGTGAAAACAAACTGGACGTCACTGACTTCCAATGTGTAGACAGAAAACTCCAACATTTTCCAAATATCTTCTTTTATGTTGCACAGAAGAAAGCAAGCTTAACTATCCATCAAAGAGCATGCAGAGATGAATCTCATTGCTCACCACACATTGTACCAGTGGGACAGCAGAAACTTCCCGTCCTGTTTTTTATTCTGGTGCTGCATCCATGCCTGCAGGAACCGCTGGAAGCCCCTCGCGGCCCGAATCCTCTCCCCCTGCACCCTTTCGTCGGCCCGGTCCAGTTCTGTCACTCTTACTAAACAATCCCTCACCGTTCAGACGGCTCGTCTATCCCGAGCTCAGGGCTGTCTCTGGAGCCTTGAGAATCCAGTTAGTGCGAGCTGGTTGGCTGTGCTGAGTGATGGAGCTGCTGGACGGTGCTGGTGTTTCTGCTGTGAAGAGAGAGAACGAGAAGCATGCTGAGGTTCATGAATCTTTCACTGCAACAGGGTTTGAGGGTCCCGCTGTCCTCATCTGGTGACGGCGTCCTGCATGGTGTCACTCAAGCTTGTCTTGATTGTGCACATCCAAAATAATACATCTGAGTAGGGGTGTGCGATATTGACAAAAAAATAATATCTCGATATTTGCTGGGATTTTATCAATAAGGATAATTAGACAATATTTTGCTGAGTGTGTTATTGCACTGATACCTTAAGGACTGCTGACTCCTAAAGTCTTTGATATTCTTCATATTCTGTGTGGTGGTCAGTTCTACACTGATAGAAATTAATCTCTTCCAATAAGTTTAAACAGATTTTTACATTTTATGGGCATTTTTACCTTTATAAAGCCATTTTTTTCTAAAAGTGTCTATTACCGTTTGAGTCAAATTCTTACATTTAATCAGTGAATTAGAATAATAAGACATTTGGGCTGTTACCAAGCAAATGAAATCAACACAGAAGCTGCATCTGAAGTGGCATTTATATGTATTTACACACTGTTTAATGCAAGACATGAATGCATTTAACATGCAATTACAAATGCATAAATAATGGTTTGATATATTAAACATAAAACGTTGAATACTGATATTTGAAACAATTTAAAACATGAAAAAAAAAAATCAATCGAAATGTGAAATTAAAACCGCCAATAGGTGGCAGCAAATCACTGTTAATAAGTGAGTCTTTGCGATTGAACCGAATCATTTCGGTGAAGAGAAACACCATCATGTTGCTCAGAGACGCAAAACAGTGCTGTGGCTGTGTTTGGAATGATTTTTTTTGTTGGTGAAATAGAGCAAAAATAGGCAATATGGTGTATAAAATGTAAGTCTTAATTAACTTCTTGTTTATTGAACTGTTGTAAAAAATCAATATCACATTTGTAATCATGATAATTTTTGGAGAAAAACAGCACTCTTCGCGTGAAATTGATTAACTATATGAAGTGGTATAAATATATACATTTTCTACCCCCATATCTTGAATGTGTGATCATTCTAAATGCATTTTAATAGACTGAATCATGCAGTGAAATAACGCACTCTAAATGCGCACATGCTAGACTTCACGTAATGTACACGTGCACTCTGTAGGGGTATTTTGAATGGTTTTTGCAAAATACTCGATAATGTCAAATCACACATCGTTAAAACAACAATTACGATATTATCGCAGATGATATATATCGCACACCCCTACATCTGAGTTCCTTTTGCAAGTCAAAATGACCCTCCTTCATAGTCTGTGTCAAGGAGTTATGAAGATGTCTTCCGTACTAACCAAGAATGGGAGACAGGTCCTCTTTCAACTGGAATGAAGGCTTGAAGATCAAATAACAGATGGAGAGCTTTAAAGGTCAGAGGCCAAGAAACCTTACAGATATTCCAGAAGAGAGCAGGAAGGAAGCTGGGAGCTCAGCTTTAAATATTAAATTCCCATCTGACAAAACGTCCAAGGGAATCACAGCCTCTACGATCAACGTCCAGAAGACTTGAAGAATTTAAAAATCCCTAAACATCCTGAATTTGCCTTCAAAGTCTCCCATTTCAGAATATGTGTTCGGTTTTTCTTGTCAGTCCCATTTTTAACTGCGTTCAGGTCTTTCTTCATATTTTGTCTGGCACCTTCCCTCCCGAGCTCTCAGTGCTGCTCAGAGCTGCTCACTCCATCTCTCTCTCTCTCGCTCTCTCTTTCTCTCCATCAGTTACTTTCCCTCCTCCTGCTCTCCTTGTCTCCTATGTTGCTGTCTGTATCCTCCGTTTCCTCCCTCTCTTCTCCTCCTCCTCCTCCTCTCTCAGTCCACATAGAAGCTCCCAGAGCAAAAGGCAGTAACAGACTGAGTTCATTCATCAGTGGCTACAAAATCACTCATGCACACAGAACATAGAAATTAACAACATTTGAATGTGATTTCAAAGTGCCAGACTGAACTACAAACAAAAACACTGACAAATTTATATATATTGTTTTATTATTTTATATAAACTAATTTTAATTTTTAATTCTAATCTGTGTATAATAATTAAATAAACTGAATAATAATTAAAATTATAAATTTATTAAAAAAAATAGTTTACAGCAACAAAAGGGCAACAACATGCAAGCAATATGACAAGTGTCAGTTAGCCTAACACAGTACACATAGCAGTACACATTTTTTTTTTTTTTTTTTTTTTTTAGATAGAATATAGAAAAAGGAATCCTAGTGTTTTTTTTTTTAAGAAAAAAGTATATAGAATAGAACAAAGAAAGCTAGTGTTCGTTTTTAAAGAAAAAGTAGCAGTTAGAGAATAAATATGCAATTGATAGATAGTATTTTTTTTAAATAAAAAGAAGACAGATAAAATAGAATTAGAATAGAGAGTGATAGAGTTAGAGGGTCAAATAAAGATGGAAGAGATGTGGTTTTTTTTAGCCGTTTCTTGAAGTTGGCTAAGGATTCAGCTGCTCGGATTGAGTTGGGCAGGCATTCCACCAGGTGGGAACAGTGAATGAAAAAGTCCATGAAAGTGATTTTGTGCCTTTTTGGGATGAACAATAATGCATCGTTCACTTGCAGAACGCAAGCTTCTAGAGGGCACATAGGTATGAAGTACTGAATTTAGGTAAAGGGGTGCAGAGCCAGAGGTGGTTTTGTAGGCAAAAATTAATGCCTTGAATTTTATGTGAGCAGCTATCGGTAGCCAGTGCAAATTGATGAACAGAGGTGTGACGTGCTTTCTTTTCGGTTCATTAAAGATTAATCTTGCAGTGGCATTTTGGATTAATTGTACAGTTTTGATGGAATTGGCTGGAAGACCTGCCAAGAGAGCATTGCAATAGTCGAGTCTGGACAGAACAATAGTTTGAACAAGGAGTTGTGTTGCATATTCCGAAATAAAGGGTCTGATCTTCCTAATATTGTATAAAGCAAATCTGCAGGACCGGGCAGTTTTAGCAATGTGGTCTGAGAAATCCACCTTATCATCAATCACAACTCCAAGGTTTCTGGCTCTTTTTGAAGGAGTTATGGTTGATGAGTCTAACTGGAAGGTGAAATTGTGATGAAGTGATGGGTTTGCTGAAACTACAAGCAGTTCTGTCTTAGCTAGGTTGAGTTGCAGGTGACGGTCCTTCATCCAGCAAGAATTGTCTGTTAGACATGTTGAGATGCGAGCAGCTATCGTCGGATCATCAGGATGGAATGAGAGGTAGAGTTGAGTGTCATCAGCATAGCAGTGATACGAAAAGCCATGTTTCTGAATGACAGAACCTAGTGATGTCATGTAGACAGAGAAGAGAAGTGGTCCAAGAACTGAGCCCTGAGGCACCCCAGTAGCTAGATGTTGCGACTTGGATACCTCACCTCTCCAAGATACCTTGAAGGACCTATCTGAGAGGTAAGACTCAAACCACTGGAGTGCAGTTCCTGAGATGCCATTTCTCAATAGGGTTGACAGGAGGATCTGGTGGTTGACCGTATCAAAAGCAGCGGACAGATCCAGCAAGATAAGTAATGAAGACTTGGAAGCTGCTCTGGCAAGTCTTAGGGCTTCAACAACTGAGAGCAAGGCAGTTTCGGTTGAAAGTCCACTTCTGAAGCCAGATTGTTTGCTGTCCAGGATGTTGTTCTGTGTGAGAAAGGTAGAAACTTGGTTGAACAACTCGTTCAAGTGTTTTTGCAATGAAAGGTAGAAGGGAAACCGGTCTATAGTTCCCTAAAAGAGTTGGGTTAAGAGTGGGTTTCTTAAGAAGTGGGGTTATACAAGCCTGTTTAAATGCTGAGGGAAAAACTCCAGTGTGAAGGGATGTGTTAATGATGTGAGTGAGTGCAGGTACAACTGCAGGAGAAATGGCTTGAAGGAGATGAGATGGAATAGGATCAAGTGGACAAGTAGTAGGATGACTGGAAGGGATGAGTTTAGAGACTTCTGCCTCAGAGAGTGGAGAGAAGGATGTGAACGAGTGTATGTTTGCTGGTAAGATGTGTTTGACAGTTTGAGGTGTGGAGAATTGTGCAGTTAGGTTTTTAATTTTATTAATGAAGAATGTGGCAAAGTTGTCAGCTGTTAGAGTTAATGAAGGAAAGGGAAAAGGGAGGAAAATGTTTTAAAGAGCATGCGAGAGTTAGGCGAATTGTTAATTTTGTTGTGATAGTATGTCCTTTTAGCAGTGGAGACATTAGCAGAGAAGTCAGAGAGGAGTGATCGATATAAATTAAGGTCAGTAGGATTTTGTGATTTGTGCCATACCCTTTCTGCAGCCCTGAGCTTAGAACGATGTTCTCGGAGAACATCAGATAGCCAAGGGGCAGAAGGGGTGGTACGGGCTGGCCTGGAAGATAAGGGGCAGAAAGTCTCTAAACAAGATGTCAGAGTGGAACAGAAAGTATCAGTAGCACTGTTAGCATCAAGAGATGATAACGGTTTAGGGGAAGGAAGCGAAGATGAAACCATAGCAGTCGAAAAGTGACATGTGGAAGGGTATGTGTTGTGTCAGGAATCATCAGGTTAAGAGCGAGTAGGAAGTGATCCGAGGTGTGCAGTGGAATAACCAGCACATGATCAGTGGAGCAGTGTCGTGTGTAAATAAGGGCCAGTTGGTTGCCTGATTTGTGAGTAGCCGTAGTTAACACTCTCTTGAGCTCAAAAGAGGCAAGGAGAGTGTGGAAATCTGCAGCTTGAGGTTTATCAAGGTGGATGTTGAAGTCTCCAAGTATAACTAAGGGAGTACAATCCTCAGGAAAGGTTGAGAGCAACATATCTAATTCTTCCACGAAGTTACCTAGTGGTCTTGGAGGTCAATAAACAACTACAAAATGGATTTTAAGAGGGTTGGTAATTGTAACCGAATGTGATTCAAAAGAGCTGTTGATACCCAGAGATGGTAAAGGAGTAAATTTCCAATTATTAGAGATGAGCAGACCAGTACCTCCACCTCTTCCAGTTAAACGGGGGGTGTGGGAAAAGGAGAAATTATTGGAGAGTGCCGCAGGTGTAGCATTGTCCTCTGGTTTGATCCAGGTCTCTGTCAGGGCCATGAGGTTTAGACTTAAATGACTAGTAATGGAAGTAATGAAATCAGCTTTGTTGACAGCAGACTGACAATTCCAGAGACCTATAGAAAAAGAAAGTAGAGTTAGCAGACATAGGCAAAGTGCGCAGGCTATTAGGATTGCACTGCCTACAGTGTGTGATGCATGGTTTGCGAGTAGTAGTGATAGTAGTGATCTGGAAACACATAGTAAGAATTGGTTATAAGAAAACTAAAAAAGAAGTGAAACAATTAGTAGGAAAGAGGATAAATAAAAAGCGATACTTACGTCCCTTGCTGGTGGAGTCGCACGGTAGAGTCGAAGGTCTTTACACTCTTCGGTCTTCACATGACGAGGGCTTCACACGAGGGATGCTGCGACTGCTGCTGCGGTATACTAACCTTTTTTGTGATGTTTTATAAACAAATTTTGGGAGGAGCATGCACAGATAATTAACACGGCCAACTAATCATTAGTGATTACACCGTTTATCCAATCAACGCACGAGGAATCTCCTGTAAATAACCAAGTACGTCCTACCTCCATTATCTCGACTTTCAGCATCCCTCCACTACCCTGACTCCACACCTTTAGCCCGTTCTACCCCCACTTGAGGAGAAGCACTCGGGGAGCACTTTGAGGCCGGGCCAAACACCGAGCTCGGACCCCTCTCCCCGGATAGGGGGAGAGCCCCGGGCTCGGGAGTCTTGACGAGCACGGAGCCCTCTCCCTGGACAGCACGCCAAATATGCATAACCTTTACTCAGTTTGATTATACAGGTGCATCTCAATAAATTAGAATGTCGTGGAAAAGTTCATTTATTTCAGTAATTCAACTCAAATTGTGAAACTCGTGTATTAAATAAATTCAATACACACATACTGAAGTAGTTTAAGTCTTTGGTTTTTTTAATTGTGATGATTTTGACTCACATTTAACAAAAACCCACCAATTCTCAACAAATTAGAATACTTCATAAGACCAATAAAGGCTCTTGATGCCTTGACCCCAGCCTCATTCCATTCCTTGTGAAGTTCACCCAAATTCTTGAACTGATTTTGCTTGGCAATCCTCATAAGGCTGCGGTTCTACAGTTGGTTATGCATCTTTTTCTTCCGCACTTTTTCCTTCCACTCAACTTTCTGTTAACATGCTTGGATACAGCACTCTGTGAACAGCCAGCTTCTTTGGCAATGAATGTTTGTGGCTTACCCTCCTTGTGAAGGGTGTCAATGATTGTCTTCTGGACAACTGTCAGATCAGCAGTCTTCCCCATGATTGTGTAGCCTAGTGAACCAAACTGAGAGACCATTTTGAAGGCTCAGGAAACCTTTGCAGGTATTTTGAGTTGATTAGCTGATTAGCATGTCACCATATTCTAATTTGTTGAGATAGAACAAATGAACCAAATTTTAGTTAAAATGTGAGCCAAAATCATCACAATTAAAAGAACCAAAGACTTAAACTACTTCAGTCTGTGTGCATTGAATTTATTTAATACATGAGTTTCACAATTTGAGTTGAATTACTGAAATAAATGAACTTTTCCACGACATACTAATTAATTGAGATGTACCTGTATGTAAGTGTGAACTCGTGAAATACCCGTTTGACAAAACAGATATTGAATTCAGCTGGACACACTTTCCTGTTCATCACAACAAATGGCCAAGCAAGCGCAGACACTGACAAGCTAAGCGATACAGTACGAGACCAAACGCGATTTCAGCAAGTCAGTATTTATATATATATATATATATATATATATATATACACACACATAATGATATGTTTTATTATTTTATATAATTTTTTATTTTTTTTATTTTAATGTCATTTCATTTTATATAAAATAATATGTATTGTATACAATATTTTAAAAATACATTTATTTCTAAATTATTAATTATATCAAATTATTAATTAAACTTTTATATGAATTATAAATCATATATATATATATATATATATATATATATATATATATATATATATATATATATATGTGTATATATATATATGTATATATATATATATATATATATATATATATATATGTATGTATGTATGTAGTGAATGTAGTGAATATATGTAGTGAATTTTGCTTTCACCAACCTAAGGGGGCGAAATAATGTAGTGATGGGTACTCACGTCACAGGTGACATTATGATTTTTGGATCGTGTGTCACTTAAGGTGTGGTTAGGAGTACATCACATAAGAAAGATTGGTGGGATACCTAACTTGTAGAACCTTACTGCATTATCAACACAAGGAAGACACAAGTGTAATAAAATAAATTTTATTAACAAAAGATAGACAAGAGTAATCAACAACTACTAAATGAATACCATGAATGAAAAAGGAATAAAGTGCATAAGATGCATAAAATGCAAGTGATTATGTTGGATGTTGCTATGTCAGAGCTACGTTATCTGGAAAGATAAACTGTCACTACTCTGAAACAAGTAAGGTGAAGAACCTTATTATGCATCAAACAAATACCTGAAAGATTATTTGTTATCAACTGCAATCAGCTATATAACATCTAATGTCAATTAGAAAAATCATATACTGATAATACACAACAATGCCAAGGTCTCTGGAAGAGGTTTGAATAGGTGATAGTTACGTTCTCTGTGGTTGAATGAGCAGTCTGGTGGCAGTGACTTCATCCACTAGTTGTGCTGGTAACAGCGCAGTGGGGAAAGGAGCAGGAATCCGTTTCAACAGCCTTGAACACGAAGCGCTGGAGGATGCTGATCTCCTGGAGCACCAAAGGGTCCTAAAATCTGGAACACGCAGATGTGACCCTGAAGTAGGTACAGAAGGTACTTAGCCTGGAACACGCAAGCAAATGTACCTTGGAGTGAAGCTTTGCTTTCCGGAGTTTAACCTTCTTGCAAATGTCTATGTGTCTTCTGCCTCTCTGGGATAGAGACTCAGAATTTGGTTGATCCGCTTTGTCTCTTTAGGATGGAGACTCAGGACGTGCTGCATCTGCTGTTGTCTCGCTGGACGAAGACTCTGAATGAAGTCTGAACGTAGATTATCTCTTTGCTTGCAGGCTGGAGGCTCAGAATGTGGTCGTATCTGTTGCTGCCTCAAAGCTGCAGACTCAGGACTTGGTATCTGTTGTTGCCTCTACCCTCACGGCCAAAGGTTTCAGTGTTTCTGTTAGAGTCTCTCCCTTTCGGGACTCAGACTCAGAACGGAGGTTGATCTGCTATTGTCTCACCCTTGCAGGGCTCAGACTCAGAATTGGTTTATCTGTTAACGTCTTTCCCTTTCGGGACTCAGACTCAGAATGGATGTGTCTGTTACTGCCCCTTCTCTTACGGGCCGGAGACTCAGAATGGGTGTATCGGATGCTCTATTACTGTCCCTTTCCTTATGGGCCGGAGACTTAGAACGAGGAGTGTCTTTTGGGAAGGTACCTTTATCCCTTTCCGATGAGGAGGAGATTGCAATCTGGCGTTTCTCCGTTTCCAGGCTGTGATTGGCTATCTCCATCAGAGTGGGGGGACACGGTGTGGCCCACCCTTCTTTCCTCCTGTGGAACTTATTTAGTCCAAACACACATTTAGAAAAGTGTCACTAAAGTTTTACCAATGCATCATTCACTTACCAAACCACAACCAGAATACCTTTGGCAATGTTATGAACACATTAAGTCCAAACATGACGGAAGAAGTTTGAACGGTCATGCATGCATTCATTTGTCCATTAACAGCTGAGTTTGTGTAAGATGTTGCACTACACATTGCTGTCACTGAGAATACTTATTTCTCTGAATAAGTATATGATGTGTGTGTTGTAGTTTGCATCAGTTTAAGGTTTGAGAACATAGTTATGAATGGATTTGAATGGAACTCTGTGATCCCTGTTTGTTTCACCCACTGCTGCTGTGTCCAGAGGTCCTAAGGAATTTTTATGGTAGTCACAGGCCAAAACCTGAGGAATCAGTCTGTTGGTGGGTGAAGGGCAAAACTGCTTTTTGACCAATAGGAAGTCCCGTCCTTCCCGGGCTTTGTACCAAAGGTCTTCTTCTTGCCCTCTAAGAGGTGTCTGGCCGTTGTCCTGGCATCTTTATCTGATGGCGTTGGACAGTTTGCTTATGTTAGTCCACCAAGATCCAATCAAAATGTAGCAAACCTTTGTCCACTATAGTGGTCAGAGAGGGGCCCCGCCATAAATTGGGCCCTGGAATGTGCTGTCCACTACATGTATATGTATATATATATATATATATATATATATATAGTTATATATATATATATATATATATATATATATATAGTTATAAATATAGTTATATAATTTACATGAAGAAATTATTTCATTAATAATTGATATAATATAATTAAATCAAAAATATATAATGATAGTCATAAAAACATTATATAAAATAAAAATTGTCACATGATTTTTGTGGGCTTCTTTCCCTAAATTAGCTTCAGTTACAGAGCATATCGGGGTATGTGATCGTAGAGACAACTTCTGATGGCCTGACTCAGCCGTACACACATTCACACACATGCACACCATCTCCCATGCTTGCGTTTTCTTACTTCTGACTTAACCCATAATCCAACAGTAGCCAGTTGCTTAGCAACTGCCTCCAGGGAGACTTTTCCGCATCAAAAGCAGCCTGCCCAAGACATGT
This sequence comes from Spinibarbus caldwelli, assembly GCA_039654775.1. Classification (NCBI taxonomy): domain Eukaryota; kingdom Metazoa; phylum Chordata; class Actinopteri; order Cypriniformes; family Cyprinidae; genus Spinibarbus; species Spinibarbus caldwelli. The sequence goes on from CM077238.1 coordinate 33,088,875, forward strand.
GAGTCAGAAAACTAAGGATGTAGTGAAGGGGAATGTGGGAGGATGGAGAGGGAGGGATAGATAAAGCTGACACAGAGTCAGAACATATGTCAGAATAAGAGAACTGCAGCTCCTCATGAGGAGGAGGCAGAGTCCTGCCCAGTTCCATCAAATTTTATTTATTTATTTATTTTTATTCACCCTCCTTTATTTTTAGAGGAGAAGCTGATGAAATATTCACAGGCTGCAACGCAAGACTCGCACTGCAATGGCAAACCCAATGCAAGCATCTCTTTCCCAAAGCTTACCAGGCTGATAACCGCACAATATAACAGCTCAAACGGCTAAATCTGCTGTTTATGTTCAGAATGGGTTTAACTGTATTTTTCAATGTTTTTTTTGTTTTGTTTTTTTTTACAGATAATTATTTATTATTTATTAATTCATAAATGTTATTAAGACCTTGGGGAGTTACACCACATGACATTATACTGTACAACCTAACCAACTAACCTTGCCATAAAAAGGTCAAATTATCTAATATTTTAAGAATCTTGTTGATCTTGACATATAGACATGAGGGACCTGTCTGTGATTTTGTGTTTTTTATTTATTATTTTTTTTTTCTGCATACCCATCACCCCATGGTGTATATGTCTTTCCCTTTCATGATATGATACATTTTTCAACCATATTAAACCAATACACACATATACACATATACATTACACATATACACAGGCTCTGTACTAGGGATGTGCATCTCCATAACTGAGGCCGATGCGATATGCATCTCGATGCATAGCCAACGATACGATACATTGAAGATACATATGGAGCAGCTAGCGATGTGATGCGATACGATTCACCCCTGTTACGATGCAGTGTGATCCGATTTCGATTCGATTCAATTCAACACAATGCGATACGATGCAATGGAAAAAAAAAAATATGATTGCTTTTATTTCTTTGGTTCAGACAGACAGCAAATCATAAATTAACTTCTGTGTCTTCTGACTTCTAATGACTCGAGGCCTGTTTCATAGAAAAAGTTGACCAAGTAGGCCAGGCTTATTTCAGTTAGTCTGACTCGCTGTCAAATGATTTGGTTCCATAAAGCAAATTTAACAAAGATCAACCTCAGTCACTGTGGCTACTTATGCTGGAAAGCTAACCTGGTCCAGGGCAGGCAAACTGTCAGGCTAAGATGAGCTCCTCTAACACTAACCAATATGAATGCAGTGATTTTACTACTGACTCTCTCATAGCCATGCATCCTTTCTCTCTGGTTTTATGACAGCTGTACCTTTTATAGTTAGAACAGATAGCATTAGAACATTACAATCTAACATTGCTCTTTAAAGCATTAACAATCACTAAACTCAAAGTTAAAATCACTAAATTAAAACAACATTTTAACTGCTATAAGAAACACACATTAACTCATCTCAGGGCCGCAACCACCATGGACATTGAGGGGGACAAGCCAACTGTTTTACAATAGAAATGTTAAATGACTGACAGTTATATTCAGTGAAGCAAACTACTCAATTTTTTCTCAAATATGCCCATTTTTAGAGAGAGAGAGAGAGAGAGAGATGAAATGTGTGTGTGCGTGCGTGCGTGCATGCGTGTGTGTGTGTGTGAACTACCGGCATCTGTTTGTCTGTCCCCACATGAAGCTGTGAATTTAGTTACTTCAAAAACACATCATTGCTGAGAAATATAACGTAGCGATTCAGTATGGAAACTATTTTATTATAATAAAAGTTGCAGGTAGTGTTGACAAGTTTCTGTGTGCGAGAAGAGTGATGTGTGTGCATGCGTCAATTAAAGCTGCGCGCATATAGGTTATGAAATGAGAATATATATATATATATATATATATATATATATATATATATATATATATACACGTATATACATACAGTATATATATGGGTGTTTCTTCAACTAGGGGCACTTTTAGCCTTGTGAAGTTGAATAAAAAAAACTTGTTCAAAAGTCACGTAACACAGTCTCATAAGTTTAAATAATTTGTCTAGTTTTAAGGTCTGTAAGAGAACAAACTTAGATTACAAGAGAAATTGTTAATATTTTACATTTTTCCGATCTGCAATGAACAAATGTCATTTCCACCACATCTCAACATACAGCTGTTATTTAAATATAGAATAACTTATGCCACTTAAGAATTGTCTAAGATCATTTTTGTAACTAGTTTTACCAGTTTTTCCACAATGTACAATAATTATACATTTGTCAGTGAGATAAAGTAACTGCCCTAAGGACCAAATGCTGAACTGTACACCTGTCACACTCTGAAATTTAATATTGGTTTGGGTAAGAGCTTATTAAAAAATAAATAAATTGAATTTTCATATTAAGTAAAGCATGATCTCATAAATTGTGGATACATTTTTAATGTGTGATGAAAACTTTTTAAATATTTTTTAAAAATGTGTGGTGATGGAAATGACAGGGTGGTGGTGGAAATGACAGGGTGTTGTGGAAATGACAATGAATTAACGTGAATGTAGAGAAACAGCTGAGATATTTATTAGAAAAAGTCTTAAACTCATCACACTCATTAAACTCAATTCACAAAGTCAGTAAACATATCAATTGTACTTTGTAACCATAAATGCCATTTCCACCACAGAGGCAGTGTGGTGGAAATGACTGTGGTGGAAATGACATTTCTGTAGTTTTTTGTGAAAAAATGGAAGATAGCTTCACTGATTAGCTTTGAATTAATGCTTAGCATTTCATGTATGCAAAATACTCTTATTTAACTTAAAATGTTTAGCTTTTTAAAAACACCCTTGAAGGTACAGCATGTTTTGAAATGTCGTAGAATAAATATATTAACTGATCAAGCAATATTTACCTTGATTTTTCTTCCATTTGTTGTTGATGAAAATTTAAATTTCTTCCATGTCCAACATGTGCTCTGATGTCACTGAACATTTCCATAGAAACCACCTAAACAATCTTTCACACAAACTTTTTAAAGGGACATTACAGTGTTGTGGTGGAAATGACACCCATACTGTGCGACAGCTATATTTTGTTTAAAAAGTAATATTGATAGTGGTCTCATATTAAATACTATAATGTATTTTAATTATTTTGCTAGCGCTTAAATCAGGTACATTAATAGTTACCAGATAACTCATATTTTTAAACTGTATTTTCATTGTTGAAGTTTAAAAGTCTGGGTGTGCGACAAGGAGAAAACAGTAATTTTGACACTTATAAGGAGGTTGAAAAGTATGAAAAAATCATAATAGAAAGGTAGTAAAACTATTTAAGGTGGTTTTATTGTTAGTTTGACAAAGAAAGAGGAATTTGTCCAAAATTATATGTATTTTTAAAAATATGACCAAAGAACATAGTGCTCATAGTCTAAGAATCACCCATATATATATATATATATATATATATATATATATATATATATATATAATGTATGCATGTATGTATACAGGTGCATCTCGATAAATTAGAATGTCGTGGAAAAGTTCATTTATTTCAGTAATTCAACTCAAATTGTGAAACTTGTGTATTAAATAAATTCAATGCACACAGACTGAATAAAAAAAACAGACCAATAAAAAAAAAAAAAAAAAAAAAAAAAAATTTTAGTGAATTGTTAGCCTTCTGGAAAGTATGTTCATTTACTGTATATGTACTCAATACTTGGTAGGGGCTCCTTTTGCTTTAATTACTGCCTCAATTCAGCGTGGCATGGAGGTGATCAGTTTGTGGCACTGCTGAGGTGGTATGGAAGCCCAGGTTTCTTTGACAGTGGCCTTCAGCTCATCTGCATTTTTTGGTCTCTTGTTTCTCATTTTCCTCTTGACAATACCCCATAGATTCTCTATGGGGTTCAGGTCTGGTGAGTTTGCTGGCCAGTCAAGCACACCAACGCCATGGTCATTTAACCAACTTTTGGTGCTTTTGGCAGTGTGGGCAGGTGCCAAATCCTGCTGGAAAATGAAATCAGCATCTTTAAAAAGCTGGTCAGCAGAAGGAAGCATGAAGTGCTCCAAAATTTCTTGGTAAACGGGTGCAGTGACTTTGGTTTTCAGAAAAAAAAAAAAACACAATGGACCAACACCAGCAGATGACATTGCACCCCAAATCATCACAGACTGTGGAAACTTAACACTGGACTTCAAGCAACTTGGGCTATGAGCTTCTCCACCCTTCCTCCAGACTCTAGGACCTTGGTTTCCAAATGAAATACAAAACTTGTCCTCATCTGAAAAGAGGACTTTGGACCACTGGGCAACAGTCCAGTTCTTCTTCTCCTTAGCCCAGGTAAGATGCCTCTGACGTTGTCTGTGGTTCAGGAGTGGTTTAACAAGAGGAATACGACAACTGTAGCCAAATTCCTTGACACGTCTGTGTGTGGTGGCTCTTGATGCCTTGACCCCAGCCTCAGTCCATTCCTTGTGAAGTTCACCCAAATTCTTGAATCGATTTTGCTTGACAATCCTCATAAGCCTGCGGTTCTCTCGGTTGGTTGTGCATCTTTTTCTTCCACACTTTTTCCTTCCACTCAACTTTCTGTTAACATGCTTGGATACAGCACTCTGTGAACAGCCAGCTTCTTTGGCAATGAATGTTTGTGGCTTACCCTCCTTGTGAAGGGTGTCAATGATTGTCTTCTGGACAACTGTCAGATCAGCAGTCTTCCCCATGATTGTGTAGCCTAGTGAACCAAACTGAGAGATCATTTTGAAGGCTCAGGAAACCTTTGCAGGTGTTTTGAGTTGATTAGCTGATTGGCATGTCACCATATTCTAATTTGTTGAGATAGTGAATTGGTGGGTTTTTGTTAAATGTGAGCCAAAATCATCACAATTAAAAGAACCAAAGACTTAAACTACTTCAGTCTGTGTCCATTCAATTTATTTAATACACGAGTTTCACAATTTCAGTTGAATTACTGAAATAAATGAACTTTTCCACGACATTCTAATTTATTGAGATGTATGAATGTATATATATATATATATATGTATATATGAAGAGTTTGGTTCCAAAACGCTATAAATCCATTTAATGACAAGATGAAAACCAGTATTTTCTGTTTCAAACTTTTACATAGCATCTTTAGGTTATAATAAGATTAAAAATTCAAATCTAGATTTTGATTTTCAAAGATTTATTATAAAATTGTATTATTTTCCCGCCCAAAATGCAATAAATCCATAATACGTTTTTTTTTTTTTCTCCAGAGTGCAATAAATCCATTGAAACAATATTAAAGTTATTTTAATATTATAGAATATACAAAACATAGTAAGTTGATCCACATATGACAGCCTCTGAACTTGGTCATAATTTTATATACAGGCTCTGGACTAAAAATACATTCATCAGTCATTGCTCCCAAAATGAATTCAACGGGTCATCTTGTTTGCTATAAATTAATTACAACAATAAAAGAAAATTTCATCATGAACAAGAACATGAAAAACAATATCACATTAGACCACAGAAATTCCAAATTTAAAAAAACTAGTGCTATATGCTGTATTAACAAAAACATAAATGGCATTAATAAAAAAACGAACACTGATAAGCTACGCAATATCGCGTTCATAATCGAATGCGATTCATCTGTGATTATGAACGCGATATTGCGTAGCTTGTCAGTGATCTGCGGCTCTGTGTATTAAATGCCGCTCCATCTGAAAGAATGTGATGGAGATTTATCTGTACTATTAATCACAGAATCGGCTTTACTGACGAGATGCGCATGACAATCACATGCGATTTATCGTGCAGCCCTTGCTTGTTGATCACAAAGTACAAAGTAGATGAAAACTAGGGTGCCGGATGTATTCAAAGCGCCGCCATTACTGTCTAGAGCGCGTGGAATGCTGCGCTGTGATTGGTTGAGCAGATTGATCGCGTTCTGCAGAGAAAGGAGACCGGCGTTTGTCGCGGTTTGGAAAAAAGGGAGAAAACATGACCTAATAACTCAGCGGATATCGTATTTTGCGTAAAATTAAAAATGGACTTTTCACTACTGACTACTGACAATACTGATTTTGGCGGAAACTCAATTAAAAAAAAAAAAAGGCGTTTATCGCGGATATATATATGAAAGTTGGTCCCCCCCGATGTTTAAGACATGGTTACGGCCTTGACTCATCTGAGTTTAGTAATTAGGACTGCATCAGCTTACATTTTATTTACCTATTATAATAGTCCCTTTACAGTTACTACTGCTATGCTATCATAAAAAAATATACCTATATGTAGGTTTACAATTCTATAAATGGCACATTTCATGTGCAACAATGAATATTTTAGCAAAATGCATATTTGAATTATTGCGCTCTGTCTTTTTAGAGCACTTGCGCGCAGCAGCGCTCCTTCACTCGCGTAAGACTCGCCCACTCCTGACAGCAAAATGAATATATTTGCATGACTTTCTAACATTTACAGATGAAAAATATAGTCGTAACATGTCAGTTATGCACTGAGGAAAACACAGTGCCTCAAATGCATTAAACAGCACAAATATATTGCCATGATGGATCGATTAGATCCATGATCGACATTAAGGGCTGATTAAGAATACTTGTGGAGTGCACAAATTAGTGAGATTGTGTGAACTTACATTGTCGTTTATGGAACCGCTGTAGCCCCGATTGATTTGTTAGGTTATTTGAAGTTATTTGAGTTTTTACCGATGCAAATGTGTTAGAAACGATGCATCGCGAAACAAATGCCAACTTGTAGCCGATGCACACTTTTTAAACCGATGCATCGCATCGTTAACTTTTTATGCCGATGCACCGAGCGAATCGGGGAATCTTCCCATCCCTACTCTGTATAATTTAGTTAAAAGTGAAATATGTTAACTTGCAGTGACATTATTTATGATTAATTTTTAATCTGGTAGGTCTGACAGGATCAGATGGATGATGCTCACGTGCATATGTCAGAATGTTAACGTCATTCATTCTTCATTAAGTCATTTGTTGCTGAGTTAAGTTAGTATGGAAGCCCATTTCTGCCACAAAAGAGGAAGAAATGCTTTGGTAAATCATAATTCTGAGATAAAGTCAATTATGTCTATTTTGCAATTATGAGATAAAACATCTAAATTACATAAAAAGAAAAAAGAGATAAAGTAAATTTTGGCATACCACATCATAATCATGAGATAAAATTTCAAAATTACATAAAAAGAAAAAAAGAGATAAAGTAAATTTTGGCATACCACATCATAATCATGAGATAAAATTTCAAAATTACATAAAAAGTAAAACTTATGAGATTGTCATAATTATGAGTTTAAGTCAAAAGTCAAAATTAAAACAACATTCATTTAAAGGTCAAAATTGACATAAAAAGTTGAAATTATATGGCAAACAAAAGTCATAATTATGAAATATAAAGTCAAAATTTTGGCATACTAAGTCATGCTTATGAGAGAAAAGACAAAATTGACAAAAAATAAAATTATGAGATAAATTCTTGATTCGGTAATAACTATCTCATAATTGACATGTCGAAATTGACAAGTCATAATCATTATATAAGTTGAAATTATAAGATAAAAAGTCAAAATTATAAAAAAAAGTCTAAATTAAGACTAAATCATAATTATGAAAAAAGTCAAAATTGACAAAAAAATAGTAATAAAATTATGAGATAGTCATGACTTAATCAAAATTGACCATATGAAATGATGACAAATCATCAATATAAAATAATTTGAAATTATGGTATAAAAGTCAAAATTATGAGATAAAAAGTCAAAATTATGCCATACTAAGTCATAATTTGTCAATCATAAGAAAAAAATGGACTTTTCATGTGATGAGTTTTTGTCTCTTACTTTCTCCTTATAGAATCTCATAATTTTGACTTTTTATCTCATAATTATGATTTACCAAAGTGTGTGGTGGACATGGCTTTCCATAAGTTAGCACTAACACTAACCTGCACCCAAACTGTCCAGCTGTCAAGTTGGCCGATATTGTTGTGATTTGAGTGCTGATTGTCAAGAGAAGATCATATCTAACTATAGACTGCTTGCGCTGATGGTGTGTGTGAGTGTGTGCTGTCTATAATGAATGAGCTTTTTGATGTCACGCTATGAAAATGTGAATGGAGAGCAAGCGTCACAAAGTGAGGAAACATGTCAGAGTGTGTTGAGCCTGAGGACTGAGTTTCTCCTCATAGAGAACGAGTGCTTGTGTGAGTGAATGCGTGTGTGTCCGGCTCCCTCTGAGAGATTCACAAACCATGTAGGCCACAGAAAATGGCTGTCACTTCATTCTAGCGCTCACTCTACCCGAGGCTCTCTAAACAAACTCAAGCATCCTGAAACTGAGTTAACTGCTGATGCTCAGAGACCGTCTGAGTCGCCTTTGAGGGTTGGGGCAATTATATTTTGACTGACATGTTGAAGTGGAAGAGGATTATCCTGTAAAATCCAACAGAATGAAGCCGTAATGAGATAAAAACAGCAACAGCAGCGCTGTGTGCCATAAGGCGATCTTTACAGTCAATGACTTATTGATTTCCTTAGACACAGGAATAATTAGTAACAATTAAAAGAAGCTTTACTATCTCACACACCGATTTACAGACCACATCAATCAATGGAAGAGCAACAAGCTCATGATCCGCACACACACTATTAACCCCTCACAGCATTGATTATATTGGCTTGTTCAACTGACTGTAAACTGACTACAGTGTACTGTATGGACATCCCACTTATACATACAACACACACACACACACACGTTTGTTTTTGTGAAAAGTGGGGACATCCATAGGCGTAATGGTTTTTATACTGTACAAACTGTATATGCTATTGCGCTACACCTAAACTTAGCCCTCACAGGAGACTGTGCATTTCCACTTTTCCCCCAAAAAACTCACTCTGTATGATTTATAAGCGATTTGAAAAGTGGGGACATGAGGTAATGTCCTGAAAAGTCACCTTCACCTTGTAATACCTATGTCATACCTGTGTCATTATACAAATTTATGTCCTCATTTGTCACAAAAACGCACACACACACACACACACACACACACACACACACACACACACACACACATTTGTTTCTGTGAATTGTGGGGACTTTCCGTACACTTCTATTACTTTTATACTGACCAAATGATATTTTCTATCCCTTAACACTAAACCTACCCCTTACAGAAAACCTGTTTGCATGGAGACACTTTCAGATAAACATCATTTACTATTTTTACTATTGTGGGAATGTCAAAAGTTTCAGGTTTTACTATCCTTGTGGGGACATTTGGTCCTCACAATGTAGCATAAACAAGCACACACACACACACACACACACACACACACACACACATAACACACAGGTGTTTAACAGAACAATTTATTCTTTTTTTTTTAATGATTGATCCAGGTGCATGCTGCAGGAATACATTATTCACAAGTTGTTCTGTGTCATGTTCAATCATTTTCAATAACCTGTTCTGTATGGAGAGCCAGAAATATGACGTGTCAACAGTGTTATTGCGCCTTCTGCTGGTTTTGTTATGAACTGCATGTGTGTGATGGAAAATATACAGCATTTTGGATTTGCACAGAATATGTAAAAATTGTGTTGTATTTTTGCAGTGAAACATATGATTATGGTTCTACATATGATCAGAGGGCACCCAGCATCAAAAAAGTGTTATTTTAGTATAAATTAATAATTTTTTTTATTAGATTTTATTAATATTTAGAATTAGTTTTTATTTCTATATATTCCATTTTCAACAATTTCAAAACTGGGTTTCCAAACACATGAACACAAATATTAGTGATATACAGTATCTCACAAAAGTCAGTACACCCCTCACATTTTGGCAACCATTTTAGTATATCTTCTCAAGGGACAATACTATAGAAATGAAACTTGGATATATTTTAGAGTGGTCAATGTGTAACTTGTATAGCAGTGTAGATTTACTGTCCTCTGAAAATAACTCGACATACAGACATTATTGTCAAAAAAGCTGGCAACAAAAGTGAGTACACCCTACGTGATAACAGCTATACGTCATTTAACCATGCAAAGCCACATGTCCTATTCATCATGTTCATGTTTTTGTCTGCTTGACAGGACTATACAAATTTGTGTATCTTGGATTAGAGCAGTTAAAATTTGGTGCTCTGAGTACAATTCTCTCATACTGACCACTGGATGTTCAACATGGCACCTCATGGCAAAGAACTCTCTGAGGATTTGAGAATTAGAATTGTTGCTCTCCACAAAGATGGCCTAGGCTATAAGAAGATCGGTAACACCCTGAAACTGAGTTACAGTACAGTGGTCAGTGTCACACAGAGGTTTTCCAAGACGGGTTTCACTCAGAACAGGCCTCGCAAGGGTCGATGAAAGAAGTTGCTGTGCGTCAGGTGCAGAAGCTGGCTTCAAAAAATAGACGCATGAGTGCTGCCAGCATTGCTTTAGAGGTTGCAGAAGTGGAAGGTCAGCTTGTCAGTGCTCAGACCATACGCCACACACTGCAACAAGTCAGTTTGCATTGCTGTAGTCCCAGAAGGAAGCCTCTTCTGAAGCTGGCTCACAAGAAAGCCCACAAACCGTTTGCTGAAGACAACCTGTCCAAGAGCATGAATTACTGGAACCATGTCCTGTGGTCTGAGATTAAGATAAACTTGTTTGGCTCAAATGGTGTCCAGCATGTGTGACTGGTGACAGCCTGGTGAGGAGTACCAAGAAAATTGTGTCTTGCCTACAGTCAAGCATGGTGGTGGTAGCATCATGGTCTGGGGCTGTATGAGTGCTGCTGGTACTGGGGAGCTGTGGTTCATTGAGGGAAACATGGATTCTAACATATACTGTGACATTCTGAAGCAGAACATGATGCCCTCCCTTCAGAAACTGGGCCGAACGGCAGTTTTCCAAGATAATAACAACCCCAAACACACAGCCAAGATGACAACTGCCTTGCTGATGAAGCTGAAGGTGAAGGTGATGGAGTGGACAAGTATGTCTCCAGACCTGAACCCTATTAACCACATGTGGGGCATCCTCAAGCTGAAGGTGGAGAAGCGTCATGTGTCTAACATCCAGCAGCTCCGTGATGTCATTATGGAGGAGTGGAAGAGGATCCCAGCAACAACCTGCAGCTCTGATCAATTCCATGCCCAGGAGGATTAAGGCAGTGCTAGATAACAGTGGTGCTCACACAAAATATTGACACTTTGGACACAGTTTTTAAATGTTCACTTAGGGTGTACTCAAAATACAATAATGGCTATATGCTGAGTTATTTTTAGAGGACAGTAAATTTGCACTGCTATACAAGTTGCACATTGAATACTCTAAAATATATCCAAGTTTCATTTGTGTAGTATCGTCCCTTGAGAAGATATACTAAAATTGTTGCTGAAATGTGAGGGGTGTACTCACTTTTGTGAGATACTATATATATATATATATATATATATATATATATATATATATATATATGCAAACATTGAAAATCATCTATGTCAGTGCTTCCCAAACCTGTCCTGGAGGACACCCTGCCCTGCACATTTTGTATGTCTCCCTAATCAGACACACCCAATTTAGTTCTTGCAGTCTCTACTAACAAGCTGATGAGTGGAATCAGGTGTGTTAGATAAGGGAGACATACAAAAGGTGCAGGGCAGGGGGGCCTCCAGGACAGGTTTGGGAACCACTGATCTATGTATTTTAATGATATTTCATCCAAGCAATATACTATGTGTGTGTATATATATATATATATATATATATATATATATATATATATATATATATATATACACACACATATTAAGATACTTTTACAGTCAGTTTATATACAGTAGTTACAGCATCTACCATCAGCGGATACTAATCTTGACTCTTAGTTCAGGCAAACTGGTGGTCCTGCCCCAAATTTCTGATCTCTGGGTACACATTTTTTTCCTGTAACAAAATCCTTCTCAAAGCCTCACGACCTCCGTGCATTTACATTGCATTTTATCAAAGGAGAAACTGATCTCTCTAGTGGTGACTCAAGAGCACTGCACTCATTTAATAAATCACTAAGGACTTCAAAAAACCATACAAATAGTAGAGAAATCCTCTCTAATTACATATCATATCATGCATGCTTTTTGTCAAATCTGACTTCTGGACACACCGCAACATAAATCGAAAAGTCTTACTGTTGGCATTAAACCACAAACATGCACTTACATTTTTTTTTTGAGCTGTTCTGTGGGATCTCAAAAGTATTTATTTTTGTTGGGTTGTGAAATATCTCATAAATTTTCTCCTCTGCTCCTCTCACCACGATTTTCACTCCTCTGACTCATGCAAAGACAGTGGAATTTTATGTTAGAAAACACTGACTCTCCCTTTGTCCTACACCTGGACCACAAGGAAAAAGATCTAGGTTTGTAGATTTTGCAATGTATAAAGAGATTTTTGAGGGTTTGTCTACATTTTGAAGGACCAATGTCCTCAGCAGGATAGTAAAACCTGAAATCAACATCAAAACAACTTAATAAAATGTACTACATAATGCTTTCAGCAAAGTCTTAAAATGTATAAAATTTGGTTTAAGAAAGGGTAGAAAACATCATTAGCGCAGAAAAAATTACTGAAGTTGTATAATTAGGTCTAGAAATACAGTAAATTGTTTTGATCATAAAATAAATAGTCAGACATGATCTTCACATCTCACATACCTACAGACAGAAAGAGAAACGCAAAGAGTAGCTGTTGTGGAATAGCATAACCATAATGTTAAAAGGCTGTGATAATATTTGCATACCCTTCACTGTCATTGACAGCAAACCAGAGTCAATCAAGAATTCAGCCTGTGTCTTCTGGGTTCCTACGGACCAAAAAAGTGCCTGGATTCAACAGCCCTTGTGAAATCATCATTTTAAATGAGACACTCTATTACAGACCTGAGGGTAAAGATGCTCTTGCTCCAGATTAGTGTATCTCTTTATATGCATTCATTTTCAAAAATCAGAATGAATCCAATCCGATTTCAGATTCTGAAAGTTGTGTTTATTTGAACCATTAAGTTTGCAAATCAACTCATATATTCAGTTACATTTGCATTTCAAGTAATCCATATAAATTAGTGCAAACTGAAGACGTTTAATCTTGAAATTCAATGACAATCCATTATGAAGTGTTATAAAACTTATTACATATTTAAAACTACAGGAATAAATAATCAAAACGCAGGGAATAAGTATATAAATTTAAACTATTTCAATATGTATTATGCCATAATTATTTATAAACATTTTTACACAAATTACAACTGTACCTAAGTTGTGTTGTCATTTTTTTATAAAGTCAGTGTATTTTCCCCCCACAAGGATACAACTTTCAGTGAAGAGCTTCAGATGAAATACGAATATTCTGTGTGAAGACAAAAAAAAAAAATGTGGAAAAAAATCAAGGTAAATATAACTTATATATATTCCAAGTCGTAATTTCATCAAATTATGAAAAAATAAAAAAGTGCTGGAAATAGGGTGGAAACATTACTGTTGTTCAATAAAAATGACAGAATTCTCCTGTGAAGTGCTTATACTGTTGGACATTGTTAGTGGACATATGAAATAAAACAAGGAAAGATAGCATATTAAAATGTGTTTTTAAAGGTTTTTGAGTGAGTTCTCTTGCTAAATGAAGTTGTAATGCTTCTAGTGGGTGCAAAAGAATCTAAACTGGATCAAATGTGTTTGTGTGGATCCTCATGCAGTTATATCAGGCAGAATACCGACAGCTGGCACAGGAGGGCATTAACTGACCCAACATACAGCATGATGACCTCAGCCGTCTCACGCGGGTGCATGGTAATCTGGGGCAGCTGGACTGGCTGCATGGCTTACCCAAACAGCTCTTGCACTTTGGAAGCTGTTTGTATCGTTCACACTGTGATACAGGCACACAGTTTGAGTTTTCTTTGGGCAATTACCCAGCTAACAGGGAACGTTCTCAGAACGCTCTGGCAACATCGTCTCAAAGTTAAGAACAAATATCAATTCAGAAACATTAACAGAACCTTCATTCAGCCTTTTTCTGGGACCAGTTGCATAAACTTAGTCATGATGTTATGATGGTGTCTTAAGAACCAATTTGACTAACTATCAGTTAACCAAGAGGTAATCAGTCTTACTTTCCAATTTCAAATTAGATCAATCTTAACTGAATTTTTAATTGACCAGTCTTGAAGAAAATTAGATGACTAAATTTTAAGACTAGTCTAAGTAGTTTATAAAACCGGTCAGTGGCCTTTAATAACTCATCTTCAAACTGGTCTTTGTTAATTTTGTTAACAATGACAACCTTTTTTACATGACAATGACATAATTTACTAACTTTGACTATATCAACATGTAATATCGTTGACAAGAACAGACAATACTAAAATGTACTTTTAAAAAAAATACTTTATATAAAAAATCTCTCTGTATTTTCTTGAACAAGTAGGATGAGAAAATTATGAAAAAAACTTTAAATCCTCCTAACAGAGCTTCTCTCACTGGACACATTTTCTCTCCAGTGTTTCACTTTATCTTCACAACCTGGCAACCATTCGCAATCACAATCTCTAGACAGCGGAAAAATGTAGTTGTTATTTTAATAATAATAATAATAATAAACATGAATAATTTGGAATTATTTAAATTAATGTTAGAAATTTCACTGTTTTAGCTTTTGAGGGAAGCTTTTGAGTCTTACCAGTCAACTAAAACTTGACTATACAAAAAATCCTTACTAGTTACTACGTTTCATGATCAAGAAACCATGTTTGCATAACCAAGAAAAAACATTTTTAAAACATTTTTAAATCTAGATGTTTTGATCGTTCAGAGAACATTTAGAGGAAAAAAAAGAAAGAAAAAGAAACATGTTCATAACTTAACAGGAACATAAGCAAAACATTCCTAGAACATGTTTTCTTAGCTGGGCTTTGTGTGTGTGTGTGTGTGTGTGTCAGAAATATTGATAGAGATGTCAGGCAAGTAAGATGTTGGCAGTAGAGTCTTGGAAGATTGGCAGCAACTTGAACCAGTGAGGATTTAAGCAGCTACACACACACACACACACACACACACACACACACACTCATAGAAACATCCATAAAAGTAGTCTTTCTCTCTCATTATCTCTGTCACACACACATACACACACCACATCGGGTCTCCTCATGCGTGATCAGCACACACACCAGCGCCTGAAGCGACCGCTGTACTGTCCACTCTGCAGTCCTGCTCAAAACCAGAGTAAAACTGTGTGACATGACACGACATCTGAATGAACACTAAAGTGAAGACCGGCACTATGAGACAATGAGCATGTATAGCCACACCAGCAAACGCTTTGGTTTAATTCTGCAAAACGGAAGCTTGCTGTTACATTATATAATGCAGAATGTGTTGTATTATCAGATTTTGAAGTTTAACATGATTTAGGACTGGGATTTTTAACCCTCTATTGCTTGCCTATCAATTATCCAGCATGCAGTTGAGACACTGTATTGAGTTACAGCCCTCTAGTGCTAAAACCGTTAAGTTAACCAATAAAGTGTGACAAAAGTCTGAAGCTTCTGTTTAAATGATACTGTGCTTTTTACATTGCTTTGTGGCGAGAGATGGGAGTTTGTCACTCTTCGCTGCGTTTCGACACTCATTGTGTGTCTACATGAGGCATCTGCTCCCATCAGCCGCAAGCAGCTCCTCAGCCTTTGTTATCACTTATAAAGCAAATGTGTAAAAATAGCTTCAGCCAGAAGGTTAATAATGTTTAACAGTTTGAAGTGATTTCAGGCCTGGAGCAATAAGATGTCTATGAATGACAGATTGCCTCAAAAATACTAATAGTTCCTTCTAGCCCAGTAGACGCTTTATTTAATAAAATAAAAGTATCACTGCACTTCTTACATAATTTTTCATAACAGTATTATGTCTCATATTGAAGTATTTATATTTCTCGCTGTACCATTAAATGTTTTATTACAGCATGACATGTAGGATTTCTAACAGTGAGTCTGAATATCTATTTAGTGAAGATTGTTTAAAAGGTTTGGAGGTAACACTTTAGAATACTGATCCTTCATTAATGAATAACTACACAGGAACAAGTGACTAATGCACTATTAACATTGTAGTAATTACCATTACCTAACAAGAAACTCTGATTAATGATTTAGTAAGTAATAGCGCTCAGTTGAAACTGGTAGTTCACTATTAGCTAATCAATAACTACTATTTTTTATATATATCCTGGAGAACTACTAAGAACTACTGTATACAGGTTCATAATTAATGTGAATTGTGCATAATGTATAATTAATTCTAAAATGAAGATCATGGTAACCCACTAGTAATGACTCAAGAATTACCAAATCCTTCTAAAGGAACTACTAATTACTTGGATCGGTATTCTAAAGTGAAAAGCATCATAACTCCCTAATATTGACTGACGTCATTGTGAGCTTTTGAATATATGCAAGGTTTTGGATAGTAATGACTCATGTGTTACTACATCCTTCTGAAGAAATTACTAATTATTTGTATCAGTATTCTAAAGTGAAGATCATGGTAATTAAATAGTAATGATTTAAGTGTTACCAAATCTAACTAAACGAATTACTAACCAAAACCTTACAAAAACCTCAAAAGTTTACAATGGTATCAGTAATTACTAGGGAGTTATCACAATCTTCACTTTAGAATACTGATCCAAAAAATTAGTAATTCCTTCTGATGAATTTGGTAATACTTGAGTCATTACTAGTGGGTTACCATGACCGTTACTTTAGAATTAATTATACATTATGTATTATTCATATTAATTATGAACCTGTATACAGTAGTTCTTAGGGAGGTATGAAAAAAATAATAGTTACTGATTAGCTAATAGTGAACTACCACATTCAACTAAGCACTATCATTTAATAATTCATTAATCAGAGTTTCTTGTTAGTTAGTAGTAGTTACTAGAGTGCTAATATTGCATTACTCATGTGTTCTTGTGTAGTTATTCATTAATGATGGAACAGTATTCTAAAGTGTTACCGGTTTGGAAATGTATTCAATAATTTGTTATATGGTATGTATTCAAGATTTTGTAATATGATGTTCTGGTCCTTAAAGAGGAAAACAGGACATTCACAATGTGAATAATTCAACAGAAATGTCAAACTGGATGATACATCATAATGAGATTAAAAAGGGACCTTTTTAATAATTGATTTTAAACATTGTTAAACTATTTTCAGTTATTATAATTTATATCTATTTATTATTTTGAGAATGGTCACTTTTGTTATTCAAATTGTTCAGGGGTTTCAGGTAAGACAAAATCTGGAAAATGATTGTGACACAAAATACCCATATATACACCTATAATATATACATATTGTTTAAATCAGTTTACCTATTCATAACACAGAAGCACATAATGTTAAAATAAGGGGCTATAATTTGTATTTTTCTGTCATGTGCAACAGCTTCACAATAATACCACATGATTTTATTACGTCCAAAATGCCTCCTAAAAAAAACTTATAATCGATCACAATTAGATGTAATTTAAGAAAGCCAAAAAGTGAGTCATCAAACCTGCTAGTGGTTAAGGGAACATGTGAAGAAACTTTAAAAGATCTTCAAAATATTGGTGAAATTAATAAAGGACCTCAAAACAAGTATGAAAGGCCATATATAATATGATAGAGCTCCATTACATTTGAATGGGAGTTTTTGTAATGTTTTACTTGTACTAATGGTCATATGATGATATTGTTACAGAACTGACAGGTGTTGTGTTGGTAATCAGAATGTAATTGATACTGGTATCAGGAGGTTATCATTTATGTACATCAGTGTAATTAAAGCAAATGTAAATGTTGTTTGGTTTCATTAATCCATTTTTTTTTTTTTAAAGTTAGCTGCAGATTACGTTGCTGCCCCTTTGACACATTTTATAATCTTTCACTGAGTATAAATTAATTCCCAAATATATGGAAGACTGCCTTTGTTGTCCCGTTGTTAAAAGGAGGAGATCCTTCCGATATGAATAACTATAGGCAGATCTCTAAACTTTGTTTTTTTCTTATCTAAGGTTTTTGAATCTCTCATTAGTGAGCAGTTGACTTCATGTCAACTTGATATTTTATCACATAATCAGTCTGTTTTTTTTTTTTTTTTTACGAAACAACACAGCAAAACCACAGCTGCGACTACGCTTATAAACGATATCACTGAGGCGCTTGATAAAGGTCATTATTGTGTATCACTTTTCATTTACCTGTCTAAGGCTTTCGATACTGTTGATTTCAGGTTATTAAAAACTAAACTGAAACAAATTGGATTGTCAAATGACACAACCTCCTGGTTTGAAAGCTACTTGGTGGTCAGAACACAATGTGTGCAAATGGAAGACCATTCATCTGCACCATTGCAGATTATGAGGGGTGTTCCTCAGGGGTCTGTCTTGGGGCCTCTGCTCTTTATTATTTATATTAATAATCTTGATTTTAATATTGGTCATGTTAATGTTCATTTTTATGCTGATGACTCTTTATTGTAGCACACCTAAATTACAACAAGCTGTGTTCCTACTCTAGAGTGCTTTTGATGTTGTGCAACAAAGGCTTTGTGGCCTAAACCTGACTTTGAATGTGACTAAAACTAAAGCTATGTTATTTTCAAGATCAAAGAAGCATGTGGCAAATAAACTAACTCACTCAAAACCTTACAGGCAACTATAATTGATGTAGTGACAGAATATAAATATCTTGGTTTTATGCTTGATGACTCATTATCTTTTAAATCCCATATTAATCAATTAAGGATAAAAATAAAGGTAAAACTTGGGTTCTATTATAGAAATAAACCCTGTACATGAGAATTAACCCTGTTAAGAATTAACTTGTAAATGTTTTTATTTGTGTTTTTGATGCAGTGTTTTGTGTTCTGAAATGTAGCGCTGCATCTTGGCCAGGTCACTTATGTAAAAGATTTTTTTTTTTTTTAATCTCAGAAAGTTTTACATGGTTAAATAAAGGACAAATAAAAAAATAATAATAATAAAATAAATAAATAGGCTGTTGATTTAAATATGTTTAATGAAACTAGCTCCAACAGTAATTCATTATAATTTTCGTGATAAAAGCTCTGTCTACAGGCCAAACGTTGTGAAGTGGTAGCAGGCAGTTTAAGTGTCAGTGTGTTTGACCGTCAAAGAAAAAGCGTAATTCTGTGAGGATGGCGTGCGCGTGCACGCCTGCAGCTGAATTCAGCAACAGAGGCGCGCGCCGCGCAGGCGGCCACGCGCATAGAACAGCGACAGAGTCTTGAGTTCATCTGAACATCAGCGGGCAGGAGCAGGCGAGCATGGAGCTATCACTGATGGCAGCGCAGGTAGGAATTACTGTGACATTTTTATCATTAAATTATGTTTTAATACTCATAATTGAGGCTACCATGGAATAGTGTATTGCAACAATGCTGGACTTGGTTATAATGCGTTTTTCAGTGCAGTGTGTGACTTCTGCTAGCTGATGTTCGAGTAGAGTGTTTTAACAACACTTAACACAATGTTTAAGAAGTGGAAGTTACAAGGCATTTATATGTTATCTTTGAAACTCGTGTTTAGCAAATAAATACTTCCAAACTTTGTGTATTAGTACATATAAAATGGGAGATTTAAAAACATTTAATAATCATGTAAAAAAATAAAATAAAAATAAATAATAATACAAATCTGAAAAGATTTGGAGACATGTAATTCATTCCATCACTTGCTCACCAATGGATGCTCTGCAGTGAATGGGTGCCGTCAGAATGAGAGTCCAAACAGCTGATAAAAACATCACAATAATCCACAAGTAATCCACACCACTCCAGTCCATCAGTTAACATCTTGAGAAGACAAAAGCTGTGTGATTGTAAGAAACAAATCCATCATTAAAGCCTTTTAACTTCAAACTTTTGATTCCGGGTAAAATACGAGTCCTCTCAGGGCCGGATTTATGCATAGGCATATGCTCGCTCGTCCAGAGGGGGCCCAAACACAACGAAGAGATATATATATATATATATATATATATATATATATATATATATATATATATATATATATATATATATATATATATATATATATATATATTTTGTTATACTATGGGATATCTACAACAGTAAAAGAACTAAAACCCCAGAAAACATTGAGCAAATAAATATAACAAACAATAAGGTAAAAATGACAAACTATTTCCATGTCTTCCACCTTTTTTATGTACGGAAATCGCGCTTTCTTTCCTCCGTTCTGTCTCACAGACGCACACACACGCAGTACAGACACACACTCGCGCTGGACACACGCGGACACAAACTTCTTGTCAGACTCAGAGCTGAAGCTGCCCCGCGAATTTATCAATAAAATGTGACCCGTGCTGGCAAAATGAGTCGGAATGCGCAAATTTTCAAAAATGAGTTCTTTTTATTTTCACATTCTCCATTAAAATACCTTCAAAATGATATATGACTTGTTGGAATCAGACAAAAAATGACTGAGCTACAGCCGTGAAGGCAGTAGAGGCAGCAGATCTGATTTCGAGAAAAATCAAGTTAAAGATTCCAAAGCAAAATCACCTAGCAACGTTACATATTTTCCTCCAGTCCTTTTCTAAATAATAATTACTATATTGTTAATCACAATATAGCTATTTTTTTTTATTATTTTATCGTTGTTATTAAAACTAAGAACAAAGATAAACAGTAGTTTAATCAAGAGCAGCGAGAGATTCCGTCTTTTCTTTTAATGTTAGATTAATATTGAGACAGATCTAGTTTAAGACCTACTGTAATGCATGGATCTAATACAATGTTACACATAAGATTTTCCCCCAACCATTAACTAAACGTTCATGTAAGACATAACAGATTATGATTGTGTGGATCTCGCCAAGACATATTTCGCAATAATGTACTTTATAAGGGAGTTCACACGCTTTGTAAATGTCAGTCAGCGCGATCATTTTGTTTTCATCAGCATGGGTTTAAAAATCATATTTCACTGGTTTGGACTCATGTAATCGAGAATTCGATATGAATATTCACAAAGCTGGAATGCTGCGCTTTGCAACAATAGACCTACTCGTGTTGAGAAGCAGCAGCAGTCATCTTGAATCTTGAAGTGAGCAGAGAAAAGGTACTCCTCTCAGAAAACGTACAAATAAAGATCATTTTAGATGTTTAATTACTATTTGGAGCATTGGGATCGCTAGAAGAGGGCTTAATTAACTCATTTTTGTGAAAACCTCAAATTCGACCAAAACTGACATTTTTAGTTTTTTTTGCCTGTAGCTCAAAAGCTTTAGGAAGAGGTGCGAAACAAATTAGCTTGTTCAACACACACGAGATTCCAGGACGGAAACATGTCATATGTCTTGAAACAAATCATCTGAACAACTGATGTGTGATTGTGAATCCACAGGCCGTTAAAATTATTAGAGAAATAATGCACTCCCGAAGTGGTTATGTGGCCACGCCTAATGGAATGGTCTTTCTCAGTTCTCAAACAAATTAAGAACTGCATTAGATTTTTATTGACTGAACGCAAGCGCTTATTGTGATAGGAAACACTGTAACGGTTTCCACTGATTAAGACATATTTTTGTTTGCTTGGGTGGTAATATTAGGCCTATTATATTAATAGGGAAGGGGGGCCCAAAAATTTTTTTGCCTATGTCACAAAAAGAGGTAAATCCGGCCCTGGTCCTCTATTTAGTATATTGCTTTTTTCCAGTGAAAAAGTTGTCTTGTCTGAATCTGAAGAGAAATATGCACAGATCAAGCACCATTTTCAAGTGATGTGAGAGACAACAAGAGATTGACTTTTTCACTGAAAGAACAGCTATGGACTATTTAAAGAAAAAAATGCCTTAATGAAAGATTTATTTCTTACAAACACTCAGCTTTTCACTTCTCAAGACATTAATTGATGGACTAGAGTGGTGTGGATTATTGTGATGTTTGAATTCTCATTCTGACGGCACCCATTCACTGCAGAGGATCCATTAAGCAGTGCATGTAAACAGAATATAGTGCCAGATTGCATATGCATTAAACATTTGCTATGTAATGATTTTACAGGGGCAGTCATAATTATAAATTAAATTAAATTTATTTAATTTTAGCCAATCTTTTTTTTTTTTTTTTTCAATTCAAAAAGAACTGATAAGAAATGGAGACTTTTATCTTTAGAAGTGAAGTAGAGCTAAAAAGGCTCAACGAGTGTCCTGTAGTGAAGCATCTGGTGATGATAGCTGATTAATCAACCATTTTTTTATTTGGGTACTTTGTTATCAAGTGACAGAATGCTAATTAGAAATGTAAAGTGGCCACCGGTCGCATCTGTTCCCAAACTCACGCAGTCCCGATCACAGATGCAAATACGTGACCATGGACAGCCATGTGTGCTCATTTATGTAGTTTCATCCAAGTTCCTAAAACAGTTGCTGTAGGCATGAAACATTTGTAACACTTTATAAAAACCTTCATAACATAAACATAAACTTAATTAGATTTTACTGCATGACTCTCAGGAATACTTGATTCTGATTGGTCCGTTATTTTTGTATAATGACGCTAAACTGTGACTTTGACTGTTGTGGTCTGTTCCTCACATAATAAATAATTTCAACTCGTATCAATATTTAATGCCCCTTATTCATTTTTTTACACGTTTTTATAAAGTGTTACCAAAGCATTTTTTGGACGCTTGTTCACAGTTTAGAGTCGACCATCAATAATCTCAGTAAGATGGTAATGTGAGGTTAGGGATTTCTTCAATCGAGAGTGAAGCTATAGAGCAGTGTTTTCTATTCATATTTAATGTACGGTTCAAGGCCTTGAACATCGCTCAGCCCTTTGGAAGTCACACTCCTTCAAGTTTACATGAAAGGCATTTTAGAGTTTCTCAAGCAACTCCACGGAAATGACTGCAGTCTCAGCAGGACACACAGCCTCACAACAGCTTCACTCAGTGACGGATGAGACGTGTAGGAAGGGTTTAGGGTCTGTCATCCTGCACAGGTGAGGCAGCAGCCTTCATCCAGAGAGGATAACGCTAATACATATCACTGACTGTTATTCTATTTGCTGAAGCTTCATTACTAGATGACGCGTATCATGGTGCATTTACAGTGTGTGTCAGTTTCTGATGCTAATTCATGAAATACTGAAAAGATGATGCCAAAACTTGATCAAAAGTGTCAAAAGGGAAATGTTATATAAAGCATCTCTGTTAATATGAAATAAAACCATTATTGGTATTTATAATATCAATTAATCTTTATATGGTAGGACTGTACAATGTTAATTAATTAACATTAACAATGAGCAATACATTTGTTACAGTATTAATCTTTTTTTGAGGCAGAATGTGTATAAGAAAATGTGTTTAAAACTTGACAGAAAGGTTACTGAGAGTAAGAAATCGCAAGACAATTCGTCAGAGTTCTCACAGGAATAAGAAAGGAAAGGATTTAAAGGAATGATTCACCCCAAAATGAAAGTTTGCTGAATGTGCTCATCCTCGGGCCATCCAAGATTAGGATGAGTTTGTTTCTTCATCAGATTTGGAGAAATGTAGCATTGCATCACTGTCTCAGCAATGGATGCTCTGCAGTGAATGGGTGCCGTCAGAATGAGAGTCCTGATAAAAACATCACAATAATCCACAAGTAATCCACACCACTCCAGTCTATCAGTTAACATCTTGAGAAGACAAAAGCTGAAACAAATCCAGCATTAAGATGTTTTTAGTTAAAATACAAGTTCATAATCCATAATAACACTTCCTCCAGTGAGTGTTCTGGTCTGAATCAGGAAAGAAATCTGCACAGATCAAACAGCGTTTACAAGCCAAAACAGCTCTAAACAAATATGTGGCTGGATTTTGATGTGAGAGACAACAGGAGATGGACTTTTTCACTGGAGGAAGTGTTATTATGGATTATGGACTCATATTTCAGAAGCAATGGTTTGAAGTTGTAAATGTCTTGATGGATTTGTTTCAGCTTTTGTCTTCTCAAGATGTTAACTGATGGTCTGGAGTGGTGTGGATTACTTGTGGATTATTATGATGTTTTTATCAGCTGTTTGGACTCTCATTCTGACGGCACCCATTCACTGCAGAGCATCCATTGGTGAGCAAGTCATTCAATGCTACATTTCTCCAAATCTGATGAAGATACAAACTCATCTACAACTTGGATGACCTGAGGATGAGATTTTCATTTTTGGGTGAAGTATTCCTTTAAGCAAGTTTGAAGTCAAGATCTACTCATAGAATTTCAGGATACTGTCCCTCTGTATTTTGTGTGTGTGTGTGTGTGTGTGTGTGTGCGCGCGCGTATTCACCATGTTTGAAGTTTTGAAGTTAATGTGAATGTTGTGCATCAGTCAGATGTCTGTGCAGCTCAGAGTAACATGATTCACTTGAGGCTAATATTTTCTGTAATGTGAATGCCAGACCAGCTGAAGATGGATTGATTTTTCATGTTTAGTTTATTCCCTCTTGCAATCTGAGTGCATTGTGGTCTTAATGGAAAATACTTTGGTTGCGCCACAGAACTGGATTACAGCGATGGATGACATTTGATGAGCTTCTCATGAGATCCAATCAGCATTAGAGCGAATCTGAGCCAGTTTACAAACTAAGACGAGAGAAATATGAGCTTTAGAAACAAAAAAAAAAAAAAAAAAAAAAAACAATATATATATATGTTTCAGATGTACAAGATTTACTTCAGATGAATGGATACACATGCAATCTGTCTTTCATTTCCTTGTTGTTGGCGGTTTGTTTGTTCATACTCTCAACTCCAAGGCAAAACAAGGCATGACTAAGACACACAGGGAGTGTAATGAGTAGACCAGACGAAAACGACCTGAACAGGCATGAACTAAGTGCACAGGTAAATTCTAGATAATTAATTAAACACAGCTGGGGACTAATAAACTAATAATGAAACAATAAAGACAGGAACAGGAACATAACCAAATATGGGCATACAAGAGCAAAAACTAAGTCTAGGGGAGCATGAGACAGAAAACTACAACACAAGACAGGACACAGGTCTGACAATTATAGTAGTGTGGATGATATATTTAAAGCAGCAGAGATAAGCCACTTCAAGAAAGTCTGAAATATATTTTCATAGTGCTGTTGTGTGTGGTTTTATATGCTTAACCATTAAAAAAAGATTTAGTTTCACAATGTAAAACAACTAAAACTATTAAAATCTGTTTTTGTTAATTGAAATAAAGCTAAAATAAAACATAAATATTAAAATAAATAATAAAAAAAAGCCAAAGAACTTAACAAAATGATTAACACACAAAGCTAAATGAAAACTGAAAATGCAAAAGCTAATTCTAAATAGAAATAGGTACTATAGTAGTATATAAATAGCACTAATATAACACTGGTTTCACACACAAAAAAAATGTTACACATAATGTTACAATTAGAAGATGTCATTGCCATAGACGAGATCATGGCCAGATGCTCGCTGTCATTATCCATGATCCTGGTTTGCTAGAAAGATCCAATCTGATGAAGAGCTTCAAAGGCTTAATGTTTTTGTTCAGATTAAACACACGTGTATGCATCACGGATCACATACAAGCATTTAAACACAAACACACATGAGAAAGCAGGAGGACTGATGGACAGCAGGAGAGGTATTTGGCTGTTGTTTCTGTATCTGAATAAGTGAGATTGGTCTGATTTGCTGTGAGAGTAAAAGTCAGCGGATCAGCGGAGACTGACTGTAATCCAGCAGCTAGATCTCTCTCTGTTTCTCTCTCTCTCTCTCTCTCTCTCTCTTTCTCTCTAACACACACACACACACACACACACCCACACACACACACGTGTGGATCCGGGTACAGTCGCTGTAGAATATGAGTGACAGGACTCTTATAAACACACTTTTTCCATCAATCATCTCAGGAGCAGAAACCTAGAGGTACTCGTTTAACTTTTTCTGTATTTATTTCATTTCCTCTTCCCCTGCTGATAGTCTTTTCTGTGTCTGCATTTCTGTCTCTATATTGTGCTTTAACTGCTCTGATAGCAACAGATTTCATGAATTGTATGTGTCTTCATTCTTGTGATATTTGCACATTCAGTTTTGGTGTGATATAAAGCTTTTATTACAGATAGTGGTTTGATAGCTGGATTGTTATTAATAAAATGAAGTTCAGTGGTTTGTTTTCGTTTCTCTGAGCAAATTGAATTTAATTTGTGGCTATAGAAAACTGATTCAGATTTAAACAACATGTTCCCAAAGAGAGATATATAATGTATTTATACTTGTATACTTATTTATATGTTATCTATATTTATGTATTTAATTAAGTAAATAATAGTAAAATAATATATTATTTGTGTTATTTATATAAGAATAATAATAACAACAACAATACTCCTCCTCCTCCTCCTCCTACTACTACTACTACTACTACTAATTGTTATTATTATTATTATTATTATTTATTAATATAATTAACAATATTAATACAATATATATTAATACATATATATACAGGTGCATCTCAATAAATTAGAATGTCGTGGAAAAGTTCATTTATTTCAGTAATTCAACTCAAATTGTGAAACTCGTGCATTAAATAAATTCAGTGCACACAGACTGAAGTAGTTTAAGTCTTTGGTTCTTTTAATTGTGATGATTTTGGCTCACATTTAACAAAAACCCACCAATTCACTATCTCAACAAATTAGAATATGGTGACATGCCAATCAGCTAATCAACTCAAAACACCTGCAAAGGTTTCCTGAACCTTCAAAATGGTCTCTCAGTTTGGTTCACTAGGCTACACAATCATGGGGAAGACTGCTGATCTGACAGTTGTCCAGAAGACAATCATTGACACCCTTCACAAGGAGGGTAAGCCACAAACATTCATTGCCAAAGAAGCTGGCTGTTCACAGAGTGCTGTATCCAAGCATGTTAACAGAAAGTTGAGTGGAAGGAAAAAGTGTGGAAGAAAAAGATGCACAACCAACCGAGAGAACCGCAGCCTTATGAGGATTGTCAAGCAAAATCGATTCAAGAATTTGGGTGAACTTCACAAGGAATGGACTGAGGCTGGGGCCAAGGCATCAATATACAGTATATATATATATATATATATATATATATATATACGTACACAGATATGCTCAAGTAGTGATAAATTGCTTGTAGTCAGCATTGCTTTGGATGGCACACATTAGTGTTAATGAGTTTTAGCATGGGGTTGCATGTGTTTGTTGACCTTTTAATATCCAAATGTGCTGGCATGTGGCAGCGGGACGCCTGATTATGCACATGACTTCAGGAGCAAAATGTTCGCGCTGATGCACCTCATTGTATTATTAAGTCATTTTACCTTGTGCTGCACTCAAACGTTGGCTGTTTTACTTTATATGTTTTGCTTCGTGCTCCTTTGGATTGCCTTGCAATGGGCTGGAAGTAATGAAGTAATCATTTCACTGGAAACGCACCTCAGCTTGAGTCCTGAGATGAGAAGAAAACAAGAAACTTTGGAAGAGCGACCAGTTTCATTTTAAAAGGCCTGATTTATTAAATATACATATTACGAGGCTCGTGATGATTCTAAAGCAAGCTGTGCAAAGTCAGTCATGAATTATTCTTATCAGATGTGGTTATGGTCCTTTTAATATCATGAAGGAAATAAGAGTTTGAGGTTTAGTTAAAAAAATGACAATGAAAATTTATAAATAGCTGTCTTTGATTTCAAATCTGTGTGAATATTGTAAATTTTGAATAAAATAAAATAAACCGATAAAATGGGTATTTTTGCAAGAGTAAGAGATTTTAATTGCTAAAGGGGAATGAAATTTGGACTACTCTAGAATTTTATTTAGCAGGCACTGCATGGTTAAACTGATGTGTTTCTTTTGGTTTGTGTTATGAAGAGCGGTGGGTTAATGATGTGTTTCTGTGTGTTTCCTCTGGTGATGTCTGAGGGAAGCTGATATATTTCTGAAGCGTGATGCAGACGGAGGCTTCACAGCTGTTCTTCCTCTCTGAAGGAGCACAGAAACCTGTCAGCTGCTGCACTCAGCAAACGCATGTTTACACGGAGACGACGCCTCATTAGAGAATGATAATCGCTGATAAAGGCCTTCATCTGTAACAAACAACACTAGTCGCTCACTACTAGTAGGCAGATGTGTTTTCTGTGTGTGTATGTGTCAACTAACAGGATTTATTGCTGCCTTTCAGTCTCTGTACTATTAATATATTTAATGCATATAATATTCTATTGACCTGAATTGAACTTTGAATATCTTTTTTTGGCTCTTAATCTAATCATATTAAGACTTGAGTAGTATGCAGTTAATGAGCCGTATTCAGATAATGAGGGAAAACTGTATATCACTTGAAATTAGTTTTAAATTGACACATCATTAATTTGAATTAAGAATACGAGCGTTTTATTTATGTTCAGTTTTGAAGTCAGCATGAAAAAAAAAAATGCATGTTAAACTCCGCTCCTAAAAGCTCACGCTCATCTGCATAGACCCATGGGTCACGCCCACTTCTCAACATCCAATCAACAACCGATGCATAGAAGTAAAAGTCCCGCCCCACATTTTTATTTTTTATTAATCTGTTACCAGTGGTTTAGTATAATTGATATACCTTTTTGTTAATATATTGAATTAGAATATTAGAATTAAAATATTTATAAATTATTTTTACATTTTCTGTTTTCACTTCTTTTTTTTTTTTTTTAGTTAGTTTTAGAATATTTTAATGTCTGTAGTTTTTATTATTTTTTATTTATTTGTTTAAGTTTTTTAATTCACATTAAACTAAACAAAAATTAGATCTTGCCTTGGCAATAGCAGCAGTAAAGTAAGTTTAAGTTTTTTTTTATATTTATATGTTTTATTTTCTATTGTAGCCCATTTCCACCATGGAATAAATACATAAAAAGGGTAATTGTGACTTTCTCACAATTCTCAGAATTGTTTGTTCAGTTTATATCATAATTCTGAAGAACAAAAAAATCAGAATTGAAATTTAGCAAATACCTACAAATTTCGCAAGTCATAAATACCTTTTTATTTATTAGTACGTTCATTCATTCATTCATTCATTCATTTTTATTTTATTTTATTTTATTTTATTTTATTTTACTTTATTTTATAAACCTGTGGTGGAAACAAGCTTCCATAATTTTCAGTTAACATTTAATTTCAAGTGATGAAAATGTTTTTTTTTTTTTTGGTTTTTTTTTTTGGTTTTAGTTAACTATAATAACCCTGTTTGAAAATGTCCTCTGAACCTTCACAAACACCAATGTCGACAATTTTCCTTTTTCAAGCTCATAACCCATTAAATCATTTCAAGAAGTAATGAATACGGGCTAAACCATGGGTGTCAAACAAAACGATGAAACATCTAACCAATGCGATTTCCTTTGACACCATATGAAGCAGTTCTTCTCCAACCTTCAAACAGCTGTTCTGAGGTCAGATGACGAGCGATGATGAGTGTGTCTGGATCTGATGAATGGAGCTTGTCATTGTGTAGATAGAGGAGCAATGAGGTGACGAAGAGCAACAAAACAAAATGATCATCATTACCCAGAATGCACCTGTACACCTCCAGACTGATGACATCATTCGCCAGATGGGAGCCATCAGAACATTACTTGATAAATAGAGAGGTTTTTTTTTTTAATGTTTTAGCTAGGTCCGTTATCAAACAGCTCAGAGCAGGAAAGTCAGGCTTTTGAGAACTTTATCCAAGACACTTCATAACTATAAAACTCAATGTGAAATACAGTTTGCAAAGAATTTTATTTTCATAAACTGACTTGTTTTGAATTATTACTTGGAGAGTTTTATTAATTGAGAATTCAACTTTTTTGCTTTTATTAATTGGGATTTTTACTTTTTTTTTTTTTTTTTTTTTTTTACCTTTTTCAACCATTTTTGGTCACACTTTATTTTAAGGTCCAATTCTCGACATTAACAAACCAGTAACTGTGAATTTTGCCTCAATGAAGTCCTAATTTGCTGTTTATTAATAGTAAGGTAGTTGTTAAGTTTAGGGATTGGGCAGCATTAGGGATGTATAATATGGTCATGCAGAATATGTGTTTAATAAGTACTAATAAACAGCCAATATGTTAATAATAGGCATACTAATAAGCAACTAGTAAATAGTGTGAATTGATCCCTATAGTAAAGTGTTACCCTATTTTTTAATAACATGCAACATTAAATTGTGCACAATTCTTAATGACACTGTCATTGAACTGAATAGAGCTGAATAATGACACTGTTGTCTTCTGTAGAGCTGAGTTTTCAACTAAAAACGGAAATCTTTTTATGCTTTTTGGCCGTTCATTTATTCAACAACGGCATTTTAAGGGTGTAATAAACGCAAACTTTTGAAAACAGGTTTTAAAGTGTGTAATGCATTACTAAGTAATTAATTACTGTAATATAATTAGTTTTCCCTTGAAAAGCAAAGCATGGAATTACTCTTAATTTTTCTGTAATTTAATTACAGTGATGTAACTGCATTAAATACTGTATAGACTATAAAACAATTCTATATAAAACAACAGTGGATTTAACATTAAAATGTAACATCTAATGTTAAAATGTTATTTTATGTAACCCTCTTCCTTTAAATACTTTTGTCAGTTCAAGAGTAATTTATGCAATTTTCATTATTTAATTGAAAGAATTAAAAGCAGAATTAATTTGAGAATTAATTAAGAGTTTCGTGTCTGTCCTTGTATATTGTTCAACTGGTCGAGGTTGATTTGGGGTTTAGAAAGTAATTAGTAATAAGTAACATGGTACTTTTTCGAGCACAGTAATCTAATTACACTGTTGAAGATGTATTAATCAGTAGGTAGTAATTAATGACTTTTTTAATATTAACTTACCCAACAGTAATTGTCACTGATTTACGTGTTCGCGTAGTGTTTCTTTACAAAGTGACATGGCCTGACATACATAATACAGTGCTTTAAGACGTTTTTGCGGATCATTATGACAATGTTGCTGTCTGTATGTGAAAAAACGCTTTTGTCTTTACATTGCTTTAGTGTAAACGTACCCTCAGACAGAGAATAATTGCATTAATCTTTGCTCCATTACAAAGAGTGTTTTTTTTTTTTTCACTTTTTGTTTTACAGCATTTGCAAGCAGTCAGCGGGGCCTTCATGGATTCTCCATGCAACGGCAACACGTCTCTTCAGACGTCCACCTCCAACCTCAACACCAGCTTCTCCAGACCAGCCGAGCAGGACGATGAGGGCAAGTTCTCCAGCGACGCCATCTGGCTGTGGGTGGCCGTCATTGCAACCATTGGCAATATTGTGGTAGTAGCGGTGGTGTGCGCCTGTGCCTTTTAGACCCCGTAGTCTGCAAGAACACAGCCTGAACTCCTGATCCCTCACCCGTCTGCACCTTAGCACAGTATGTAATATGCAAGCAACAACCTTCTGTCTCCTTCCTCCAAAAACGTCCCCTTTGAGTGCATTTAAAGGCAGCCTATTGATTTCTATTTTATATGCACTTATTCTATAGATCTGTTTTGTGACTGAACCAAATAATGGGTCAGATTATTCGTCTGAAGGGGTTGGTTACAGTTTGCTTGATTATGTAAGCCAGCATTACACAACATCTGTCAACTGTTGATTAACATGATCAACCAAATCCACGGGACACGTGTCTCCGGATAGGACTCAACTAAGTGTGCATGTTTGTGGGAGTCAGTTCTCGCTAAATCAGACAGATGGTGGTTGTCCGATGGGTCGACGCATTTAGCATGAGTTAACTTTGCTTCTGGTCATTCTGCCCACTTCTCTCTGCTTCTGCCTCTTCTGGTGGAGTCAACAATGTTTTGGTCTATTTTGTGGCAATGTAGGACCAATATATGATGCATGACGACATATATCAGCTGCAAGTGTGAGAATGTGTTGGTGCATTCAAGTCGAGTCAGAAATATTGCATTTGATTGAGTGGAACGCACAGGAGCGATGCCATAAAGTTTTAAGTGTGCAACTCTGGATTTTCTTTAAGCCCATAGTTTCTGAGTTGAGGAAATTCAAAGATGTCGGATGCAATGGATTCAGGGTCTATATTTATGAGTAAATTTGTTAAAATTAATGAAATAATTAGGATTGTAAACCAAAAACAATATCTAAGTTGCATTCATGGAACACCATAGTAATTATGATAAAATATATAATTTACAGAATATTCATAAAGTGAATAAAAAGAAAGCAAAATCATCATATTATCCATCATTTTGTAAATGATCAATTTTGTAGCACGCTCTGTTCTCTATTTTTATCTAAGCTACTCATTTTCTTTTATTTACTATAAAAAAACTTGACCCTCTAACGCTAGCATTCACTATACTTTTTCTGTTTTATCTACTAGTTTTCTTATTATTCATTATATACTGTGTATATATATATATATATATATATATATATATATATATAATATATCCCATTTTTTCAGGCACATCAACCTACGGATGACTTACTGATAGTCTCTGCAACTTATAAAGTGTTTTAACAAAAAACATGACTTTTCAGTTTTTGTCCTGCTTTAGTAAATCATAAAACCAACCAATTACTGGTGCAGAGTCCACAACCCACTGCTCTCCCATTTAATTGGGTGTTTTTAATACAGTCTCTTGTGTTGTTAAAAGAAACATTAGCCCTGTCAGCTTCAGTCCAAGTTCATATTTTAGTGTGGTCACATGCAAGATAATATTAGTGCTTGAATGATCCTGAATCTCTTCTTCTGTGGGTTACAGATATGCCAGCTCATTAATTCAATCAGAGCTCATTTTTCAAAGCCCAAAAGTCTTTTTTGTGGACTGTTGATGGTCCACACAGTTACTAACGGTCTGCTGGATCTCTGAACCGAGACGTGACTTCAGTTCCAGCGCGATTAATCAGTCCGTGGAGGAGAGCTTCAGGTTCAGAGGTTAAAACGCATTTAGCATGCAGTCACTCTGAATTATTAAATCGTGGATGAACTCATTTTGTGGGGTTTTGGTTCCGGGATGATGTAGTGTGAACAGTATAAACCCTCTATTGCACGATGTTGCCTCAGGGTCTTGACAAACACATTACTGAATATAGAACGGGAATAATAGTTAATAATGATGTGATGAGATTAAGTAAACCAATAAAAAAAGAAAGCTTTTTCTTGGCCCATGCATGAAGGATGCACATTTCTGCTCTTGAGCATTTTCCTCACACTACAGAAAAGGGAACAGATAATGAATCACATTTATTAGTGAATATTTTAAAGTATTTATAGACAAATAAATTTTATGTTATGAAAAAGTGGAATGGATATGGATAAAAAAATGTAGCCAGATTGTTATTTTATTATTTTGTGTAATGTAAAATGTTTATTATATTTTAATATATATATATATATATATATATGTATATATAATTCATATATATACATATATATATGAAGAGTTCAGATGCAAAAGGGTCTAAGTGTCATCTGAAATTTTCTTCTAAAAATGAGCATTTTTATCAGGCTCCTGTGTGTAGGTTCAGTCATTTCACTTTAATGACAATGAAAAGAACCTATTGCCATAAAAGCGAAATTACTGAACCTACACACAGGAGCCTGATAAAAATGCTCATTTTTAAAAGAAAATTTCAGATGGCACAT
Organism: Spinibarbus caldwelli; assembly: GCA_039654775.1. Lineage (NCBI taxonomy): Eukaryota > Metazoa > Chordata > Actinopteri > Cypriniformes > Cyprinidae > Spinibarbus > Spinibarbus caldwelli. The sequence goes on from CM077238.1 coordinate 33,122,675, forward strand.
ATATTTACACCCAAATTATTTTATATTTTGTTTAAATATTTTGAGTTAAGGAATTAAAGGCTGTCTTTAAATCTTAAATTCATCAGGCTCACAGATTTTTTCCTCTGTGCTGAAGCCGACTGAAGGTTTGAAACGTGTCTCTCTGCCCCTGTAATTTCCTTCAGGAGTTTGACAGCAGGGCTGTGGTATTTTTCTGGCTGTGGTTTGATCTCAGAAATGTGGCACAGCCCGGTGTCGTGTTTAACTCCGTTTGTGTGCTTGGCTCCGGAGTCAGTGGAGACATAGGTGCCCATCACACCACACCACAATGTGCCTTAGGGATCATAAAGCTGCCCATCCATGTGCTCCGGCGTGGAATGACCCTTCTCGTTTTGGAGGTAAGTTTTCTTTAATTTGAAGGCTCTTTAAACACCTTGTGTTGACTCGTCTGACCTCAGGCCTGACAGCTCTAAACACAATATCCTGGTTCTCTTTCAGGGGCAGTAAGTGTGGCTCACAGCATAACGTTCACATGTGGAGAATATTATATTCATGTAAACACCACATAAACAGGGATGATCTGAACGGATTATATAATCCAGTAAATACTATACAGATAAGCAACATCATTACTCAGCTGTCTGGGATAATTTATTCTCAGTGGGCATTTGCGTCACACACAGTATTTACATTTCATGTCTTCTGCACTGTACAGTACGGGTCAATAGTTTGGAATCATTAATGTTTTTAAAATAAGCCTTTTATGTGAATTAAAGCTGCGTTTATTTAATCAAAAAATTAAAACAGATATTTTCTATTTTAATATATTTTAAATTACCATTGTGTATGAAATGTGCTATATAAATAAACTTGCCTTGCCTTGCCTAAAATGTAATTTATTTTTGTGATTCTAGTATGCTGATTTGGTGTCAGTGTGTTTTCAACATAATAATAATCAGAAATGTTTCTTGAGCTGCAAATCAGAATATTAGAATGATTTCTGAAGGATCATGTGACACTGAAGACTGGAGTAATGATGCTGAAAATTCAGATTTCATCACATGAATAAATTACATTTTACTATATATTCACATAGAACATAGTTATTTAACATTGCAAAAAAAAAAAAAAATAAAATAAATCCACAATATTACTGTTTTTACTGCATTTTTTCCATTAAATAAATACAGCATTGGTGAGCAGAAGAGACTTCTTTCAAAAACAATAAAAAAATCTTAATGATTACTAACTTTTGACTGGTATATTTTTGAAGAATTAGCATCATTAGCTAAATTAAGAAAATAAACTTTATTCAGTGTCATGCCAATGTATTTTTATTTAATTGGTAAGTAGCATGTAATATGAGAAATAATGTACAGTCAGGTTTCAGGGTCCTGATCGGCTTATTGGGTTGTATTTTGTAATAATTACCATGAAAATGGTTATTTACTTTTAAATATTTGCTTCCAGATGAACCCGCCTTCAATCAAAATCGGTCCTTGAATCCATTCTGCAACAAAGAAAAGATATCCACAGTTTGAAAACATGATTTCAAAGAGCAATAAGAGCTCATCAAAACTGTCCTTGACAGCCACAAATCTGGAGTTCATCATCTGCATGTGTTTGTTCAGAGGTTTTGATTTTCGCCTATATGATTTAAAACATTTCGACATTATTCTGTATTCCTTTTTTTTTTTTTTTTTTTTTTGATTTTACTGACTCTTGCAAAGGGATCTACTGTATGTGGGGATCTTGAACATCTCTTCTTGTCTTTCAGACTAAATGAAACGTTGCAGCCTAAAGGACATTTATATTAAAGCAATGCAATGCTTTGAGACACTTTGCAAGAGCACAGTGGAAACCTGGTTAGAAGACACAGAAGTGGAGGAGCTTCAATTGAACAATATCTACTATTGTTTGATAAGCAAGTGGATTCATGTTGGAGAAATAGAGCCATAATTGTAAAATCTGTAATGTGCTTCACATGTCAGCAAATGTTACTATTAGTATGAATTTGTGTTTTTTTTTTCTTGTATTTCTCAGTTGAATAACAAAATGCATTCCATATTTTGGTTATGTGTGGTAAAGACAGATTGTTTAAAATGTGCAAAATTCTCCTAAAAAATAAGTCAAATAATTAAAACAAAGAGAACTTTAGTACTTTTAGAACTACTAAAAAAAGTAATAAGTACATAATTAAAAAAAAAAAAAAAAGTTTTAATGATAATATGCATCTTATTGCTGATTGTTGTTTATGCATTAATTAAAAACGTGCATAGTTGATGAAATGTGTACATATATTGTATATAAATGTAGAAAAATGCACTTTATTTACAGTGTATGCTGGTCAGTAGGAGACTGACTCTAGCTTTTGAATGAGTTTCATCAGCTGTTCACACACATGCATGCATGCATATGAATGAATATGCATGAACTGCTTGCTCAATAACGGTCTAATCTGTAATTTGTGAGCTAGTATCACCGGACGCTCAGGGATGCTCTTTCTAAACGTACACCTGATGCCAGCACAATACAGCACTGTTTCACACATTTGAAAAATCACAAATTGCTGAAAAATCCATACAGTCATCACAACTTCTGCTGTTAAATGTATGAAATTAACCTATGAAAACATATGGATGTGATAAATATGTAAATATTCTTCCATTATTAAAAAAAATAGTAGCCTAAACCACATAGGATGGCATTGATGTAACAATTTGGATCATATAAAAACAACCACCAAAAAGTGTCAGAATGTGTCTCATTCATCCCTTAACAAAACAATCAGATTTCATTAGTCATCACTTCTGTAAGTTTTGCCTTGACTATATGATGGCAGTTGCTTGCACATGATGTACGTTTTAAAATCACAATCATTTTATTTATTAGTTCATGCATTTTTTTTTTTTTTAATTAAGATAAAATCCACAATGAGATGCATGTGATTTATTTATTTATTTATTTTTCACTCCAGTCATTCACACTGTTAGATTGCATGGTTGATACCTCTCTGTTCTGCTGTTATTTTTATGCAAGTATTATTGTCTATACCAGGGGTTTTCAAACTGGGGTCCGGGGACCCCCAGGGGGCCCCAAGGAAGTGCTAAGAGATCCTTGAAAATGTAAAAATGATATTATTATTATTATTATTAATAATAATATTAATATATAATTATATTATATATAATTATAATAATTATAAAAGAATTACCACAAAAATATGATTGAATAAGAATTAAAAAATAAATTATCCATAAATGTATTAAAATCAATGAGTAAAAATGAAAACAAAGAAATAAATACAAAATATATTAAAATAAATTCTAAAATGTAGATTACAAAGATACATAAATACAGGTATTTAAATACATTTTAAATAATACTTTTAGAAAAAAAAGTAATGTAATAGAAACTAATTATTTTGCAATTAATGTTTTTGACTTGCTTATAATATGAAATTTTCGCAGTGTAAATTGGGTATTTATACAAGAAACTACATAAATGTATTTTACATTTACAAGGATGGGGGTCCCTCGCACAATGATGATTATATTTGGGGGTCCGTAGAACCTAAAAGATTGAAAACCCCTGGTCTATACAGTACAGGTGCATCTCAATAAATTAGAATGTCGTGGAAAAGTTCATTTATTTCAGTAATTCAACTCAAATTGTTAAACTTTTGAGATTAAATTGTATATTAAATAAATTCAATGCACACAGACTGAAGTAGTTTAAGTCTTTGGTTCTTTTAATTGTGATGATTTTGGCTCACATTTAACAAAAACCCACCAATTCACTATCTCAACAAATTAGAATATGGTGACATGCCAATCAGCTAATCAACTCAAAACACCTGCAAAGGTTTCCTGAGCCTTCAAAATGGTCTCTCAGTTTGGTTCACTAGGCTACACAATCATGGGGAAGACTGCTGATCTGACAGTTGTCCAGAAGACAATCACTGACACCCTTCACAAGGAGGGTAAGCCACAAACATTCATTGCCAAAGAAGCTGGCTGTTCACAGAGTGCTGTATCCAAGCATGTTAACAGAAAGTTGAGTGGAAGGAAAAAGTGTGGAAGAAAAAGATGCACAACCAACCGAGAGAACCGCAGCCTTATGAGGATTGTCAAGCAAAATCGATTCAAGAATTTGGGTGAACTTCACAAGGAATGGACTGAGGCTGGGGTCAAGGCATCAAGAGTCACCACACACAGACGTGTCAAGGAATTTGGCTACAGTTGTCGTATTCCTCTTGTTAAGCCACTCCTGAACCACAGAAAATGTCAGAGGCGTCTTACCTGGGCTAAGGAGAAGAAGAACTGGACTGTTGCCCAGTGGTCCAAAGTCCTGTTTTCAGATGAGAGCAAGTTTTGTATTTCATTTGGAAACCAAGGTCCTAGAGTCTGGAGGAAGGGTGGAGAAGCTCATAGCCCAAGTTGCTTGAAGTCCAGTGTTAAGTTTCCACAGTCTGTGATGATTTGGGGTGCAATGTCATCTGCTGGTGTTGGTCCATTCTGTTTTTGTTTTGTTTTTTTCTGAAGACCAAAGTCACTGCACCCATTTACCAAGAAATTTTGGAGCACTTCACGCTTCCTTCTGCTGACCAGCTTTTTAAAGATGCTGATTTCATTGTCCAGCAGGATTTGGCACCTGCCCACACTGCCAAAAGCACCAAAAGTTGGTTAAATGACCATGGTGTTGGTGTGCTTTACTGGCCAGCAAACTCACCAGACCTGAACCTCATAGAGAATCTATGGGGTATTGTCAAGAGGAAAATGAGAAACAAGAGACCAAAAAATGCAGATGAGCTGAAGACCACTGTCAAAGAAACCTGGGCTTCCATACCACCTCAGCAGTGCCACAAACTGATCACCTCCATGCCACGCCGAATTGAGCCAGTAATTAAAGCAAAAGGAGCCCCTACCACGTATTGAGTACATATACAGTAAATGAACATACTTTCCAGAAGGCCAACAATTCACTAAAAATGTTTTTTTTTAATTTTTTTTATTGGTTTTATGAAGTATTCTAATTTGTTGAGATAGTGAATTGGTGGGTTTTTGTTAAATGTGAGCCAAAATCATCACAATTAAAATAACCAAAGACTTCAACTACTTCAGTCTGTGTGGACTGAATTTATTTAATGCACGAGTTTCACAATTTGAGTTGAATTACTGAAATAAATGAACTTTTCCACGACATTCTAATTTATTGAGATGCACCTGTACATCCAAAATGTGTAAAAATTAAGGATTCCTTCATGTATCTTCTTAAAATGTTTATACAGCAAATAAGTTGCACTCACACACACAGTACAGTATACTTTTCCTTTAATTTTGGACACAAACAGCCTGTCATTTTTTTATTTTTTTGATCTGTAGTAAAATTAGCAATATTTGTGTGTAGAGTTATTATCAAGATGTGAACTTTAATGATATTTAAATAACTTTTATCAAGTATATGTTTGTCTTTTTCCTCTATACTCTCAGAAAAAAAAGGTGCAAAAGCTGTCACTGGGGTGGTATCATCTCAATAGGTACTAATATGGACCTTTTAGATACTAATATGCACACTTTAGGTGTAAAGTGTACCTTTTGAAAAGGTATCGTCTCAGTAGCAGCTTTTGTACCTTTTTTCAGATCATTTTCTTCAGTGTTAACATTTAGTTCTGCAAGAACAAGTCAATATAAAGGTCTATTGGACACAAGTGTGCAAATACCCTTTAGTGACTGTTCATCTATACAACAGTTCAATCACCATGACTAGTCTAATGTTTGTTGGGAACAAATGCAATATTGTGCACTCTTTCCTCTGGCTCTTTTGACCTGGAATGACCTGCGTCCGCTGTCTGGAGGCTTGACCATCTGCTGGAAATTAACTGTGAAGCTGATGTCTCTGCATTTAATTTAATGGCCTCTCAATAGTAATTACATACCACAAACCAGCCAGAGATCACTGATAGAGGTGCATTAGATGATGTGACACTATTTCTCTCTGTCTCACACTCTTTTTTTACTTACACATAGATAAAGTCCAGAGCTGAGAGCTAACCATTAGCATTTCCGTTCAGCCCAGAAGGTAACCATGATTCTGTAGTTTTGTATTTAACCAGCAGGGGCCAACTGGACCATGCTGTAACCAGCCAAACACGTTAGAAGACAAATTATCATCACAATTTGTCTTCCAATTTGCTCATTAAAATGCTGGCCCGGTTGTTCAAGTGACCGGTCATCTAGTAATGACTCAACAGAAGGATGCAATCCGCTCTGATTGAGTGCAGTGCAGTTAAACTACAGTCATTTCTGCTGCCTGTAATCACAGAGCTGCTTCAGAGCATGTTTGACCTCATCTGTTGTTCCACACCATGACTAAATGTAGAGCTGGAGGCCAATTCTAATTGAACATCATTTGTGAGGATTACAATAATCTTAGCTGTTCATTATCATTTTCAAAGCAGGTTAACAGGTGAAAACGATGAGTAACATTATTTACCCATTTTCCATAAATAATCTTGACAAATAATATTTTCATTTCCAAAGCTGATTAAAGTGTTAAAAAAAAAAAAAAAAAAAAAAAATGATATTTTGAGCAGATGAAACATGACATAACATACAAAATTCTTAAAAGTTTGGACATTTGTATTGTTAATTGTAATTTTTATTTTGTTAATTGACATTTATCGTGTTAACATATTTTCAAAACAGGTTAATAGGCAATTTATATGTTCTAACTGTGAAATTCTGAAATAATTTTTAAAAAAAAATCTGATTTTCTTAATTTTGCATTTGCAAAACAGGATAAAAACAATGCGTAAAGCAAGTTATATCCATTTAAAGGGGTCATATGATGCGATTTCAAGTTTTCCTTTCTCTTTGGAGTGTTACAAGCTGTTTGTGCATAGATAAGATCCCTGAAGTTGCAAAGACTAAAGTCTCAAAACCAAAGAGATTCTTTATAAAAGTTAAGACTCGTCCACGCCCTCCTAAAATGGCTCATTCAAACACGCCCTCACATGTCTATGTCACGGTGTGGGGAGATTTGCAAAACACCGCCCAAATGTATACGCAAAGAAAGAAGGCGTAACTTTTATTCTCGCTGTAGTCAGAATCAGAATCAGAATGAGCTTTATTGCCAGGTATGTTTACACATACGAGGAATTTGTTTTCATGACAGAAGCTACCGCAGTGCAACAGAATGACAGTGACAGAACAAAAAACACAGATAATAAAAAGAAGAATTAAAAAGAACAAGTAAATAAGGAATAACAATATACAAATTGACAATTGTATGTACAGGTATATAACAGTAGACAGTTTTGTATGTACAGGTATATTATGTGCAAATTGAAATGTTGTTGTAGTGTTGTTGCTGTCACCGGTGCCAAGTCCTGGAGACGCTGTGTTTTGTTGTGAAAGCGAAAGTACTTTGTTTGGGCTTCCAAAAGAGGACACAACTAGAAATCAGTGGTTAAGTTGTATTTACAACACTGTTCCAGAACAATTCAACCCAAATATTAGAGTGTGTGCATCGCATTTTACGGAGGACTATTCACTGGAAGAGTAGCCTACAATGCTGGCTGACTCACAGCCTGTAAGTATGTTTTCTTATTTAAAGAATTTGCCACTGACTATTCAAACACGAGTTTTGAGCTGTGTAGAGCAGTGCTTGTTGTTTGTCGTTTCTTCAATCAAAAATGCAGATATGGTAATGTTTATGTGGCACGATGCAACGTGACGCTTAAAAAGACAGTATAAGTCATTATAATCAGTAATTATGTCCCCACTGGATACAACAAATGCTTCGTTTGTAATGGGTTTTATTGTATCTGTGTCGTCGCGCCGGGACACGGTATCACAATATGGTAAGGGGCGTAACATTTCCATCTCACGCTTGAGGTATTCGGCCAATCACAATGCACTGGATAGCTGGCCAATCAGAGCATGCCTCGCTTCTCAGAACGATGAGCTTTGAAAGCGTTTCAGAAAGGCGGAGCACAGAGGAGCAACAATAATGTACAGTATGTGGAAAATAATGTGTTTTTTGAAACTTAAACCGCATAAACATTGCATTACACCAAATACACAAAATAATGTTCTTTTTAGCAACGTCATATGACCCCTTTAAATGTTTTAATAATGACATTTTGGGGAAAAAACTCTTCACAGACAGTATAGTACCTCAAAGATGTAGGATTCCAGTTACAGAAAACATATTTTCAGAATTGTTGTGCAGAGTAAACATGACATAACATGCAAAATCAGTAACAAACATTGTAAACATGTTTTGTTTACTGTCGTTTATTGAGATTTAATTTTTGTATGAAAAAGCTGCATAAAGAATCTTTTTTGAACAATTTGAGTAACAGGTCGTATTTGCTTAACTAACAGCAGGATTCTTCTCCAGCATCACTCACTGCCGTTGTGTCATCATGACCCCTCAAAACCCTTTTATCTCCAGCCTTTTAACTCACTACTCTGTTTATTCACTCTCCTCAAGGATCATCTGAACTTCTCATCATAACAGAGACAGTGACTCAACACACTTTTAAAAGCATTTGCCTAGTAAGGTCTTTCTAACATCATGTTGCAGATACACTTAATCTCTATGATAACGAGCCCAAGTTCATGCTGTTCTCCCAGCTGAAACAAACACACTGGAAAATTTAAAGGGAAAGTTTACCCAAAAATGAAATTTGCTATTAATTTACTCAATTTCAGGCCATTCAAGATGTAGGAGACTTTTTTTTATTGTTTAGTTAGTAGAACAGTAAAAAAAATATATTTTTAGCTGAAGCTGTGCTCCTTGGTGATTCTGATTCATATAATGAAAATCAATGGCTACCATCAAAAAGTCAAAAAGTCAAAAAATTAAATAAAATGATGATATATTGAGGTCTTATGAAGCAAAATGATCAGTCTGTGTAAGAAGCTGAAAATTATTTACAACATAATTACCTGTAATCCAGAGCCTCAGGCAAATGATCTGGAGTGATGTCCGGTTCACAAACTAATCATTCTTTTGAGCCGGTTCTTTTTAGTGAACTAGTTGAATGATTTCACAGAATCAGACTGAAGCGTCTGAAACAGTTTGCGGCTCGATCAGAACAGATCTACAATTACTCACTCAAAACAGATGCCTGACAGTCATTCCGACTGGACTGGAAATGAGCCGAAATACAGCCGTATCTGATTCTATGATGACTGAATCATTCAGGGACACCGATGAGTTGTTGATATGTGCATGCATAAATCAAACTCTTGAATGAAGTCACCAAATTATGGTTTCTCATGGTGTAAAAAGGTGAGCTAGTTTATTCACTTTATATGCTTTAGACATGTAAAACATCCATTTCACATTATTGTATATGTGATGTCATTGTGTGATTACATAAAAGAACTGGTAAATTGGTTATTTGAAACAGTTTATTGAAAGTGAACAAACTGAAAAAACAAAACAAAACAAAACAAAACAAAACAAAACAAAAAAAAACAGTTTACGGAAATAATCAGAATAATCGGATTTCCTCATTTGCCTGAGGCTCTGGGCCCGGTTGCATGAAAGTCCTTAAGTAATTTGACTTAGGGGTATCCCTGAGGTAAGGGATTTCTTTAAGAGCGTTGCAACAAACGCCTTAACTGTCACCCTTACCTAAGTGTTTATACTAAGCGTTTCACGGTAGTTTCTGGCAACATACGGCAATGGGCACCACGGTTGCTATAGTTACTACATCTCACAATAAATGTAGATATGTATATCTCTGACAATAAACAGAACATAACGAAACACAAACCTAACCAACTAAAACACAAACAAATAAATGAGCGCTGCCCATTTGAAAGCACCTCTTGCTGACCAATGACAGAAAATTTACCAAATGTGAAAATTAACCCATGTTTCGACGCTGCAAACACGCAGAGTTGTAAATGTGAACAGGGGGATCGACAAGAAGATAATGCATTATAAAAATCTTACAATTAAGACATACATTACATTTATATTGTTATTTAATTAATGTAATGATTAATAATAATTGTTTAAATTAATATAATTTATTCAACTCATCCATTTTCTTAAAAAAATATATAAAAATTTTTGTTTGGTAAAAACCTGTAAGTCATGCTTTTTACAGTCATTTTACAGTTTAATATGTTACCATAGTCATTGCCCTACTACGATCATATGATATTTTATTTGTGCAGGTCTTAAAAATTGTCTTAAGTCTTACATTTGTCTGCAGATACTGAGTTTAAGATGACTTAAGGGAGCTGTTTTTGTCCCTTAAATTTATCAAGGTAAAATAGTTACTAAGGACTTTGTAGCAATGCTTAAGGGAACACTTAGATAATTAAGGGGAATGCTTAATGACAGCCTTAAGGTTCCTTAAGTTGACCCTTAGGATTTTTCTTGCAACCCAAGTTTCACTAACGGTTCCCTTAACCTTATAACTAAGGGATTTCTTAGCTTAAGGGCTTTCATGCAACCGGGCCCTGGATTACAGCTAATAATGTTGTAAATAATGTTCTGTTTCTTGCACAGACTAATCGTTTCACTTCATAAGAACTCAAAATATCGTCAGGAGCCATAGACATTAATTTTGTCTTAACTGTATATGCTTTTTTTTTTTTTTTTTTTTTTACTTATGCCGGTATGTCATATGTCCCACTGACTTGCATTTTATGAATCAGCGTTCGTTCAGCACGGTAAATTCAAGATTCAAGATTTTTATTTGTCACATACATGATTATATAGAGATATAACCAGCAGTGAAATGTGAGTCAGGTCCGCTCCATGGACAGTGCAAATATTATCGAATACAAACACAGAGGAAATATACATAAATAGGTATAGATAAAATGAAATAAAGTAAAGAATAAAATTTAAAGAACATAATATAAAATAAAATTAAAATAAAATGTGCATGACAGTATATTGTAGACTTAAATATTAAGATAAGCAGGAATGTACAAGAGAGGAATGTGCAAACAGGTTGTACATGGTTGTCATGTAGCAGCAATACAGAAAGTGCTGTGTGCAAATGACACTGTCAGTATGAGGTAGAGAATAATGAATATCTTACTGATTGTTAAGTGATTATTAAGTGGAGTCAGGTTGATGTTAAGAGGCTGAGTTTGAGTTTAGGAGCCTGATGGCCTGGGGGAAGAAACTCCTCCTGAGTCTCTCAGTTTTTGTCATCAGACAACGGAAGCGCTTACCAGATGGCAGCAGAGTGAAAAGACAGTTACTAGGGTGTTTGAGTCCTTGATGATTTTGACAGCTCTGCTTCTGAAGCGTTTGAGGTAGATGTCCTGCAGAGAGGGGAGAGCAGACCCTGAGATGCGTTCAGCTAAGCGCACAACTCTCTGCAGGGCTTTGCAGTCTTGACTGGAGCTGTTCCCATACCACACTGAAATACACTGAGTTAGTACACTTTCTATGGTCCCTGAATAGAAAGTTTTCAGGATTGTTGGTGAGACCCTGAATTTCCTCAGCTGTCGCAGATGGTACAGTCTTTGCCTGGCTTTATTAACATATGTTTGAATGTGTGTAGTCCAAGTCAGGTCCTCTGAGATGTTTACACCGAGGTACTTGAAGCTATCCACAGGGGTCCCACTGATCTTAAGAGGAGTGTAGGGCCGCTGCTGTCTCTTCCTGAAGTCAACAATCAGCTCTTTAGTTTTCCTCACATTCAGAGAGAGACAATTGTCCTGGCATCATGATGTAAGTCTCTCTACCTCATCCAAGTATGCGGTCTCATCGTTATTGGAAACGAGGCCCAAAACCACAGTATCCTCAGCGAAATTGATGATAGATGTGGAGCTGTAAATTCTCGTGACCAATTTGAATACGAGGGAAATCTGTGTGGGAACTTTTTTTTTACCCTCATGCAAAGCTCCCACTCCAACTTATTTTTAAAGTAAGTTCTGCTTCCAGTTATATTCACTTTTAGTTAACTGTACACAAACAGTAAGTTTAATGTGCCTTTATATTGCATGCTGGTGCTTTGATATCACATTATTTTATTATCATAATCATAAATGATTATGAATCGGAAGTCTCGCACATTGACAGAAAATTGACAATGTTATTTTATTGGTAGTCTCATTTTCTCAAAAGTTGTGCATTGTTGCTTATTCAATATAAATGTCATTATTTCCACATGTAAGTACGGTATCTAAATACAGACAGTGAATGCTGGCATAAAATCACAAGCTTGCCTTCAAAGAGAAAACCTATTTGAAACGGATTCAAAAAAGCTTTTCATGACTGGACAATGACCATCCTCCAGATTTAAGGACACAAATGCGAAGCTGAGAAGCTCCCAAAAGTCTTCTTATTATTCAAGATGTTCTTCTTAGAAATGCTGCTCTTTAATTGTCGGCCAAAACATACTAGCACTGCCACGTTCATCTTCTCTATCTGCTGCATTTAGGAGTGTTGGTCACGTTGACAGCAGTCGTTAAGTTACCCATAAGACGTAGTTTCCCAGAAGGTCTCCACATGGTGTGGCGCTGAATCACCAGGTTCAGTTTACTGGGCTTCCTTCCACAAATCGCTCACCATATACAAAAAAAGTCCTATTTTGCTTCTCTCAGACACAGTGGGATGTGGATCAAACTTTGTTATGCTCTTTTAGCAAGAGTCCAAGTTTATTAAGCCTTTGGCAGACAGTCATTGGCAAAGCAACTGGAGCTCTTTTTTACTAGTTACGTGCAAGGATTAAAGTTTAATTTTCCAAAAGACAAATCTAATATCATATTCAGAGCAAACAGGGCTAATAAGAAAAGTGAACCTGTGTTTACAAAAACCTCTGAACATCAACAACACAAAACAAGGCATCATATCTGAACTCAATCAAAAACATTGAGCGGAAACAGGTTTTTCAAGGATGTGACACAGATTCACTTCAAGGGCTTGTTTTCCACACTGGTTTAGTCAAATTAAGAGCCATACAAAACCCTCAATACAATTAAACCAAATAAACATTCACCCTACACCAGAATGCAGCCTTCAGCAGCTTTTGTTGCTGTTCTTGTCTTTGTGATTTATGTAACCACGGCTGATGCAGTGAAGGAAGCTCAAGCTCTTGATCTGCACTTACGTGAGAGAACCGATGCTCCTCATGGCTGTCTGACATGAAAATCAAAAACAGATGAGACACACATTTAAATTTCATCTGAGTAATGTACAGTATAGAGTAGAAAGAGAGAAAGTCAGACTGCAGAGATTATCAACAGCTGACAAACATGCTCTCTAGCTGCCTATATAGACAGTATTTTAAGGCATCATATGCTCTTGGTTGTTTCAGAAGACAGCATAATTGAAGATAAGATTTGGCCAAAATCTATAGAAGGAAAGCATGTGAAAAAAACCCAAAACAAACAAACATCTAAGACAGCAGGCAAAGCACTAAAAAATGCATTATTAATATACTTACATTTCATTCATTAATGAAAAATGAAAAATAGCACTATATAATACAATTTAGCATTTTTTTTAAATATATTCTGTCTAAATATGTACCAAAAAAATATGCTAAACTGTAAAAATTGCAGCCATTTTAAACACTTTTATTTGTAAATACTTTTGGGACTATATACATCTATTCAGATTTTTAAAAAAACAACAACAACATATATATATATATATATATATATATATATATATATATATATATATATATATATATATATATATATATATAACTAAAACTTTTTGAAAATATATTTTAATTTTTTTATATAGATTGTATTATTCTTTTTATTATTATTTTCCATTGTACTAGGCAATTTCATTATCATCTGCACTACTTAATGTAGCACTTAAATGTAATTTCTATTGAATTAAAATGTACTTTAAAGTTAAACATTTCATTTGAAATTATTATAAAGTGCACTTTTTAAAAGTGTTAGGAACCAGTCATGAAAGTGGGACTTTTACTTCATTAATATTATATTATCTGCAAGTACAGTTTTTTTTACTTTTAACATTTGAAGTACACTACATGTACACATTCAATACAATTAAGCACACTTTTTTTTTTTTTTTTGACAAAGATATTTAAGCTGTTTGAAATAGGTCATGAGGTCACTGAGTTCCAGTTTATGTTAGGATGCAACATCAGATCAGACAGCAAAACAGATCACTAGTGTTCATAGGCGCCGATTTATGTTTCTGCCGGTGGGTGCTCAAGCCTCCAACCAGCGGGCTTGCTCTCACTACTGGAGAGCAAGACCCCAGCCGAGAGATTCGTGCACCCCGTGGTACCCTCTCTTATCATAATAATGCAATCTTGACATTTGCCATTAAAATAACACCAAAAACTGCCTCAAATGAACTATGAAAACGACAATAAAGTCGTACAAGCTGCAGTCCATTTCTTATTGGTTAAAATGAACGGAGACTATCTCGTGTTTTTCCGTGGGTGCTCGATCATTTCCCTGGGTGCTCGAGCCCCTGAGCACCCACGGGATCGGCGCCTATGCTAGTGTTTGGAAAAGAGACATAAAATCACTAGATAAAACCCAGCACCCACCACAAACAAAGAGCAATGTTACATCATACTGAAAATGTCATTTAACTGACTCAATCTTGACTACATGGGAGGCTGAGAAGTTTTGTTGAAAACTAGATTTGTATGACAACTGCATAAACAAAAGCTGGCGAAATGAAAGGACTAACATGAGAGAAAGAGGCTCGGGTTCAGTCGGGGGAGGGAGACTGCGAGCGTTTGATGCAGGCCAGCCGCAAGAAGAAGGAATGCATCTGCTGGAGAATGAGAGAAAGCGAGGGAAACGCAGAGGAGGAGACCGGGTGGAAAGTGGGAGGGAGTAGAGAAGCGTGTGTGTAAAGCATGCATGTGTGTGTGGCATGGCTGTTGAATGAGTGGGCCTTGTGTAGCTGCTTCTCTGCCCCAGAGCCTCATGTCAGAGCAGTGTGTGTCTGTGAGTGCGTTTGCACGTGTTTGCTGGAGACAGATCACCACGCCGGAGAAACTGCACACCATTGGTATTTCTCAAACTCAGCACAAGCCACCTTTGTACTGAGTTTTCTCCTGTGCGATGAGAGGAATGACAGTGTGGAGAGCTCTATGCTTTCTCTCTCAGAGTTTGATTCTGGTGGTCCTCCTGATCCCTCAGCAGGGAAATGCCCACCCACAGTGCCTGGACTACAAGCCTCCTTTCCAGCCTCCGGAGCCCCTGCTCTTCTGCAAGGAGTACGCCAAATTCGGATGCTGTGACTTGGACAGGGATAACCAAATATCCCAGCGCTTCTATCAGATCATGGACTACTTCGATCACACTGGATTCATGGCCTGTGGGAAGTACATCCGCAGCATTCTTTGCCAGGTGAGTCTCAGGTCAGGCTGATTGTTTTCTTTGCTGTTTTAAAAATTCTCTGTAGAAATGCACATAGAAGAATTTAAATACATTGACGGGGTTGTTGAGTGAAATTTATTTTTTTGGGAGTAGTTCACATTAAAAGTTTATATCTGTCTCAGTTCTCGCTGCTTGTGTTCTTTTTTATTTACGTTCACTTAATTTGGATGTGGATGTGTCTTATGTTGTTGTTCTCTGTCTTCTGTTGTACAATATGCAAGGTTACCCAAGAAAGAAAATTCTGTCATCATTCTTTATATTTTGAAAAATGTTGGTAACCAAAGAGTTGCCAGTAGCTATTGACTTCTATAGTATGAAAATGAAAAGTATTATGGAAGTCAATGGCTACCGTCAGCTCTTTGGTTACTAGCATTCTTCAAAATATAATCTTTTGTGCTCAATAGAAGAGAGAAACTCATACAGGTTTGGAACAACTTGAGTTTACGTGAGTAAATAATGACAGTTTTAATTTTAGGGTGAACTGTCCCTTTAACTTTAATTCAAGAAATTCTCTATAGAAATGTATATATAAGAATTTAAACAGCTGGACAGGGTTATTGGATTATATTTATTTATTACTCAATTATATTAATATTGTTATTAAATGAATTACACAAAATATTAATAATTAAATATTCATAAATATTTCATATTTATATTAATTGTATTATTTATGCAGTTTTGTTAATAAATGATGCAGACTGTGTCTCATTCATCAGTGTTTATACAGAGGAGGTTACATCACTGCATGAGTTACATCATTTTTGTTTTGGCTATGCTTTTAGAAGGATGGATGACTTCTGAATTTGTAATGAGCTATTTTTAGATGACTTTGGTCATTTTAAATGTAATATATTACTAGTTATGGTAATTTTGTGTGAATTTTACTCTTCAGTCTTAAAAATAAACCCACTCATGTTAAACTTAAGTCAACATAAACAGGATATACAAACCCGATTCCAAAAAAACTTGGGACACTGTACAAATTGTGAATAAAAACAGAATGCAATGATGTGGAAGTTTCAAATTTCAATATTTTATTCAGAATACAACATAGATGACATATCAAATGTTTAAACTGAGAAAATGTATCATTTTAAGGGAAAAATAAGTTGATTTTACATTTCATGGCATCAACACATCTCAAAAAAGTTGGGACAAAGCCATGTTTACCACTGTGTGGCATCCCCTCTTCTTTTTATAACAGTCTGCAAACGTCTGGGGACTGAGGAGACAAGCTGCTCAAGTTTAAGAATAGGAATGTTGTCCCATTCTTGTCTAATACAGGCTTCTAGTTGCTCAACTGTCTTAGGTCTTCTTTGTCGCATCTTCCTCTTTATGATGCGCCAAATGTTTTCTATGGGTGAAAGATCTGGACTGCAGGCTGGCCATTTCAGTACCCGGATCCTTCTTCTATGTAGCCATGATGTTGTAATTGATGCAGTATGTGGTCTGGCATTGTCATGTTGGAAAATGCAAGGTCTTCCCTGAAAGAGACGACGTCTGGATGGGAGCATATGTTGTTCTAGAACTTGGATATACCTTTCAGCATTGATGGTGCCTTTCCAGATGTGTAAACCGCCCATGCCACACTCACTCATGCAACCCCATACTATCAGAGATGCAGGCTTCTGAACTGAGCGCTGATAACAACTTGGGTTGTCCTTGTCCTCTTTAGTCCGGATGACATGGCGTCCCAGTTTTCCAAAAAGAACTTCAAATTTTGATTCGTCTGACCACAGAACAGTTTTCCACTTTGCCACAGTCCATTTTAAATGAGCCTTGGCCCAGAGAAAATGCCTGCGCTTCTGGATCATGTTTAGATATGGCTTCTTTTTTGACCTATAGAGTTTTAGCCGGCAACGGCAAATGGCACGGTGGATTGTGTTCACCGACAATGTTTTCTGGAAGTATTCCTGAGCCCATGTTGTGATTTCCATTACAGTAGCATTCCTGTATGTGATGCAGTGCCGTCTAAGGGCCCGGGCATCCAGAATGATTTTCCGGCCTTGACCCTTACGCACAGAGATTGTTCCAGATTCTCTGAATCTTTGGATGATATTATGCACTGTAGATGATGATAACTTCAAACTCTTTGCAATTTTTCTCAGAGAAACTCCTTTCTGATATTGCTCCACTATTTTTCGCCGCAGCATTGGGGAAATTGGTGATCCTCTTCCCATCTTGACTTCTGAGAGACACTGCCACTCTGAGAGGCTCTTTTTATACCCAATCATGTTGCCAATTGACCTAATAAGTTGCAAATTGGTCCTCCAGCTGTTCCTTATATGTACATTTAACTTTTCCAGCCTCTTATTGCTACCTGTCCCAACTTTTTTGGAATGTGTAGCTCTCATGAAATCCAAAATGAGCCAATATTTGGCATGACATTTCAAAATGTCTCACTTTCAACATTTGATATGTTATCTATATTCTATTGTGAATAAAATATAAGTTTATGAGATTTGTAAATTATTGCATTCCTTTTTTATTCACAATTTTTACAGTGTCCAAACTTTTTTGGAATCGGGTTTGTATATATATATATATATATATATATATATATGTATATGGATGCGATTAATCACATCCGAAATAAAAGTTTTTGTTTACATAATATATGTATGTGTGCTGTGTATATTTATTATATATATATATATATATATAAATACACACTCATGTATGTATATATTTCAGAAAAATATGATGTGTTTATATATTAAATATATTTATTTATAATATAAATTATACAAATATAAATATAGACATGTAAATACATGTAAATATTTTCAAAATATATACTGTATGTGTGTCTTTATATATATACACATTATAAATATATACAGAACACATACATATTATGCAAACAAAAACTTTAATTTTGTATGCGATTAATAGCGATTAACCCTTTGACAGCACTAATATATATATACATATATATAATTTTTGGTGTATTGGAATAAACTGTTATGTAAAACCATAATTCCTTATAGTCACCTACTTAAATCATTGCAACTTCAAGTCTGCCGGGATTAAATGATAATAATTTACCATTTGGTTTTGAGATTGCAGTGGGATTGCGGTTGGTGAAGGGAACACCTGATTTATTTGACTACTTAGTGGTGAAGCTGAGCTCAATGATTGTCTTTGTTGGAACATTTAGCCTTGATACAGGGAGCTGCTTGTGTTCTCCAACCTGCAGAGAAGCAAAATATATGCTTCCTCTCTAACTAGGCATTTCATATTCCTGTGGAAAGGGCAGGACAGCAAAGATACTGCAGAAAGAGAGAAAGAAAGAGCAAGAGTAGAGGACAGACTACTAAACGTTCATAATACATCAGTTTTGAATCTGATTGTCAAACTGCATTCCTAGAGTGCTGATATTATTTCAACAGCACTGGAACTTTTCCTGTGTCTGTGTTTGTGCTTTCCAGAATTTCACCGGTAGAGGTCGACAAGTGGCTGTCTTTATGAGTCACTGAATCATTCAATCATTCTGCATTTAATATGCTGATTTATTTAGGATCGAAACAGGTCACAGTCCATAAGAAATAATCATTGAATTATTCACTCAATCAATTCATATGCAATCTTTCTGGATCGAAACAGCTGATCGTCTATATGAGTGAGTGATTGAATTGTTCACTCAGCCAATTAATTCAACAATTCAGATTCTTTCAGGAACATACTTTAACTACACTACTGTTTGTTGCTTGGAGAACTTGACAGAACAAAAATAGAAATACTGGAAATATCACGATAATGTTTTGTTTATTATGAGTGCACACTGCAGTTGTCTCATCTGCCACTTTTAATGAGTGGGCTCTTTAAATTTGAGTGGATTCTGATTGGCTGTCAGTGTTTTTAATCGTTGATCAGCTGTAAGAAGAAAAAAGAAAGGTGATTTTAATTATATAGTTTGTTCTATTGTTCGGTGATGTGAAGTTCTTTATTCTCATAGAATTCGAATGAATATAAAAAAATTTATAGTTATTGTTATAGTTATCGCCCTTGCATGATCATTCACGATTAAAACAGATGGCTGTCATTGAATCATTCACTCAACCAATTCATTCAAAACCACTGATTTCTTCTGGATTACAACAGGTGACTGTCTCACGAGTGAGTCATTGAATCATTCACTCATCATTCAGACCAAAGATGGAAATATCTATAAATAATATTGGAAATATCTTGAAAATATTTTATCTAAAATGTAAGTTGTATAACATCAATATCATTCTTAGGATGGTCTAAATATCCGATTTGTTGCGATTCAGAGGCTGCAGAGCACTCTTGCTCATGTTATTGCATTAATAAATAGCTGAATTTGGCAAAATATTTAATATGTAATTAGTAATCAGATTCTGAGGTATGATCACACCTTTGGATGTTTTTTTTTTTTTTTTTTTTTTCTGTGGTTCTTGAAAACTAAAACCAGATATGTAAGAAATGTTTGTTTCATGATTCATTTGCTATTAAAGGGGTTAAAATAATGACCCTTTCAACAGGGAAAAGCTGTAAACTCATAAATGTCTAATGAGTGACGGGCACAGACATATAAGCTAATGAGCTTTCAGGCCTAGAGTGGAGCAAATTTGTTGATGAGTGAAACCCTGCAGGGATCATCTGTTGAACAAAATCCATGAGAAGTTTGATAACAACAGAGATTGGGAGCTCCTAAAGACTCTCATAATTACAGAAGCATATAAACAAAATTATACGAGCAACAAAAACAGAAGAACACAATGACTGGGCAAGAACTTACAATAGGATCGGAAGGCATGGAGGACAAAAATATGCAGTGCATCTGAAGAAAAGAAAGCATGGGAATTGGTGCTCTTCCCAGCAATGTTCAAAACAAGTAGACACTTGGCATTGTACTCAGAAGTGTTTACTATAATCTTGCATGTGAAAGAATAGTTTAAATATTCAATACAACTCCTCAACTCATCTTATATGATATCCATGAAACAAAATAAGAAAAATAAGTCTTTTATTGGACATGTGAGGGTAATATTTTGACCTATGACCTACAATTTTTGTATTAAGCCTGAAAACTACAGTGGAATTATGTAGATTCAGAAGTTTCTTTGACATAGACATTCAGTCCAACTCATTTCTGCCCTTTCTGCAAGGTTTTTCCTCAATGCTAACAGGATATTACATAACCTTGTGTGCTGTTTAGGAAATACTGGACTCAATTATACCACATAACCCCCCTCAATAGGTCTATATTTTGTTTGAATTGCAATCAAACATCATTAGAGAGCCTTGAAACATTATTCATCCACCTTTTGACCATATTTCAGTGCCTGTGATGTGTTACGAGTGAGTTAGCCCATCAATCCAAGTCACTTTGAGGTCCATTATTTGTTTAATGTCATTATAGTAATCTCGGATATCTTCCAGTCCCAAGCTGGCAGTATCGCTGCCAAGGCTGGCTCGGTCCTCTGATGGGTGTGGTGTTGTGGTTAAGGCATAATGAGGGCTTGGTTAGTCCAAAATGTCCAAGAGTTACTGTATTTATAGCTCAAACGATCATCACCAGCTGCTGGAATGAGTCCTGGGATCCCGGCTGCAGAGAAGACGTGCAGAATGCCACGTTTGCCAGGCTATGTGGAGAAGAGATGCAGAAAGCCTTACACAGCAAATACATTTCAGATGAATTTGTTATTTGAGATTAACTGAAAGTTTATTGATGATAGGAGCAAGTCATTGTTCATGGACACATTTTTATGGATCTATAAATTTATTAAAAAATGCAGTACATTAAAAATGCAACTCTTTCACTATTAAAAATGAAGGTTCTTTATTTGCATATATGGTTCTATGACATAGAATCTTTATAGCGCAAAAACATTTTTGTTTTTGATTATTAAAATGTTCTTCTCACTAAGCAAAATGGTTCTTTTAAAGAACTGTTTACTCAAAGGTTCTCTGAGAACCCAAAATGGTTCTTCTAATCACATCAGAAGAATCAGCATCAAAAAAAAAAAAAAAAAACTTTGAAAACTTTGTAAACCTGGAATAATATTTCTTAGATTTTTTTTTTAAAAAAACTACTTGACTTAAAACCTATCATGCACAAAAATGCAGAACAAAAACATAAAACAGTAAATGCTGTCATATCAGATCATTTTAAAATGTATTTTAAAATTCATTTCGAAAGTAATAATTAAGATATGTACACTTGTATTCAGTGTGTAAGAAAAAATGGCATGTGGCATAAAAGTTTTTTTTTTTTTTTTTTAATTGACAGTTGAACATTTAACATTGCAATTAACAAATAAAATATAAGTGCATTTCTAAGACCTTGGCACATGCGTTTTTTAAATTTTTCATAAATTTTTCAAAGATTTTTCCTTTTTTTATATAGGCTAACTAACTGTCATAAAGTCTCATACTCATGCTTAACACTTTATAGTTTATAGTTATCGTCCTCAGTGGGATAGTTCAAGTTTCAAGTTGTTCTAAACCTGTATGAATTTCTTTCTTCTATTCTTCTATGAAACACAAAATAAGATATTTTGAAGAGTTGATAACCAAACAGTTTCCATCCCCACTGACTTTCATAGTTTTTTTTTTTTTTTTTCCCCTTTTTCAGTGGCTACCAGCAACAATTTCTGTGTTCAGAAGAAACTCATACTGGTTTGGAACATCTTGAGAGAGAGTAAATGATGACAGAAGTTTTATTTTTGGGTGAATTATCCCTATAAAGTGTAGACATACATTTACTATTGTTTGGTGAATTTTCGCAGACGAAATGCCCCATTTCAATAGGAATCCATGCAATCGTGAATTCTGCGTGAAGGCGAAAGATTTCCCCACACAGATTTTCCAATGGGTTCAAATTACTCATGCAGTTTTTCCACGTTCACCGTGCTTAAGTAAGGGATAATGCATGGCTAGCTGTGCATTAAACAATTTTAATGCACAACATGGAGGCCAAGAACCACCCGACGCCATGCGTTATCCCACTTATTCCTTGGTCATTTGCCAGCATTTACAAGTTAAAGCTGTTAATGATGTTTGCAGCGCAATTTTTAACCGGAAGGGTAAAAATGATGGATATTTTCGTCAGATACAGCTCATTAGCTCTAGCCTTCTGCCCGCTTCAAATCAGACTCAGAGATGAAATAATGCAGTAAGATCACATTTATTTGAATGAATTATAGTCTTTGAATTAATTATCAATCGATAGAGAGAGAGAGAGAGAGAGAGAGAGAGAGAGAGAGAGAGATGACAGTTGTGTGTGCATTACCTTTGTCTGTGTCTTTATACAAGCAATGAAGCTGTGTTACTTCAAAAACAGCAATTTTACCATCGTTGCTGAGGAATATAATGTAGCGATCTAGTATCTAGGCTATTTTATTGATAAAAGTCACGGGGAAGTGTTCACAAGCTTATGTGTGTGTGCAGTACAATCTGCGATCACCTCTCTCTCCCTGTCTCTCTCTGTGTGTGTGTGTGTGTGTGTGTGTGCGTGAGTGTGTGTGTGTGTGTGCATCAATTAAAGCAGCGCATTAATATAGAACGGTGATTAAACTGACTTGGAACTACCTGTGCATTAAATGGTTTTACTGCATACCTGCCAGCCAATCAAAATCCAGTATTCAGACAGACCATGGTATAATACAGTATATCACTACACTAATGACAATAGGTAATGGAGCTTTAGCCAAACTTTCACTAATGTGATGCACTTTTAATGTGGTCAACTTAAAGCTGAATCTTAGACTCAGTGTCTTGAAACAATCTTGATCTTTCTGGGAAACTGTTAGAAAGGCTTTAGAATTTATATAACACTTTTGAATAAATGTCCATGCTTTGATTTGTTTGTTTCAGGAATGCTCTCCTTACGCAGCGCATCTGTACGATGCAGAAGACGCAAACACCCCGATGCGGGAGCTTCCCGGCCTCTGCGGAAACTACTGCGAGGATTTCTGGCTCCACTGCCGTTACACTCTCAGCCTTCTGATCAATAACAACGAAACGTATGCTATCGAAGAAGACCGGAGCAAGTTCTGCAAATATCTTGAGCTGAAAGATCCTGAGTACTGCTACCCAAACGTCCTCTCCAACACCGAGCTCAACACCAACCTGGGAGACGTGAAGGCGGATCCGCAGGGCTGCATTCAGTTGTGCCTGGAAGAAGTGGCGAATGGGCTTCGCAATCCGCTGGCGATGGTACACGCCAATGACGGCACGCACCGCTTCTTCGTGGCGGAGCAGCTGGGTTACGTGTGGACTTACTTGGCCAACGGTTCTCGGATCGATAGGCCCTTCCTGAACCTGACCAGGGCAGTTCTGACCTCACCTTGGGCCGGAGATGAGCGAGGCTTCCTCTGCATCGCCCTGCACCCTCGTTTCACAAAGGTGAAAAAGGCCTACGTTTACTACTCAGTGTCTGTGAAGAAGCAGGAGAAGATTCGCATCAGTGAGTTTCTCGTGTCTGATTCGGATATGAATATGCTGGATCACTCCTCAGAAAGGTGAGAGACAGATATCAGATATTCACGTTGTGTTCCACTCGACTCAAACCTGCGTATTTCATGGTTAAAAACAGCTGCACAGACCCAAATAAAAACGTGTGTGTGTGTATACATTGGTATATGTCATTAAATTCTTTTGCACACACTACTTTTGATTAAAATGTTACAATGCTTTAACCCTCTATTTCGCAATGGTTTTTTTTAGTTTTTGTTTTATTTTTTTTGAATTTTTTTTTACTATATCGGAATGGTACAAAACTTGATAAAGGTTTTAAAACTTGCTATGCGGGTGGGGGGGGGGGTGGGGGGGGGGGATCATTGACGTAATTCAAAAAGGTTAAATAGTCCTTCAATAAATATCATTTAGTATTATAAAATCCCCTAAAAACAAAACAAACAAACAACAAAAAAAAAACATATAAATCTTGCATGTTTCAAAAAGGTTAAATTGGACCTTTCATAAATATTATTTGGTGTCACAAAATATTAAATAAAAACTTTAACAAACTAAGATATAGTACATTCATTTTATATACTTATTTTATATATAATTACACTATATTTATAATAAAGTGCAAGTATAATGGGCATAAGATTTTGAAATAAAAAAAACAAACAAACATGTTTTAAAGGTTTAAAAATTGGTGCCATACTCTAACTGATAATTTTGATTCAAAAAAATTGTTTCTGTACCTGGCAGCATGCATCAAACACTGGAACACTGATGTATTTGTTTTTTTATTAGGAACAAATAAATACGTAAATTAAAAATAATAATAATAATAATAATAAAAAACCTCATAATAATAATCCTCCTTCCCCTCATAATCCTCCTTCCCCTCAAATATTCTTCCATCATTCATCCATGTGTGTTCCAGAAATTATGGTGGCAGATACTTGATTTAAAATACATTTATTTGTATAGGCTATACTGTATATCTTGTAGTGATATTGGTGTAGTTGTTCAGATCTGCTCTGATGTGGTGACAATCACAGTCAAGAAAGGGGAACCACAAACCAAGAATTTCACAGGGTTGAAGTGCAGAAAAAAAAGAAGAAGAAAAAAAAACTTCCTCTTGCAATGTTATATTTAATATACAGGTGTCAAAAGAGAGCCCAGAATCCTGTAGTGTAACTTTATTGACATGTTTGGCAGATGCTTTTGTCCAAAGCTGCAGGAAAGGATACATTATTTGATTAATCAGCAGCTCAAAATTAACAGATTCTGAAATAAAAGACTTTCTCTTAGATGTGTGATTTTCGCCCCTTTTTTATCAGTTTGTGAAATTGTTAAACTATTGATGCTTATTTTGGTTCACAGGACACTTCTAGAAGTTGATGAGCCTGCATCAAACCACAATGGAGGTCAACTACTGTTTGGGTTGGATGGATATCTGTACATATTCATAGGAGATGGTGGCAAAGCGGGAGACCCTTTTGGAAAGTTTGGGAATTCTCAAAACAAGTAAGGCATCTTTATTTGACACACTTGCCTTTTACAGAATGCATTATTTTTAACACCTATTTTTACTGTAAATTCATGACATGATGTCAGTGCAAATGTTCACATTATTACATATTTGCTGACTATGGAAGCCCGTTTCCACCATAGAATAAAAAAAGTAAATAAATAAAAAGTAATTGTGACTTTGAATTTTACAATTTTTCTCTGAATTGCAAGATAAACTTAGAATCTTAGAAAAAAAAATCTTAATTGTGAGATTTAAACTGAACTCTGAGAAAAAAAATGAATTGTGAGTTCAAATGTTTTCCCCTTAGAATTGTAAATATTTATTATTACAATATTGTAAATATTAATTAATTCATTAATTCATTCATTCATTCATTTAGTTAGTGAAAATGGACTTGCATAGCCAGCTAATGTATTCATATTAGTCAAATACACACACACACACACACACACACACACACACATATATATATATGTGTGTGTGTGTGTGTGTGTGTGTGTGTGTGTTTTCTAAAAGGAACATTTTGACTGTAAATGGCTAAAAATCTCTTCTTGTTGTGTTCTACAATTTAAAATAATGAAGAAAATTCAGCTCTTATGGGGATAATACAATACAAAAAAAAATCTGTATTTACTCATCCTCATGTCATTCCAATTCCTTATGTTTTCATTCTTCCGTGGAACAAAATAAAATATATTTTGTTGAACGAATTAGCTGCTCTTTTCCATACTGATGCAGTCAAGCTTCAAGTAGGATGAGAAAATCACCATCAACAAAGTCCAAAACCTACAAAAATATATTGTATGGTTTAAAAAGACGTGGATGGATCACTTTATTGGTATTTTAATAATGATGTTTTTGTCATTGCATTATTCTGGTTCAGATTTTGGCGTTGATTTGCCCCAGTTGAGTAATGCACATTTAGTCAGACAGACACACAGCCTCACAATATTAGCCTTGGCTCTGCCACCCTGCTTTCCCCGCGTGACAGAAGCAGAGCTGGCAGAGCCTGGTGAATATACACTCACAGTTAGCCTTTCATCCTTATAGAGAGAGCTGGCAGAGCCACAGCAGTCTTGGAGTCCTGCTGCTGATGACGAGCAGAGAAGCACACTATATTGACACTACATGTTGAATGTGAAGGTTCAGTCTCATCTCACTGTTAGGTAGCTACTGATGGTCTTCTGTGCAACACGCAGTATGGAGAAGTTTAAAAACCTTATATCAACATGATCAGCATCACAGGAATTTTTAATTACACTTTGGGCACTCAGTTCCAGTTGCTTTGAATGTCTGTCAATATGTGGTTACTTGTGATGCTCTCAGAACAGTGTAGTTATAAGCAGAGGTTAACTAGAGTATGCTAACCAGCCTTGTCAATTTAAATGTTATTCTCCAATAACAGCCTATTTGCAAAGCCTGCACTGAATATATAATCACAATGCATATGATCAGTATACTACTAATATACTGAAATTAACACTTTAACTTTGACAAATGTTGCATAAATTTTAAAGATGAAACATTTTATTGTTTTCATATATAAGGTTTAAATAATTTCTGTCTATTTATTTATTTATATATTTATTTATTTAGTTAGTTAGTGAAAATTGACTTCCATAGCCAAGTACGCCACGTACATACGTACGTATTAATTAATTAATTCATTCATTCATTCATTCATTCATTCATTCATTTATTTATTTATTTTTTTTTTATTTCACTGAGTTACTATTGTAGTTTTTATTAATATTTTGAATGTTTTAATTGTCATATTTTTCCATTTTAATTTTAGTAAACATAATTTTGTCATTTGAATAATTTGAATAATATGTCTATATAGTTTTATTTTCTATCTGTTTTAACTGTAGTTATTTTAGTGCATAAAATTAAAGCAAATGAAAATGAAAAATGTTGCCCTGGAATGTAGCTGAAATAAAATAATTTTGTCCACAACTTAACTTAATAATATAAATAAATAAATAAATAAATAAATAAATACTGCAGTGCATTAAATTGTCTTTGCATTTTGATAAATGCAGAAAGCCATATCGCAATTTTGGTTACATTTTTTTTTATGCCTAAAACTGTATTAACCTTGGTCTGAAGTTGGTTTGTCTCAACATTTTAATCCATAAATGTAACCCTGTGGTGCTAGACGATCTTTTAAACTTGTAAATCAGCCAAAAACAACAGATAAAAAGAACACAGCAGAAAATAATAAGATAGAGTGAATGAAGGACAGCTCTAAGCCAGGAGTCGCTCCAGCTCTTTTCACAGGAGGGAAGATGAGTGAAGAGGCCCTTCACAGATGGTTCTGACCCATGCCAGGGTCAATATTGACACAGGGCATTGTGGGCTACGTGAGGTTAGAGAGGATGCGGTTGAGCGAGAGAAAGCAACAGCAGATGGTGCAAATGTTTATAGGCAAATGTTTAAAACTGTAGTCTTATGAATGCAATCCTAAGGATAAATTCTTATTTTAATGTTACACAAACCCTTTTTATAGAACATAAACACCTCTGCATGCACTGCAATCATTTATTTGTCATGAAAACCACATCTTCGTGTAAAAACAAACACTGGTGTTTTACAGGTCCACTCTTTTAGGCAAAGTCCTGCGAATCGATGTAGACAACAATGACTATGGCGCCCCCTACAGTATCCCATCTGACAATCCTTTCGTGGGAGAGATGGATGCAAGGCCAGAGATCTACGCCTATGGTGTGAGGAACATGTGGAGGTGCTCCATCGACAGGGGCGATCCGGTCAGTGGTCAGGGCCGCGGCAGAATGCTCTGTGGGGACGTCGGACAGAATAAATATGAGGAAGTGGATCTCATCGAAAAAGGAGGGAACTATGGATGGAGGGCAAAGGAGGGCTTCTCTTGTTATGACAAGAAACTCTGCACCAACTCATCACTCAGTGAGCAAGCCTTTCAAATGAGGCTATTTATGTTTAGCATAGGCCAGATTCACAAAGTATTAAAAGCTAAATTAACTACCATTTTCTTCATATTGTCTAATTCAAAGAAATAGTTCACTCTAAAATGAGAATTTGCTGAAAATATACTCACCTTCAGGCCGTCCAAGATTAGGATGAGTTTGTTTCTTCATCAGATTTGGAGTAATGTGTCACTGCATCACTGTCTCAGTAATGGATGCTCTGCAGTGAATGGGTGCCGTCAGAATGAGAGTCCAAACAGCTGATAAAACATCACAACAATCCACAAGTAATCCACAAAATAATTGACTTTATAATCCATAACACTTCCTCCAGTGAAAAGGTCCATCTCCTGTTGTCTCTCACATCAAAATCCAGCCACATATTTGTTTAGAGCTGTTTTGACTTGTAAACGCTGCTTGATCTGTGCAGATTTCTCCCCTGATTCAGACCAGACAACTTTTTCACTGGAAGAAGCAGGTTTTTTTATGGATTATGGACTCAAATTTTAGTCATGTGGATTACTTGTGGATTATTGTGATGTTTTAATCAGCTGTTTGGACTCTCATTCTGACGGCACCCATTCACTGCAGAGCATCCATTGCTGAGACAGTGATGCAGTGCTACATTTCTCCAAATCTGATGAAGAAACAAACTCATTCATCTACATCTCGGATGCATGGCCGGAGGATGAGCACATTTTCTTTTTTCTTCAGTCTTGTTATAAATTCTAAAAGGTGTTTTGTTAAGGTAATATTATTATTGCTTACTGTTGTTTTCTATATTTCTATATTGTTTTCTGACAGTTAAAGATGTGATGAAGTATTGAATTTGTTGTATTAGATAAGGCAATCTCACATGCAGGCTAGTATATAATCAAACTGCATCACAGCCTGTCATTTTATTCTCATTAAAAATTATAATGATGAATATATGAGAGTAAACATCTAAACTTTTTTTTTTGTTTTCACTTTTTCCCAAGATGATATTCTTCCGATTTTTGCTTACCCACATAAAATCGGCAAGTCTGTTACTGGCGGCTACATCTACAGAGGCTGCCAGATGCCCAATCTTAATGGCCTGTACATCTTTGGGGATTTTATGAGTGGGTATGCATGCATTCTCTATTTTATGGACCTTGCTTCTTGAATTATAGAACTTTTTCCAGAGTAAATGATGAGTACTGCCATTACAAATTCTAACTTCCGATTGGAAGCTCCATAAAAACCCATTCAAATAGTGCCCATCTGTTTTTAATGTAGCTAACATCAGCAGCTTCGTATCATCTACACACTCATTAAACTTTAAGGAGTGAGGCACTGACAAATGACAGTCATTGAGACACTGTAAAGTGATGGCGCTATGAAGCCATATGCTTTTAAAAACATATTAATAGGTTTAACATTAGATTATCAGCCCAGAATATGCGCTAATTTGACTAAAAACACTGGAGATCGGAAATGCAAAGCATCCTTCCAGTTAAGAGTCAGGCCTGACTTCCGCATTCAGGAAAAATGTCTTTAGTTCAGTATAACAAATTATAAACAAGAATGCAATGCAATTAAAAAAAAAAAAAAAAAAGATTATTATTCGATTATTTTAAGAAAACACTATTTCACACGTTGTACAAAAAAATAAATAAATAAATAATAATAATAATTTGTTACTTGTAGTCTCTTTGTAATTAATTGTGAAGTTTGATAGCAATTTCTGAGATAAAATAGTTTCTACACCATTTTTTTTGAGTGCATCAGCACAAAACTACTGCATGTTTACTTTCCCGTAATGACTGCATTATTTCCATATTCATAGATTTACTATGTACTGATTAAATCACACTCTTCCCATTCTATGCATCCTAGGCGACTGATGTCCCTGAAGGAGAACCCTGAGACTGGAAAGTGGAGCTATAAGGAGATTTGTATGGGCGCTGACAAAACATGCAGTTTCCCCAAACTAATAAACAGCTACTACAAGTACATAATATCATTTGGTGAAGATGAGGCAGGTAACATGAGAGCAGCTCTGTGTTTGACTGATTCATGTAAAGGTCTTAATGTTGTTCTTCAGTGTAACACACACTCACACTCATCTATGTCGTCTGTGTTTCAGGTGAGCTTTACTTCCTTGCGACCGGAGCGGCCAGCGCCACAGCCAGAGCAGGAGTCGTGTATAAGATAGTGGATCCCTCCAGGTACACATACAGCATTATATTAGGAATTAACACTTTTATTTAGCAAGGATGCATTAAATTTATCAAAAGTGACATTTGTAATGTTGCAAAAGATTTCTGTTTCAAATAAATGCTGTTCTTTTGAACTTTCTATTCATCTGTGAATCCTGAAAAATAAAATGTATCACAGTTTCGACAAAAAAATGAAGCTAGACAACTGTTTTCTAAATGTTTCTTGAGCAGCAAATCAGCATATTAGAATGATTTCTGAAGGATCATGTGACACTGAAGACTGGAGTAATGATACTGAAAATTCAGCTTTGATCACAGGAATAAATTACATTTTAAAACATATTCAAATAGAAAACATTTATTTTAAATAGTAAAAATATTTTACATTTTTACTGTTTTTACTGTATTTTTCTATATTTAAAATCTTACTGACCACAAACTTTTGAATTCTTGAGTGGTATACCATAATACCTCTCACAATTTCCAAAATAAAGTGAGATTGCTTTTCTGAAGCAATATTTAAGGAATAATTTATGGAAAATAACAATCCTGTCATTTATTCAATCACATGAGCAATACTAATAGTGATGTTCACCCTGTTATGTACTGTAGGGTGTAAGGTATGGTTTTGAACCTTAGATTTCAACAGCTGTGAAATAAACAGTTGGATTTTTTATTTTTTTATTTTTGTCACTATTTAGGAGGGCTCCTCCAGGAAAATGCAACTTCAAGCCCACTCCAGTCAACATAAAGGGCAAACTGATTCATTTCAGTCCTAAAGAAGGTAAGTAAATATACCTTTATCCCACTGGAGGTGTGAGTCTTGAGCAGGGCTGTACGATAAATAAAAATAAAAGTACTGTGATATACCTTAGTGCAATTATCAAATTTCAAAGGCTGTAATTTAATTAAATAAATATGCGGTGCATGTTTCAGGGTTAAGCGTGGCACAGTGTTCATTTATACACATGAGCAACTCATGATCCGGTGTTTTCAGCATCTCAGTTCACAGTAAATGCTGCGTCACATGATCTCCAACCCTGCATCTGATCTGAGTTTAGGTCGCTTTAACATGCATTTAGGAATGCAACTTGCCAAACGTGTTCACAAATGTGTAATGAGAAGCGCTTATCAACCAATGAGAAGCCTTAAGGGCTCCCTGCATTTTTCAGCCAAAATATAAAGAAGAAGAATAACAATGTACAGTAAACGGTAAAACTGTTTGCATTACAAACCAGTGTGTTCATAATTAAGATAATACGCTAAAATAATATGGTAAGACACAACAATTTGCAGTATCAAGCAGCAAAACGAGTGGTTTTGTACAGCTAGAAATAGCTGGAAGCAAATGAGACCGGAATCCAGATTCTTAAAATGTATAAATGGCTGCACCCATTTTTACGTGAAGAATAAGGTGGATATTATTTTTCTTAAAAACTCTTTTTCAGTGATATATTACAATAGTAATATTTATTATGTAGTTTTTTTTGTTATTGTTATTATTATTATTATTATTATTAGCAAATGATACCAGTGATTCTGCTGAGCGAATAATATAATATAGTATAATATAATATAATATAATATATACCTATATAATATACATAATATACCTGTACATACAAAATTGTCAATTTGTATATTGTTATTCCATATTTACTTGTTCTGTTTTTATTCTTTTATTATCTGTGTTTTTGTTCTGTCACTGTCATTCACTGTCAGTCACGAAAACAAATTCCTCGTATGTGTAAACATACCTGGCAATAAAGCTCATTCTGATTCTGATTCTGATTATGTATATAAAATATTATTATTTTATAACCATACTGATACAGAATCACAAAATTTGGGCCAAATTGTTTTTCCCTACAAACAAGCACAGCAAACCTGCAACTGTTTTTTATTCGCATTTTTAATCGCAATCATTATTTCAGTCAGAATTATATTTCCCCTAAATTTTGCAGCCCTAGGCTTGAGGTAGCTACACTTTTATTTATAAAACGGATAGTTCCGGTCCTTGATTCTGATTGGCTGAGCCACGTTCGAAATTACACTACAAACCTACACCTTTGTTTAGGGCTGGGAATCGATTCCAAAAAGAATCGATTCCGAGTGATTGGGAATCGAGAGTCGATTCCAAAGGTTGGAATCGATCCCATCAAGGGGAATCGACTCCTCATTCAGAGCCGTTTTCAGTTCAACAAAACTTATCTATTTATCCAGCCTTCCGTTTGAGAAACACCCATTAATTCGCCTCTTGTTCGCTAAGGCCGGGCACACACTGTGCGATTTTCATCCGATTTTGAGCCGAATTCTGACTCGTGCGACTCTTTTTTGAGTCGGGCCGAATTTTAGCTTTGTCGTGCGTCGTTTGTCGTGCAGTGTTCGTGCAGGGTACAGGGGGAAACGAGAAGCGATTAGCCTCTCCTGACAGGCAATCTGACGGTCGGATGAATTTCTGACATTCTGACCTCGTGAGGGTATCGCACAGCTGAAGCAGAGCTACGAACCGACTGCCCTACTCGTGCTTTTTCCCTCACTGCGCCTGCGCGGAAATTTATTTAAACTTTATTGCAGCAAGAAAGAAAACAAGAAGAGGGATAAAATAATGTTATTGTCACGGGAAATGTGAATCATTGTCCATCATTTTGCAATCAGTGATAAAGACAAACACGTTGCAAAATTATAAATATTTCAGTTTTAAACCATGAACCATCAAATCCAGTCAATTCATTAAGCTACAGAAGTGAAAGTAAAAACTGACCGAGCTTTCGGCATCTGTCGCTGCATGAAAGACATATTGGGTGGGTATTGTCTATCTATTTTCTAAAAAAAAAAAAAAAACACTACAACAACAGAATTGAAGTATTTTGTGTTAAACAAGTTGTTTTTGGCATTTCCTTGTCTGTAATAAAGGTTTTATTTTCATTGACTGATTATTCATTAAGCTGTTCATTCAGTGTTCGGAGTCTGGACATTTGTTAGAAGGTGGAGAATTGTAATTATAGGCCTATTGATTGTGGAATATATCTAAATGTTTTAAATAATTTTCAGTGAGGAGTAATCTAATTAAATCTTTTATATCCGCGCCAGTTGTGCGGGGTAAATGAATTGTAGTAGACCTATAAATTTAATAATAAAAGTACGTAATAAGAAGAATAAGAGTAATGATTTCATACAGTAATTGGAAAAGCCAAATCCTCACGATATCACCGATAGTTTTTTATTTATTTATTTATTTTTAAGATATCTGGCTATCCTCCATATACATCGTCTGCGCAACCCGAGTATTTCACACGTATGGTGTGAGCACATAAATCATGAGCTTTGGCTTTACATCGCACGCGATCTTCTCGTACAGTGTGATTGATACCTTGCAGAAATCGCACGGAAATCGCACAGTGTATGCCCGGCTTAATAGTGATTCCGATTAATTTCCACGAAAAGGTTCTTTCGGATAGATCATTTTAATGAACCAGTGCAAAAAATGATTCAGATGTTATTTTACGGTGGAACTGCCTTATGTTGTCAGCAATTTTGAGCGCTGCGCGACAGAATAGTTAATGACGTGATCGAGGACTTGATCTTATTTCCATCTTAAATAATACGCTATTTTGTAACCTTTTTATCAGCCATAATTCTGAAAGAAAACGTCGAACGCATCTGATTGAGATAAACCACGAGCTCGTGTTGTTGTTAATGTTCTGGTTATTTTATTTCAGTGTACAGTTTGTTAATTTTGTGCAAAGCATACAGTTAAAGTAAACATCATCCAGCTGAACTGGGCACGTCTTGTTCCATTCATGCAATAAACGCATGTCCACTGCTGAGCTGTGCACTATGACTCATTTAATGGTCAGTGCAGACAAAATCACAATTTAAAATCGATCAGAGCTACAGAAATGCATGGTAAGTTTTACAAATAAAACTTAATATTATGAGAAGGCTACTTTCTATAACCGTATAGCTTATCCTGCAGTCATGGCAAAATTAGGTTCCTCCCATCTAAAAAACAAGAATCGAAAACAACAGTGAGGAATCGATTCTTGGAATCGAATCCCATCGATTCCAGAACTAGGAATCGGACTCGATTCCAAAAATTTCGGAATCGAACAGCCCTACCTTTGTTTACTTTGTGTGTTGCTCGGCAACCACTTTGTTCCAACCATAGGTTCCAACCACAACTGTTTCTGAGGATTCTGTTTTTATTAATATTACACTTATTTGCTGTTTTATTTTGTGAAACCTTACTAAGTATGTGGAATAACCGTTTTATAAAAGCAATAAGCCCCGTGAAGCCATGGTTTACAGTGAATTTATAACAGCTAAAGGGGTTTAGGGGGTTTATAAGCTATGTATTTATAGCTGTTATAAATTCACTGTAAACCACGGCTTCTTGGGGCTTATTGCTTTATTTGACATTATTATTTTATTTTTTTTTTTTTTGTTCACAGAGTACGTAATTAACAAAAAACCCTCAACAACTGCCATTCCCAAACCAAAACCCAGCACAACCCCACGGCCACGAGTACCACACACAACAAGCCGCCGAGTTCCTCCAGCGACCACCGTCCGGCCGTCTACACCACAGCCGCGTGCTCTCCACACGACCAGACCTCCGTCCCTGACCACCCCCAGACCCACGTACTGGACGACGACACCCAAAACCACCGCAAACACCAGCAGACCAGGCAAACGAGGCCGAGGCAAGCCCAGGAGGAAAGGGGACCGCAGGGGTCGACCTCGAGCCGGGAGGGCGAGGCTGGTCAGCGCAGACGGACGGAAGGACCGCGGCCGAGTGGAGATCTTCGTGCGGGGCGAATGGGGCACGGTGTGCGACGACATGTTTAACATACAGGCTGCGGCGGTGGTCTGCAGGCAGATGGGGTTTCCCGTGGCTCTGCGGGTGGCGAAGAGAGCCGAGCTCGGCGCGGGAGGCGTCGGCGTCAGAATCCTGCTGGACGATGTGGAGTGCGAAGGGACTGAACGAACTCTTCTGCACTGCAAACACGCCAAACTGGGCAAAAACAACTGCTCTCATGACGAGGATGTAGGGGTGGTTTGTGGCCATTATGAACATGCAGTGGAGTGAAAGATAATGAGCAGATGCAGGTTGTGTTGACACATGTATACAGGCCAAAATAACTATAAAGATAACTATAAAGATAACAATATTAGTGTCTACATCAGCGAACTATATCGTATTCTCAGCGCATGCTCGTCTGCCGCTTTAACCTCCTGAGACCCAGAAAAAAACATTTAGGAAAAAAATAGTATTTTTTCATGTCATTGCATGGTTTAGAGCATTAAAAAAATGTGAAAAAAAGAAAGAAAAAAAAACAGGAAAAGATATTTCATTCATAAGTTATGCTATGTCCTCGTTTTTTTTTTTTTTTTTTGAATAAAAAGACATGAATGAACATGCATAGGCAAAAACAATTGATTTTTTTTAAAATCACCAATATATTT
Source organism: Spinibarbus caldwelli (assembly GCA_039654775.1). Taxonomy (NCBI): domain Eukaryota; kingdom Metazoa; phylum Chordata; class Actinopteri; order Cypriniformes; family Cyprinidae; genus Spinibarbus; species Spinibarbus caldwelli. The sequence goes on from CM077238.1 coordinate 33,158,598, forward strand.
TTAGTTTTCAGGATTTTTATTTTATTTATGTATTTTTTTTACCAAACTTTGTATAAAGATGATTCTCAATAACAGAATGATTTGATATACCATTTTTCTTTATGCAAAATGTGTGTAAAATGGCCATAAACGGGTTTTCTCATTATATACAATGTATCTATAAACTAACTCTAATTTGTGTGTTAATGTGATTTTGGGGCAACATGTAATGAAATAAGAAGTGTAATAATGGGAGTAATAATTGACAAAATTTTCATAATAATATATAATATTCCATAGGAATATTTAAATATAATTTCTTTCCCTATTCATTTGTTATGTCTCCCAAAATGCATAATAAACATGCTTTTAGTCCCAGTGTCCTCATATGAGGACATGTATGAAATCAATGTCCTGTTTCATAACAGAAAGTCATATTTTGACTTGAAACCCCATAACATTTTCCTAAGATGTTGATTTATGACACACAGGTTAAAAATTAGTCAGATTTAAATGATAATTACAAAATATTATCATATTTTTCCATAAGATTGTCACTAAATTAATATCAGACATTTTTGAAGACCTAGGAGAGGGAGCAGTCATGGTGAAACATCAAAACATTTAGTATCTCTGAAAAGCCCTGAATGTGCTCTGTACAGGACATCCAGTCTTAAAACTGTGGCAGAGAAATTCACTAAAATATAATGTCCTCATATGAGGATGGAGGGTCTTAGGAGGTTAAGTTCTTTGGCTCGTTATAGAAGGATGGATTCTGATTGGGTGTCAATGTGTTTATTGTTCATCAGCTGGAAAAAAAATCGTTCTGAAAGTGATTCCAACGATATTGTTTCTCTGTGCTTTTATCATTATGGCTGTGGTGTGGACTCTGCTATTTTTTAATATTGAGAACGATTTTTTTTAACTATATCTTTATCTTTATCTTTATAGTTATCGTCCTTGGTGTGAATAGGCCTTAATACTAATCAATCAATCAAATAAACATTTTAATCTTAACGTCCCCTCAGAGGGACACGTAAGTTTACTTCACTATATTACAAATAAATCCTAATCTAATCATGACAAACTATATGTCGTTGGAAAGGTCTAAGACTCCTAAATACATATTTTACCACTGTTTTTTTTTTTTTTTTTTTTGTTACAAATTATGTAGGAACAGTAATAGATTAATTTATGACAAGAGTGCACCTCAAAAATCTACATCATAACAGGAGTTCTGACCTTTGTAACAAAAAAAGTCTTTCTTTGTTGCCTTTTTTCCTATCACAATTTAGAAATCATCATACAGTATATATATATATATATATATATATATATATATATATATATATATATATATATATATATATATACATGAAAACTTAAAATCTCAAAATTCATAAATCATTTTAAAACCAGACATTGGCCTTACCATGGAAATGGTGCATCAAAATCATGTTTCAAAATGTTTTCGTTCAAGAATTATAACAATTTAAGTTTGGATAGTACACTTTCATGTCTATGTTCAAAAATGGGAGTGACAGTTAAAGGGTTAATACTCAGTCATTTTCACACTGAATCGTGCACTAGTTACACTGCGGTGTGAGTTGTTGATCATCTCACACAACTTAGACAACTGTATTAACTGTTTTTCCTCATAAAACTGGTGAAATGAAAACAAAAACTGATTAAAGTATATCCATGTTGCAATCATGATGAGATTAAGAATTTTCCAGACTGTCTTTTTCAAAATAATTCAGGTTATTGCTATGTAAATATTGCATTTTTGTTGCACATATAAATTTCTTGTTTAATTCAAAATGATGATTGTTTTTAAATACAAATGCTGGACATTCTTTGTTATATTGTAATAATTAAAAATGTGAATAAAATTGTTTGCATAATCGTGAGATCACAAGGATATTTTCAGATAAATCTTTAGTTTTATATATCAGTTAGACATGTGTCCTGTTGCTCTTTGGATGTTGATGATGTGATGGTCTTATTAACCTGACTAACTTGAAACAAACTCAAAATACTTACCAGATATTGATGCACACCATTATGTTCCAACTAACCAGACTGAACTAGTAGGCTATAAATAGTCACCAGCGTTATCACGTGGTGCCTGTTACTTTTCTCAACACTGTCCAGGCTGGATCAATCACACGTGTTTTCCATCAATCGACAAGGTGCTCTTTTGTTGATTTTGATTGCTTCTATTGTCTTCATTTGTAAGTCGCTTTGGATAAAACGTCTGATAAATAACTAAATGTATAAATGTAAGAGAAAACATACATTATGTCAGCCACCAGTCCTATAAATTAATCTGTTTAAATGATTATACCTTCGACTATACAACTATCTCTAATGAAATGAAAAACATTACGTGATTTGAGAGCGTAATCCCTCACAGCCCCCTGAAGAACAATTTGGGGGGAGTTAGCAACATATAAAACATCTGATTATTCATTTTGATGTATGTTTTACCTATGAATCATCAGAAAGTGCAGGACTGTATCAGCTTGTTCTCTCATATATAAACTTGTACAGCAGTCAGAATGTCTTTACAGACATTGAGGAGGTTTGTAAACAATTGATTGATCAGTGTTGCAGAAGGGCCACGTGTCTGAAACTTTACACAAAGTGTCTTTTAGTACTGTCTGCCACTGATTTATCTTAAACTTCCACAAGTGTGGCACTAATGCATCATGTTTATGCATTATTATATCCTTGTCAGGCAATTATGTCAGATGTACAATTTTGAAGTAATTTATTTAGTATAGCATATTAAAACTGCATTTAAATGCAAAACAGGGTGACCAGAACACTAGTTTTTACGACAGTCTGATTGTGGAGAGGTAACACATTTCTGGTAGAGACATTATAACTGACCCACTCAGATAGTTTAGCGACCTTATTTTTGGAAATTCCCATGAAGTGTGTACTGCATAAAGCCATTCATAATTCCTAATAATGCACATTGTGATCTACTATATTTTTCATGCCTAAATCTTTCTAATACATCAAAACACATGACATGACACATCAGCCTGGAAACTATTAAAAGTATGGTATATTATAACTATGGTTTTAATTATGAGGACTTATTAGCTGTGTTATAATGCATTAGGAATGCATTTATAATACAGCTCCTCATGTTAAATAATCCTGCTTGTTTTGTGTGCTATCTTATCAGAAATAAAACCACCAGGTGGTTTGCCAGTCAGAACAAGGGACAGTTAATTTATTACACTGTACTAGCATGCAAATAATTGCACATGTAGTTCTGTTCACTCATTTGCAAAAATCAGAGTTCCCATTTTTTATCTTATGGTTTTTTTAATGGTTCGGTTGAAATTTACATTTATATCAAATTGCAGTAATCAGTGACGTTAAGTTACCTTTATAACCAGCAAGCAGGAATGAGATATATATGCACTGTTGCATTACTATATTGCATTGTTCTTAATAACAAAAAGTTCTATTTCTGGCAAATGTAAAAAAACAGCCCAGGCACCAGGCGTGTATTGAATAGGCCACATATTGAACAGACCCAAGTGAATCGCAGAGGAAGCGGTCGCCATGCGGCCGAGCATCCCCTGGAAAGCCCTGAGGGGACGTGAAGCGAACTGAAGTGAGTAGCCTCGTTCTATGGATTTTTAGAACCCAACCTAACACATCCGGGATAGCTTTCCAAGCCTGAAGCTCTGGGGCGGGGAACAGACTTTCATGTTAATGAGGAGAGGAGAAACGCTCTTTCGAGTATGTGAGTCTGCTAACACAGCAGTAGATTGCTTGGGCATGCGCTGAACTAGAACAACGGACTCAGCTTGAATAGAGCTTCCATCATTTGGTGTTGAAGATGGAGAGCGAGTAAGAGCTTTCTTCGAGGGAGTTCTGGCCTTGGCAAAAACTGACCCTCTCCTGTTCCTCTCAAAGTGCTTCGCAAGACTCATACTCTCGCAGTGAGAGCAGCCTGCCCCCATGAGCACAGCCTCAGCGTGGGCATGGCCCAGACGCATTCTAATTATTAAAAATTATTGAAGTGTCATAGAGACAAGAAGGTGGGCACATTTGACTCAGGGCAGCTAACAGCCAATCACAAATTGACACTTCCTAGCCACACCCTAGCAACCACAGTCAAGCACCCTAGCAACCCAAACCCAATGATAAATTAATAAATAGGGTCTAACATTAATTATAATCAATTAATACATCTAATAATGTCTAAAAATATAATAATTATGTCTACCAAGCTCTGATAATGTATGTACTATATTAACAGACTATCCAAATTTTAATAAAACAATAGGCCTATACCTAGAAGCATGAATGTGTCTATCACTCTAAAGGTATGGTTCACCCAAAAATGAAAATTATGTCATAATTCACTTAGGTTGTTCTAAACCTGCATAAAGTTCTTTCTTGTGTTGAACACAAAAGTAAATACTTCGAAGAATGTGGGTAACTAAATAGCTTCTGGTCCTCAGTAACTTCTATAGTAGAGAAAACATACTATGAGTCATTGGGGACCAGAAACTGTTTGGTTACCCACATTCTTCAAAGTATCTTCTTTTATGTTCAACAGAAGAAATAAATTATTACAGGTTTGGAGCAACTTGTGGGTTTGTAAACAATGACAAAATTTTCATTTTTGGGTGAACTATCCCTTTAAGTCAGTCCACTGTAAGCAAATTCTTCCCTGCAAACTGCGCATTCATCATTAGTCACTGGACAGACCCATTGATTACTTTCCCATTCAGCCCTACATCTGGAGAGTCTTGTGTTCAAAGGGCAGAAGTAAGATCTAGATGTTTTAAATCCGCGCAGGTTTAGTGCATGCTGCTTTAACAGCACGCGTTCTGGAGACACCGTCGCTATGGAAATAAAGACGCCAAAATGCAATCGCATGTAAATGAGTTTCCCTAATACTTCTTATGAAATTGATTTCATCATAATTGCTATTAGTATTATAATCAGTGTAAAATACTTATTTGTTGATTCAACTATGTGTTGGCATTTATAAAGTACGGGACAAATCGTGTCCCAATACGGGACACATCATTTTACCTTTAAATACGGGACGATTCCGTATTTTAAGGGACGGGTGGCAACCCTATATCATTCAAAACTGTTAAGTGTCTACTTTTATTTGTGTACACTCCCAATATCAAAATTGTGTGCTTTTGTAAAACAAATAAAACAAACAGGGTGCACTTTCTGTCTTCTCTGTCTCCGCAAACTGCTCTCTGAAACGCGTCACAAAAATGAACCAAAACTCAGCGAATACTTGACAAACAGACATGAGAAATATGTCACTAGAAAGCCTTAAGTATCTACTTTTAAATGATGTAAGCCCAGGCCCGGATTAACACAGTGTTGTGCGAATTCAATCGAATTCAAGTATACTGTGATAAAGTAATCTGTATGAAACCAACGTGATGTCGTTTTTCCCGTCTAAGTTCATTATCTCTAATGTGATCATGCCCACCAGCTGAGCAGGCTTCCACGTGAGACACACAAACATGGAAACGCCCACATCACCTCTGTAAACAAAGAAACAGTCATCAAGTTCATCTCAGCTACTTTTTGCTTTTGGAAGGAGACACGCTCTGAGGAATAAGCTTTGGATTACCTCAGAAAAAGAAGGAGAGCGACACGCGGCTTGATCCAGAGGAGGAGATCATGTTTCTTTTTTGCATTAGTTAACATGTTATTGTGACATAAGCTTGAACACATTTACTAGTTGGGTTTTTCCCAAACTATAATTCCAGACTGAAATGTTTGAAATCAAGAGAAACATTTAACAACATGGCAATTATGTTAACACCATGTTAGCAACATTATAGGAACATGCTAATCATGTTGGAAACATTTTAATTACTAGCTAACAACATGCTAATCATGCCAGTAACTGTTAAGTACTAATTTTCCATCAATTTTACTGACATTTCCATTAACCCTAAAAGACAGAACAACAAAGAAAGAAAGAACAGTCACGAACTCACTGTACTTTTTATATTTATTTTAACAAATGACAAGCAAAATCAAATCCCTAGGAGCTTGTGAACAGTTTAGTAGCAAATGCTGGTTTAATGCACTGAGACAGTGATGCTAAAAGACATGCAGGTGAGGCAGAATATTAACACCTTTAAACATTAAGCGTTTTCCTCCCTTTAGAAAACAGTAAAGTAGAAAGCGCTTATGGATTAAGACAGCGTGATTTAATCTTCATATTTTGGGCTCATCTGTTTTTCTGCACATATTATGATTTATTAGTAAGGTGTGTACAGAATGAGATCTGTTATTATCACTGTCTCGGTGCATGCTTAACGTAAATAAACGCGTTGCGTTCACATTTTGAGTTTATATGCGTATCTGCACGTGCTTTACAATTCTGTCTTTATCACTGTCTTGGCACATTTAAGCATTTTAGAAAGTCCTCTGTTCAAGTTGTAATTCACAAGACTAAGTGAGAGTCATGCTCACAAAGAAAGTAACGTTAATTATTAAACCAACATAACCAAATCTTTCAAAAACGCACAGAAATGTGATTCTTAAACTGAATGAGAAGCAGGTTTAATCAGTGACAAGATTTACTGTTCGGAGTCTTCTCCGCGATCTGCTCACACACAGAAAAAAAGAGAAAAAACATACTGCTTTATCCAGTTTTCTCTCAGAACGATGATCTGAGTTACTGTTGCAGTTCTCGATGCAGCATGAATGACATACAATTGTGATATTTTTCATAATCACGACAAAAATAATAATAATAAAAAAAACCTCAATAGCGGAAAGGCAGCGCTATAAATAAACAAAGCAGTTTCCCAGAACTCAACGCGGCGTTACGTCACCTTCTTCTTCTTCTTCTTCTTCTTCTTCTTCTTTCCAGTTTCATCCAGCTTTTTGGTGCATTACCACGTCACATTCTCATTCTCTATTCTTTTTCTTGAATGAAAAACATTTCTTATAATTTTATTACTACATTTTGGGTCGTAAATACTTTTGTCATCGACCAAAAAAAAAAAAAAAAAAAAAATTCTGCTCACTTTTCAAATGATCTCTTCTAAGAGTTTTTTTTTTTTTTTTTTTATGCTTTAAACAACTGATACAGAACAATACATCAGACATTATAAAGCCAGGGAAACACGGGAGAAAAGAAAAGAAAAGAAAAGAAAAGAAAAGAAAAGAAAAGAAAAGAAAAGAGATTTCAATCAAAAGCATGCATGACCTTTACATTACTCAGATATTTTGAAGACACAAACGGACAGTTTTGATTGCCTTTCTATTAGTGCTACTTTGTACAAAAATAGCTTTCCAATTCTTTATAAAACACTGTGAAACAGGGTCTTTTTGTTAGAAAATTTACACTTATGAATGTGAAACTTAACTAATAAAATAGATTAATAACAAAAGCTTCGTTATTCACATTATCTTGATTAAAAAAAATACACTTTCAAAATGTAAATGAAAATTAAAGAGTACCTTTTCTGTGATAAACACAGAGACATCATACCATAACTTTTTAGAAGATGTGGGGTGTCTCTTCTAAGAAATGTTGGCAAAATAAAGAAATCTTCCACGACCCGCGCGGAACGGTCCAATCACGAGCCGATCCGTATCCGTGACCCGGAAGTGATGTCTGCTACACGATCGCTGTTCCGCTCTAGTGTTCCTGCTATCTCTGCGGTGCTAATTTTAGTTTCACTAGCGGCAGCTTCTCGGTTAGACGTCTAAATGTGTTGATAAATATTTATATATGTTTTTCGTAACCTCACTATTTAAATAAAGATACATTTTTGGGAGCGATGGAGTATCCAAACCAGAGTGGGTCCAGACAGCGTAAGTTACGTACGTGATTACTCTCATTGTGATTTAGCAGCTTTAACAGAGAGCGGATAAATGATCTTATGTGCTATATAAGACACTTGTTTAATGATTAATTGAAAATGAAGTGGTCAGTTGTGTGCTTGGTTATTAATTAACCGTGTGTGTTTACAACAATAACAAATTCAGGCGTGTTTTCTTTGTGTATTTATTCTGGCTGTGTTTTCTCCTTCTACCTCCGCGTTTATTTACTTGTTTCCATACATTCAATAGATCAAACATCAGAGTTTGATCATCTACACGTCAGATGATTTGAAATCACCCTTTAGAGTAGCGGATAAATCAAAATGAGTTGCATAATAGGCATGGATTACATGCCTTGACTTCTTTTGACAACATTTACAGTCATTTGTGTATGTAATGAGGATTGTAGCTGACTTGGATGTGATTTCTTGTATTCTAGAGCCGAACGTCAGGATGCGAGGGCCCCCGGTGGACCCCAGAGACCCCAGTCTGTTATTTGACGACACTAGCGCTGGAGGGAACAAACAGGACCACACCGGTGTTGGAAAAGGGCCTGATGTGTATCCAGGACAGGCTTTGCTCTCAGACCCCATGTCTAACCTCGCTATGGCCTACGGCAGCAGTCTCGCCTCCCACGGCAAAGAGATGATGGACAAGAACGTACGTCAAGCCGTTTGAGTAGGAACGGTCATGCGTGTGGACGTCTGCGAGTGTGTTGTGGTGTAGAAGAGCATGTGATGTTGAAACAAGGCCTGTCTTGTTTTTCGCTGCAGAGGCGAGTGGATGTGTGTTGTGGGATATGAATCAGAGCTGCAGGGTTGATTCTGTGTTTTGTTTAACTGTTATTATTATTTTAGAGTGGATTATTAAAGACTTTGTGTTCCTCTTTTTGATTCACAGCTGGATCGGTTCATCCCCGTCTCTAAGCTGAAGTACTATTTTGCAGTGGACACCGTATATGTGGGCAAGAAGCTTGGACTGCTGGTGTTTCCCTACATGCATGATGTAAGATCACACTCACAGACCGACATAGTTGCAATAAGAGAGTTGTTCATTTGTAAATAATATGCTTGGAAGGAATATACTTAAGTGTGAACTGAATGTAATGTCTTTTGAACACTTAATTGCTGGTTATTTGCAATTAAATGAAAATGTGTTATAGTTTAAGTTTATTTTAAATGCAGTTAGTTGAACTTTTTAATTAAATTTTACTTTTTTTATTTACCTTTTTTTTTTACCCACTTAAGTAGTACTTCAGTACATCTTTATATGTAATTTCTTAACTACTTCTGTTATCTTTGAAATATGGTTAACGTTACTGCTGAATGAACTGATGAGCATTTATGATAAACTAAAATATACTTGAATGTCGTTTCTGTTGAAACACGTCATGCATTTCGGTACATTTGTAATGATAAAGTTGCAATGTAGTACATCTTAAATATATTAACTTTAAATGTAATATTGAATAACACTATAGTTAAAATGATAATCAAGTACTTGTTAGTTAACACACCAAAATAAGTGTACTTCTTTAAAGCATGACTTTTTAAAAAGCTTATTAAAAACATGACTTAAAATGTACTTTAAAATACAGTTTTTAATTAGACATTATTACAAAGTGCACATTTTAAAAGTTTACTTAAGTGTGTTAAGAAACAGTCATGAAACAGGTACTACACTTCAGTTGTATTTTATGCCATTGATTTTATATCACCTGCAAGTACAGTTTAAAAAAAAAAAAATATATATATATATATATATATATATATATATATATATATAATTTTTTTTTTTTTTTTTTTTTAATTTTTTTTATTTATTTATTTATTTTTTAAGATTTGAAGTACACTACAAGTGCACATTCAGTACAATTAAGTGCACTACTTTTTTCACAAAGATCAGGCCGCTGTATTTACTGGGTATTTGAGGATATGATTTAGGCATGTAAAGGGATAGTACATGTAAAAATCACTTACACATGTTTCTCCAAACCCTTCATTTACTTTCTGCTATAGAACTCAAAAAGGAGGAGTTTTGAAGACTCTTTTTATGACCAGGGTCTGTCAAGCTCCAAAATGTTATATATAGCACACAAGTCCTATGGACAGGTGCCTTTCTTTTGTCATTGATTCGTGTCTGGATGAATGTTTGTGTAATGTCTGCTCTCTGTAGAACTGGGAGGTCAGCTATCAGCAGGACACTCCAGTCGCCCCGCGGTTTGATATCAACGCCCCTGACCTGTACATTCCCGGTATGACTCCAAACCATATGTTTCAGTTCATGAATTTTGATGAGTGATGTGCGGTTTAACAATGCAGATGATGTTATTGCATATTCATGGGAAAGTGTACAGTCAAGGGCTGTTTATTACATGCATGTGTTGTGTTTGTGTTGTTCTGACTCCGCAGTGATGGGGTTCATTACGTATATCCTGGTAGCAGGACTGGCTCTGGGCACACAGAACCGGTAAGAGCTCTGGACGCTTCTCCACCGCTGATACTGTGAGAATGTGTGACCTCTGACCCACCATTGCCTTGCTGTTAGTGGACAAATTCATCACACATCACACGACACTATTCTAGCTGGTAAAGATTTGCCCTTGAGCCCCTTAAAAAGAATTTCAAAAAAGGGGATTTTTGGCTCACTGATTAAATTTTGATATGTTTTTAATTTCACCATTTAACTTATTCCAAAAATGCCTTTATGCACACTCTTTCGATTTGACTTACTGTACATGCTTAAAGAATGATTTAAATGTACCATACAGTAAAACTTTAATGTGACATTATTACAAAGTGCACTTTTTAAAAGTCTATTTAAGTGTGTAAAGAAACAGTCATGGAATTGTCTCTCTTCAGTTGCCTTTTATTTCATTAATATTATATTATCTGCAAGTACAGTTTTAAAAATATACTTTTAAGATTTGAAGTAGACTACAAGTGCAAATTCAACACAGTTAAGCACACTCCTTCTGAAGAATCTGAAGGATCAAACTACTGCATTTACTGCATGTTTGTAATAATCAAGAATTTATCTCTCTTTATCTTTTTTTTTATTATTAAATACCAAGTTACACACAGAAACTGCCATGTGAATGTGAATAAATTTCTAAAATAATACTAACTCATATTTCGTAATAATAATAATTTTTTATTTATAATATAAATTTCATTAATAACTTATTATTCAGTGGTATATTACAATAATATATTGCAAATGTGTTATTTTTTTTCTTTTAACAAGAATGTTAAAGAAGCTAAATTCTTTAAAAAAAAAAAAAAGTCTGTAAAAGGAAAGCTGTAAAAAGAAGTAATGTTTTTGCAATGTGATTTTGACTTTGTCCATTTAGCCTTTGATTTCTAAGCAGCATCAATATGAGCTATTAAATATGTATAATTCCCAGTTCAGATGATCAAAATAATCATTTTTTACTTACTCATGAAGCTTGATTTATAAGATGTGGTGTCACGATGGGGATCCGTGTTTTAATGGTGCATGAGTTTCACAGGAAAAGGAGGAAATGCTGAGACTTCCTGCAATTGTCCTGACTGCTCTCGACCATAATGTTCTCTGATTTTGCTTATCAATTTTCCAACCGATGGGACCAGCTTGTCTAAACCTGCTGTAGAATAGGTCATTCCAGGACAACACACGTTTTTAATACTAAGAGAAGATCCACCAAAACCCTTTATCCATGAAGCATGTTTTTTTTCGATTGTTCTGGTTTTTGAAGAGCTTTTTAACAGAGTTAAGCCAAATACAGTTTTAGAGTTTTTATCAAAACTAAATAATGTTTCTCAACATGAAAATAGCCACAGAAGCTGGCATGGCGTTAAACACAAACAAACAAACTCTGTTTTTGCTTGTTAATGACTGTTTTTCTGCCTGAATTTCTTTTGTCTGTTCTTGTTTTCAGGTTTTCTCCAGAGATCTTGGGCATTCAGGCCAGCTCGGCGCTGGTGTGGCTCATTATTGAGGTTTTGGCTGTTCTTCTCAGTCTGTATCTGGTAACGGTTAACACTGACCTCACCACCATCGACCTGGTGGCCTTTTCTGGATACAAATATGTTGGGTAAGGTCATTAGTTATTCAGTTTTTTCCCTAGACTTACAACAATTTTATAATTTTAACACCGGTATCAATGTTCAAACTGGTCCTGACAGTGTTTTGGACTCTAGGTGGTGCTATTGGTTAGTCTTTTAAATGTTATTTTGTGTATTTTAACTAATTAAAACTAACTAACTAGTTTTAACTAAAATTAAATTGAAACTGAAAAATTAAGTTAAATTATAGGGTAATTCACACACTTTTAAAGGATTAGTTCAACCAGAAATGAAGGACTCTGCATTCTGTCACGAAAACAAATACCTGGCAATAAAGCTCATTCTGATTCCGATTCTGATTATTTATGGATATTATATTTGCTATTAATAGAGGGGCTGTTAAGTTTCATTCATATTGTTTCTAACTTTAAATCAGTGTATATTTTCATAACAGTATTATCCTCCTATTACTGCATTAATATTACTGCAAGCCTAGTTTACTCTAAAACATATTCATTGCCAGCTGTGTGGTTTAAAAGGTATTCAAGCAAAGTCCTTGAAAAAAAAATAAATAAATAACAAAAAAAACTTACGCACTTTGAATGTGTGTTTAATGAATTGCATATAATGTAGATTTTCTTTAAAGCAAACATCACTGTGTGAATTCTTGCTGTGTTTGTTTGCTCAGGATGATCGTGGGTGTGATAGCAGGACTTCTGTTTGGCCGGATGGGATATTACCTCTCGCTGCTCTGGTGCTGCGTCTCTATTTTTGTTTTTACGGTGCGTATTGAGAGATACAGTGCTGTCATTTCAAAGTGAAGCATTATATGCTTCAGGTTGCTGTTCATACTACTTTTATTTAGACTCTCTGATTTGACTGTGCATTACACACTGCTGTGGCAATTTTCTATTTCGATAAGGCAGGAAGCAGAAAGTCTTTTGAATATTTATTTCTTGCAAGAAATGTGTCAACAGTCATACAGATTGGCTGCAGAGTGTGACAAAGAGAAAATACGTTGACTCAGCATTTATACCCTAATCAAATCAGGATGCTTCTATCTCGTCCAATCATAATGCATATTCAACATACGTATGTGTCCATTTAAGGCAGGGGTCACCAAACTTGTTCCTGGAGGGCAGGTGTCCTGCAGAGTTTAGCTCCAACCCTAATCAAACACACCTGAACCAGCTAATCAAGGTCTTGCTTGGTATATTTGAAACTTCAATGCAGGTGGGTTGAGGTGAGTTGGAGCTAAATCAGTGGGCGTGGCTAAACAGACAGTGATGTCGAAGCAGGCATTGATCATCTTCTGTGGAGGCGGAATTTAGCCACACTATTACATCATAGAGTAGAACATTCCACGAGCTGTCGTTTTGGCAGACTGCCTTCAGTATAAGCAGTTTTTAGACGAACGACAAAGTTATGAGTTCTGAAACTTACAGGATGTTTTTAAAGAGCAATTAATATCTATAATCAAAAAACTACCCTTACACCACACACTATGAATGCTCAAGGAATTCACTGTTTATGTATCTCTCTTTATCATTTATTTAAAAAAAAAAAAAAAAAAAGCCATGTGGAAGTAATGTCCAAAATAATGATAATATCTGATTTTGTTTAGTTAAGAAAATCATTTAGTTTTTTTTTTTTTTTTTTTTTTTGAACATCTGTTTTTAGCAAATTGGAAATAAAAAAAGCTAAGTTTATACTAACCCGATCCAAACAACATTTATATGTGGACTGTAATCTGATTTATTATTATTATTATTTTAGATTAACGTTTTATCAGAGTTGCATTACATTTATCAAAAGTGACAGTAAAGGCATTTATAATGTTACAAAATATTTTTTTTTTTCAAATACATGCTGTTCTTTTTTGCTGTTCTTTCTATTTATCAAGGAATCCTGAAAAATAAAATGTGTCACAGTTCCCACAAAAATATTCGGTAGCACAACTGTTTCATGTGACACTGAAGACTGGAGTAATTATGCTGAAAATTTAGCTTTATCACAGGAATAAATTACATTTTACAATATATTCACATAGGAAACAGTTATTTCAAATTGTATTTTATAACAACTGTATAATTAATTGTATAGTATCTAAATAGTGCAGCAGATTTCAGTTTGAATCTGATCTCTAGAGTTCAGATGTGATGGTTCTTCTCTGTGTTTGGATGACAGATTCGGACACTGCGGTTAAAGATCCTGTCTGAAGCGGCCGCAGAGGGTCGGTTAGTGCGAGGAGCCAAAAACCAGCTGCGAATGTACCTGACGATGGCCATCGCTGCGGCGCAGCCCGTCTTCATGTACTGGCTGACCTTCCATCTGGTCAGATAAGAGCCGCGGGTGTCTAGAGGATCAGCCATATCGTTTGTACCGCAGCAGTCACAAACGTCTCTAGATACATGAGCCTATTTGCACACACGTAATAAACCAATGGACACACATTGTGCAGCTTCACAGGACAATACGAATGATCTGAACTTTAATTGCCCAGCCGTCTTTTGTATGTCTTTGGTTTGGACATTTCTAAGAGTTTCTGTCGGCTTTTGTTTTTATAATGTACAGTTTAATTGTATTTTTTTAAATGTAAAACTGTGTTTATGTTTGCAAACAAAGGTCGTTGTCTAGATGCTATGGCTTGAGAAACATGTATGTGACTGTTTGGTGGCCGCAAACCAATGAAACGGGCTCTGTGTGATATCTGTTGTGTATGCGTGTTGATTTCTTTTAAACCAGTAAAGCAATCTGTCCTTGTCACACTAACAGATACATGATACATAAAGATACAGTCTTAAGGTTAGACAGCTTTCATGTCTCATTTGTTTTGTTTTTTTTTTTTTGTTTTTTTAAATGATAATTTGCCTCATACATTTCAGGGTCAATTGCAGTTTTATTCTTTCATAATTTGTAAATGAAATAAATGCTTGTTCCTAAGAGCTAGTTTTTATGTTACTCTGAGTTACTATTATTGAAGTTATTTAATAATAAATAATTGTAGATGTAGAGTTTAAAGTTATAATCAATTTAAGCACACTAATCTACTAACTCTGTTTAATATTTCCTGAAAACCATTTTTTTAAGAAAAAATTCCTTAGCCCCCCTGAAAACCCGCACAGTCTTATATACTAGGTCTTCTCCATGGTACACCCCTGAACTTCGACAGATGAAAATGATGGGTTGACGTCTGGAGAGACTAGTAAGGAAAGCTGGTCTATTTATCAGCAGATGTATACAGATCATCATCTTTCATATGAAAGTGCCCTGACTGCTGCTAAGTCCTCCTCCTATTCTGTTATTATTAGTATTAAAGAAAATAACACTCAGACTCTATTCTCTACTATCAACAAACTATTGAAGCCTGCAGAAACTGCAAATCAACTTACCTCCACCAATTAGTGCAAAACATTTTTTGAATTTTTAGGTCCAAAAATCACAATATTCATCAACAGCTGAATTATTCTGTTTCTGCACATAACTGTTCACCCTGGACTACCACACTGGACCCATCACTCTCCACTTTATTGACTTTTCAGCCTCCATTAGTCCAATAAATCACTAGACTTCTTTCTAAGTCCAAGAACTCCTGTTTACTTGATCCCATCCCTACTGCTCTAATCAATGCTTCCCTACTTACTGCCACCGTTCCTACATCTCTCAAAACTGCTTCTGTTACACCAGTTCTTAAGAAATCTCTTTTGGATCCTAATGACCCAAATAATTACCGTCCCATTTCCAAACTCCTATTCATTACTAAACTTTTAGAACGGACTATTGCAACGCAACTTCAAGCTTACCTTCAAAACAATAACCTCTACAAACCTTTTCAGTCAGGTTTTTGCCAGTATCATAGCACTGAAACAGCTCTGGTAAAAATTACTAATGATCTTCAACTTGCAGCTGACAATGGCCTTTTATCCATCCTGATCCTTCTCTACCTTACCGTAGACTTTGACACCATTTCCCATTTAATTCTGTTGGAACATTTGGTTGCTATTGGGATCACTAATAATGCACTAGCCTGGTTCAGGTCGTATCTACACAATAGAAAATATTTCATTCAGGCAAAACATGTTGCATCAAAAATTGCTACAGTTACTCATGGTGTTCCTCAGGGTTCAGTGCTGGGACCATTGCTTTTTATTATCTACATATTACCTCTGGGCAATATCTCCATCATTTTGGGATCAATTTTCACTGCTACGCCGATGATACAACTCTACCTTTCCACAAAACCAAACACTTCTTTTCCTCCCTGTGTTCTCACTTCTTGTCTACAAGCTATCAGCAAATGGATGTCAATCAACCTTCATAAACTCAAGTGAAATAAAAGTGAGGTTCACATTTCTCAATAGAGTGGTGGTAGCGTCACTGTTTTCTGAACGAAATTGCTTCAGTAGTCAAATACTTTTTTTGATCAAGTAGTGCGGTAGCATCCACACAAGCTACATTTTCCTAAAATCGGAAATACAATTGCTACAATCATTGATCCTGGATCAGTAAGTGATGCTACTGCCATACACGGACCTGTGTAGCCGACAGAAGTACTTCCGTATATCGGTAGGGCTGCCAACTTAAGCAAAGGAAAATAAGAGGCAATCATGTTTTTACATAGAAAAATAAGAGACAGAAAAAGGGACATAATGGGACTTATTGATCACGTCTTTCCTCAGCTAGATGTTTCCTTGCGTGGCTGGATGTTGGACTAATGAAAAATAATCGCGTTGTTTGCATTGATCAAGGACAAAGACTATAGAAATACAAAGACGGTTCACTCCCATAATTATGAACGGGAGAAACTGCAACATGCAATATGGCGGAATATTCTCACCTTCTAAATGAAAGAGCCAATTGCTGATTGGTAAAGTCACTGCGTCATAGCAGCGGCTAGAATAGCCAATGAGCACGCACAGTCTTAAGCACATTATGACTGCGCATGCGCATTGGCTGGGTTAGCCCTGAAAAATAAGCTTTTTAAATGCTATTTGTGCATTAGAAACAACATTCATGGGGCTGTTTATTTCAGATTTTGTTGCTGATTTGAAATACGTAATTTAATTGCGAGTTCAGCTAGCAGTTTTTGAGATTTCAGGATTCCCCCATTCATTTAGATAGGACTTGGTCTTGTTTGAGCTGCCAGATGCATTGCAAATATGGCCACCAAGTGAACAGACTTTCCTTGAAAGGGATTTTGTCAAGGATCAAATCGATAAACCATGGAAAACAGCGAATAGCTTTTTAATGTATTTAAGATGTTGTGCTTTCCTCAGTGCATAACTGACATGTCACAGGTATATTCTTCATCTGTAAATGTTAGACAGTCACACAAATATAAACCATTTAGCTGGTAGGAGTGGACGGCTTACACAAGTGAACAAGCGCTGCTGCACATATGTACGCTAAACAGACGGAGCAGAATAGAATAGTAGCACAATAGTTCTGAGTAAAATATACATTTTGCTAAAATATTTGTTGTATATTAAATGTACCTCATGTATAATTTTTACAGGTTTTTACAGTAACTTACGGGCAACACTGTTGCCAGTAAGTTACTGTAATTAAGATTTACAGTTGCAAACTGTACTGTTTTACAGTAAATTACTGTAAAAAATCCAATTCATCAGTATACAACTGTAATTCATCCAAAGAATACATAGCCATCTGCAAAACCCAGATGCTGCTCCAAAACTTGGCCACCACCTTTGCTCACCATTCACTACCGCGCTGCTTCCGTGTCTTCCTCGGACACGAGTGGCGTGGCGCGACTCGATAAAAAAACAATATAGAACCCATTATATATACTATCTACAGTGGATGCGGACAGTAAAGTGATGCCCCGGTATATTTCTGACATACAGTAGTACTCCAAGCACTCGCGCTGTTTCTGACATGAAGGACAAACGGATTTTCCAATCATTACAAGCGATGTAACACATCCAGTGTAGTCAGTCCCAAGCTGTTGCGGCATTGCAGACATGATGTAGGGCAAATCGTGTCAATCCAAATGTAGGAAATGAGGAAAATAAAACAACCTCAATAGAATGGCACCAAAGAGGCCGTTACAGCAAATACAGTAGTGTACAGCAATTTTAAAAAAAATACAGTAAGTCTCTGTATGTGGGGTCTGACGTCACAGAAAATTCCCATGATGCAAAGGGTATTACAGTTATTTACTGTAAAGGGAATTTGCAGTATTATACTGGGTGATATACAGTAAATAACGTCTCGGTTACGTATGTAACCCTCGTTCCCTGAAGGAGGGAATGGAGACGTCACGTCGGATGACCGACGAAATTGGGATCTCGCCAGAGATCTCCTTCAGGGAATGAGGGTTACATACGTAACAGAGATGTTCCCCTTTCAGTCGGTCACTCTGGGTCACATCGGATGACCGACAAAATTGGGATCCCTACCAAAGCGCCACAGGAGCTGCCCCTTCCAGTGCCCTGTGTAGGCCTCCTGATCCTTCCTATAAGGCAGACGATAGGACCGGGCTCTACACAGAGAAGGTCAACTGTTGTTCCTTGAGCAACCCAAACAGTAGGACTAGGATAACACTGGGAAGCGTGCCCTTCCGCTTGGAAGAGGCACACTGCGGAGTCACCTCCTCCCAGAGGGGGTTAAGTGACATTTAGAAATGTGAAGTAACCCCGTAGGGCTCTATTGCACATGGAAGTCCCTGAGATGGCTTAGGCTGCATCATTAGAGATGGCAGAACATGGTGTGCCAGGGGAAACATGGCTCTAATAAGCACACCGTGTAATACACATATGGGATCCCAGCAGGGTCTCTCATATGGGCACTAGCCTCACACCAGATTTCAAGAATTCATTGGCCTTATAGGCCTGGCGCCGGACGCTCCGCCATGTCCGGACGCTGGAGTGCTGGAGGACTCGACAGGGTTTGCCTGCTTAAGGAACTCTCTGGAGAATTAGGCGTAAGAACGCCGCAAGCCGACTCTGAGCCGGGCCTCTCAGTGCCACTACCCGCTTAAGGTGAGAACACAGGAGGAAACTGGTTCGACACGTAGGCTATAAAACCTAGCGAACGTGTTGGGAGTCGCCCCAACCCGCAGCTCTATAGATGTCTGTTAGCGAGACACCACGAGCCAGCGCCCAGGACGATGCGACACCCCTAGTGGAGTGAGCACGCAACCTGAGTGGGCAGGGCACACCTTGTGCTCCGTAGGCCAAGGTGATGGCATCCACTATTCAGTGGGCCATCCTCTGCTTGGGGACAGCCTTCCCCTTCTGCTGTCCTCCGTAACAGACAAAGAGCTCTTCTGAGGTCCTGAAGCTCTGAGTTCTATCCACGTACTGTCGCAGTGCGCGTACAGGACAGAGCAAAGCAAGGGCTGGGTCTGCCTCCTCCAGAGGCAGCGCTTGCAGGTTCACTACCTGGTCCCTGAAGGGAGTGGTAGGAACCTTGGGTACATAGCCGGGCCGGGGCCTCAGTGTTGCACTGGAGTCAGCCAGTCCAAACTCAAGGCACGACTCGTCGACCGAAAATGCCTGCAGGTCCCCCACCCTCTTGATCGAGGCCAATGCAGTCAGGAGTAGGGTTGTCATAGAGAGAAACTTCAACTCAACTGACTGCAGCAGCTCAAAGGGGGCAGTTTGTAGAGCTCCAAGCACCAATGCCAAATCCCAAGAGGGTAGGGAGGGAGGCCTAGGACGATTTAACCTCCTGGCCCCACTAAGAAACCTGACGACCAGATCGTGCTTCTCCACCAACCTCCCCTCTATGGGGTTGTGGTGGGCGGAAATAGCAGCAATGTACACCTTAAGGGTGGAGGGGAACAGCCTACGCTCCAACCCTTGTTGTAAAAAAGGAAAGCACGGCTCTGATCGAACATCTTCCTCATGGTGAGAGGAACACCATTCGACAAACAGGTTCCACTTCAGCGCATAAGCCCGTCTTGTGGACGGTGCTCGTGCTGAAGTGATAGTGAGAGCTACCTGCTGGGGCAGGTCACTTAGAACCTCCGCGTCCCATCCAGGGACCACACATGGAGTTTCCACAAGTCTGGACGCAGGTGCCAGAGGGTGCCCCGTCTCTGAGAAAGCAGATCTGGGGCAGCGAGGTGGAACACAGGAACCCAGCCCGGGGCCTGTGACGGCCTGGCCTGTGATGGCAGGGGGCGGGGTCTGGGTATACAGTGTAACACTAAGCTGATTCCTCCTTGTGCGGGAGGAAACACAGGAACCCGGCTTGAGGCTTGTGACAGCCCGGTGTGTGACGACTTGAAGCGGGGACTCGAATGCTACCGCCCTTACCTGGTTCCACGAATGGGCAGGAGGGGTGCTCTTGGGCAACCACCCGCTCGCTGCCTGCTGGCGAGAGAGGAGGAGGGAAGCGATCGCGTGATGCATGGATCACCACTCTCCTCCTCTTGAGACCCAGAGATTGAGGAGACTGCTCTTTATTGATGTTTTGGGTACCAAACCAAACAAAATGAAACAAAAGATTCTCCACCCAGCCCTCCTCCGGGGGAGGGAGTGGTGCAATCACCATCTCCCGACGAGCAGTCTCCACCATCTCTGGGTCACCCGTCTCAGGGCCTCTTGCACTTGCTGCCAGGTCTGGCGGGGACCTGGACGGGCTGGGTGTCCTGCCTGCGACCGGCTCCACGGCGCTGCCTGGTGGAAGGCTGCTGCAGCTGCGCGGGAGCGGGGGCGGGGCGGGCGGGGGCGGGGGCGGCCGCAGGTGGGGCGCCCACGGCGACGAGCAGGCTGAGGGGCTGCAACGGGGTGGAAGCAACAGGTTTCCTCCGGCGCATGATGCGTTTGATCGCCTCAGTCTGCTTCTGTGCTGCCGAGAACTGCTGGGCAAAGCTCTCGACAGCGTCGCCAAAAAGGCCGGTCTGTGACATGGGAGCATTCAGGAACTGTACCTTCTCCTGCTCCTTCATGTCAGCCAGAAACAACCAGAGATGGCGCTCCTGGACCACTAGCGTGGACATCGCACGACTCAGAGACTGTGCAGTCACCTTCGTCGCTCAAAGCGCGAGGTTTGTCACAGCACGCGGTTTATTTAGAACCGCCAGGTCGTGGCCACCCTCGTGCAGGTCTTTCAGGGCTTTGGCCTGGTGGACCTGCAGTAACGCCATGGCATGGAGGGCAGAAGCCGCCTCCCCACAGGCTCTGCAAGCACTGCCAGTTAGGCTTGACGAATACTTACAGGCCCTTGAGGGGAGACACGGGTCACCCCGCAGAGTGGTAGTGGCTGTTGCACGCCCAGAGACCGCTCCACTGAGGGGATGCCCGCGTACCCCAAAGCGGCCCCACCATCGAGAAACCATTCATCCAGCCTCGAAGGATCAGGATGCGGTGGAGGATTCCACATGAGCCCGACATTCTCGGTGGCCCGGGAACCATCCACGAAAGCTTCCTCAGCGTGCTGAATGCACAGACACGTGAGGCACCGATCGTGACCGTCCTGAGGCGCCAGGAAACAACCACACCCAGAAACGCACGGGTGATAAGACATCTTTAAAAAGACGCGATCACCCATGTTGCTCTTTTAGAGAAATTGCTATTTTAGTGCTGAAGCACGCAGGGGAGCTGGTCACCGCATACTCACCGCATACTCCTGCTGTGGTTGTCTGCACGATCTTTGTTGAAGCCGCGAGACCGTGACCACCGCTGCTGTTGCCGTAACGCCCGCACTCTCATTCTCTCTGCAACACCGAAGTAGAGAGCAGTAGTGATGCACCACCGCTCGACTCCGAAGCGAAAGGATGAATTAATGCGGTGCGTCTGCTGCCTCTTATACTCACGCTGTGATCAGCGGCAGCTGGATGCAATAATCGCATGCCAGTGTCCATTGGCTCGTTTAGTTACACTCGAAGTGGATTGGTCTCTCTGGCGAGATCCCAATTTCGTCGGTCATCCGACATAACTCGGAGTGACCGACTGAAAGGGGAACTGCAGAAATGTCTAACAGTGTACCTAATGATCATGTTCAAGACTTTTCTACCTTGCCTTGACAGAATGGTGTCTGAGATGGAGCAGCGTTTTTCATCTCTTAATGGCCAAATATTGAGAGGTGTTCAGGCCTGCAGTTCTGATCTGAATGTTTTTGTGTGTATTTTTGTTTTTATTTTCACATACATCTGTGCCCTTGGCACATTGCCTGGATGCACTGGGAACATTTTTATTTCTTTTGAATGAGAACACTTGTGTAAACTTTCGTCCTCTCTCTTGCATAACCATGCAGGTGGAGAGGGGAGAAACAACATGTGGGGCACTGAATGAACTAGTGCGAAGACTCAAACAAGATAACTTCCTTTCTTTGAACATTTTGCTTGAATCCAACTCTCCCCTACTTCCATAGAAGATAAGAGAGTGAGGGAGAGCCCACTCTTATCAAAACATCTACAATAAAGTCTGAAATTATTACAGAATGTGCTGTCTTCTCTTATAATTGTATATTTTTTTAACAACTGGAAAATTTGTTTTAACAATTGTTTTTTTTTTGGTTTGGGCCACTGCCCCTCAAAATGTCTGTGCACGGCCCTGCCTGTTATAATGTTATGACCGAGGCTCTGGACTCTGAGCATAATTTGTTTTACTATAACAAACTATACAATATTTTCTATAAAAACATTAATGCCCTGCATTGGCAAATAGCTTTGGTTTTATATTTAATTTGATTACATTAATGTTTAAGTTGAGATTTACAAGAAATATTTTAACTGCTACTATGTAAAGGGAATAGTGCTGTAAAAACAAAAACAAAAAAAAACCTTATTTGTTTAAAGTGTTTGCAAACCAAATGTTATTGCACTTTTGTTCATATAGCAGGACTTTTAAATGAAAAAGTGCACAATACACTACTTTTGAATTCATTCCTGAATTTTGTGCATAATGTGATTAATCACGATTAATCACAGAAAAATCATGTGATTAATCGCGATTAAAAATTTTAATCATTGCCCATCACTAGTAATAAGTAAAGCCCAATTTGCATATTTAAATAAGATTTCAGAACGCTTGTACTGCAAAACAGTTGTCCTAATGGACTGTGATTAATCAAGTATGTCTTTCAGTTAAAGGTTTTTCCCTATTCACCGTGGTGTCTTGACTTAAACCCTAAAATTTAGTTTTTAGTTTAATTTCCATCATCAGACAGAAGCGAACATGAAATTCATCACAAAATATGAAAAATGACACTTTAGTGCTCTATAAAGGCCTCTCAATTTCTCTCTGTCTATAGGGACATTTATTATTATTATTATTATTATTTTAAAGCTTTAGTGTCAGTTTGAAATCTACTCAGTGCTGGAAAAAAAGAAAAAAGAAAAAAAAAAAACCTTAAAGCAGCCAAATGTGGTTTGTTGGTCTTCCCGGAGTTATACAAACCATACAGTATATATGAATGTTATGCACATTCAATGTCATGAAGAAATGCAGAAAAAGGGAATATTAAAGAAAAATATCACACATGCAAAAACAATTTGTGCTTAACCTCTATATATGTCATACTGAGTTATTGAAGTTTTCCAAATTTTGGAATGAAAAACGGCATTTATTTTCTCCAAGAAAACTAATTTTTAATGGTAACTTATAAACATTTATAGGCATACCTGCTGTGAGATACGAGGTTGTTAATTGATGGTATTTGCTTCTTTTGAAACCATCAGTCTGCATTATTTCAACTTATTTTTAAAATACTCGTTACAGAAGAATCAGTGGTGGAAAACTACATTACCCACGATGCTGTACAGAAAATTCCACCAATCAGAGTCGAACAAGCAAAACATGCCAAAAGCAGTGCTCTTTATCTCCAACCACTTCCATGAAGCATAGTTCTATCTATTATTACAAAAGTGGACACCACCGTTTATAAATGTAATGTGCACGGCTTCCAGTGTTCCAGTGTCTGCTTACAGTTATATTAGCTGTGTAAAATATCTTGTTATGCTTCTTGACATTGCAAACTGGTGTGTATTTGTTATCATATTACTTTAATGTATTATTATTCACGAGTTCACACTTACATATAATAAATGGAGTAAACTTTAAGCATATTTGGCATGTTGTCCGAGGGGAGGGCTGCAGGTTAGGTCAGGAATAGTTGTAAATGCGGATAACAGGTGGTGGAGGGATGCTGGAAAACTGTCAAGGAACAGAGGCAAGTCTGCAGTGTATATATACACGCCTCTTTTCTTGTTAACTGGGTTGATTACTGATTGTGCTCCTCTCATGTTAATTAGGTTAATTATCTGAATGTGCTCCTCCTGAACTTTGTTAATAAAACATTCATTTCATTTTCATTTATTTACTTATAAAGCACAAATAAACAAAATAAGAGTTGACCACTGTGCTGTACAAAGGAAGAAAGGAAAAATAAAAAAGGATAATAATAAAAGTGATACACTAAATATAGGGTAGAGTGGGGGAAAACGCCCCCTTAAGGATTGTGCAAGTTTTTTTCTGTGAAACAAAAGTTAAATGTGTTCAGAAAAGTTATCATTGTTTTGGTGACAATGACATAAATTATAAACCAAGTATGAAAAATGTCCAGAGTTTTCATGTTATTAGATTTTTAACAATTAATAATAATTAATAACAATTTGTTACATTTATATAGCGCTTTTCTGGGTACTCAAAGCGCTTTACATAGAAGGGGGAATCTCCTCAACCACCACCAATGTGCAGCATCCACCTGGATGATGCGACGGCAGCCATATTGCGCCATAATGCTCACCACACACCAGCTAATTAAAATTAAAATTGTGCCAAGGGGGAGTTTTAAAATGCCCTCCAGTCTGACAAAGCAATTTGCTTTAAACATTTACAGCAAAATCAAAGTACAGGCAGCTTTAGCTTAAAATTAAAAAAAGAATATAATCAATAATTATGAATTACAAAATTATAATAGCCTACTTGAAAAAAAAAAGTTGATGCTAACTGGCTAGCTAATTAGCTACCTGATGCTAATTTGAGGTAATTTTTAAATGTAAAGTCCAAATATTTTTAGTAAATCAACTATTTAGAATACATTTGATGGAAAAACAAAGGATTTGATGTTCAGAACAGAATAACTACAGTAATTGCCCATTGACCCCTGGGGGCGTTTTACCCCACAGACTTTGTTTGAGAAAATAATTATGTCATTCTGAAAATATAATTATATTTTTATTAATTAACAAGTACTCTCTATCTACAGGCCATACTGTTCTCATATCATATATAACTGTGATGTTACGAAATGTGTTGTGATTGGTTAGCTTTCCCAGTGCGTTATGATTGGCGAACAGCTTAGACGGTGTTTCAGTACTGCCCCGCCCCTTGACAAAACAGAAAGTTCGTCAATATTGCTATATCAATTCAGACCCCGAGAATATTGAGTAGAGATTGGAAGTTCGGATCATTTTACCGACTCAGACCTTTGAGTCTCGTTCAGCAAAATGAACGAATCTTTTTTCGAGTCATTTCATTCATTTTAGCAAAACATAATTAAAATGTTACGTGTTACTTCCCTAACACATCTACCACTTATGCAAACGTTGATCACACTGCAAACAATACAAAACTTTAATGCTTTAAAAAACAGTAAAGATTAATTCATTGCTTACCTGGGTCTTTAGTCTATTATTAGCTCACCTCACCTCTTATCTGACAAGTCTTCGGGTTTGAGTCGTTTGTTCATCACGTGACAGCCCCATAAACTTAACCAATGCAGTCCGAGCCGGAAAGAGAATTGATTAGTTCATCTCTCGAGTCTTCGGGTTTGAGTCGTTCGTTCATCACGTGACAACCCCATAAACATAACCAATGCAGTCCGAGCCGGAAAGAGAATTGATTAGTTCATCTCTCGAGTCTTCGGGTTTGAGTCGTTCGTTCATCACGTGACAGCCCCATACACTTAACCAATGCAGTCTGAGCCGGAAAGAGACTTGCTTAGTTCATCTCTCGAGACTTCGGGTTTGAGTCGTTTGTTCATCACGTGACAGCCCCATAAACATAACCAATGCAGTCCAAGCCGGAAAGAGAATTGATTAGTTCATCGTCTTTCGAGTCGTTTGTTCTTTTGTCACTTAACGTCACAGCATTGGATAGAGAAATTAGTTAATTTACAACCTTCCATCTTTTCTTAAAAAAAAATTATTCAACTCTATTTAATTTCATATGGAAAAACAAGCCTATTTAAATAAAAATAATTTATGTAATTCGTATAATCAAGGAGATTTGAATGTGCTTGATATTGTTACGTCTAATACAATTTGCAAGTTGAACTGGATTAAATATTATATTAAACATAAAGATGAGATATGGTATATAATTCCAAATCTTATTTTTGAAAAAGTTGGAGGCATAGAGTTTCTTTTAAAGTGTGATTTTGAGGTCAACAAACTCCCTATTAAGTTATCTAATTTTCATAGTCAGGCTCTTTTATATTGGATTCTTATATACAAACATAATTTTTCTCCCCATAGGCAGATACTTTGGAATAATAAATATGTTAAATATAAGAACAAATCAATTTTCTATACTAATTGGGTTAAAAATTATATTCTAATGGTCTCACAGTTGATAAATAATGAAGGATCTTTACTTACATATACTGAATTTTTAGAGAAATTTGGTATTTCAGTACCTCAGCGTGAATATACTGTAGTATTATATTTGATGCAATACCAGCAGGATTTGTGAGGCGAATCTAAACAATCAGTGAATCTAAACAATCAACATTTAAAAAAGAGATATTATTAAATGATATTAATATCATAGATAGAAAATGTAATAATATTTTTTTTTAGATGTTTGATTCATTGCCCTGCAACATTTCAACGTTATTAAGTACTTCTGGAATAATCATTTTGAGAATATCAATTGGAAATTGATTTGGACTTATAATAACAAATTCTGTGTTACAAATAAAGTTAATGAAATTTACTTTAAAATTACACATATAATTTATCCAACTAACCAGTTTCTCAAGAGATAAAGAGCTGATCTCTCTGAATGTTGTGTCTTTTGTGGAATGGATGTAGAGACTGTTTTGCATCTTTTTTTCGAATGTATGTTAAATTTTTTCTGGATTGATTATTAATATTTATTTACTATGTTGAGTAGATCTAAAATTAATATAAGAAAAAGAGATGTTATATTTTATTTTGATAAAAAAGATATGGATAAGAGTCACATTTTTATGCTAAATCTTCTAATATTGTTAGGTAAGTTTTATATACACAAATGTAAATGGACAGAAAGGAAGCCCAGTATCTCCCACTTCAAAGTTGACTTGAGGGTTTATTTTGAAACTCTTCAAGGCCTTTCAAATAGGAAAGCAACCAGAACTATGGACACGCTCAAAGAACTAAACTCCTCTTTTCTATTGTGATTATTGATGTACTGTATACCCTCCTTGTTATTTTTTTAAAAAAATTTCCCCCTTTTCTTTTTTTTTGGTTTCGTTTTTTTTTTTCTTCCAGAAAACGTGAACACCATATTTGTAATATTTTGTTGAATGTTAATTGTTCAGCATATACAGTTAATAAAAGAAAAATAAATAAATAAATAAATAAATAAAAATACTAATAATTTACAACCTTCCTTACAAACGGGTGCACAGTTATTATTATCATCATCATCATCATCATCATAATTATTATTTACACTTAGAGTTACGTAATGCATTTCTGGTCTCAAATTGTAGCTTTTTATTTCTTACAGTTTATAAATGTGTGAATTTCTGTCATGATGTTTTTTTTTTCCATAACACTGAATGTGGTAACAAAGGTAATAAAGAGTTGGTTATTATTATTAAGTCTCTTTCCGGCTCAGACTGCATTGGTTATGTTTATGGGGTTGTCACGTGATGAACGAACGACTCAAACTCGAAGATTCATGAGATGAACTAATCAATTCTCTTTCCGGCTCAGTCTGCATTGGTTAAGCCAATGGGGTTGTCACGTGATGAACAAATGACTCAAACCCCAAGACTCGAAACAGGTGAACTAATTTCAGTACAGAACCCATAGGATGTTGCGCATGAGCGACTGAATGAATCACTCCCCGAGACGACTTCAAAATGAACGAATCGTTCAAGAACGACCCATCACTAATATTGAGGATCGCGCAAAACCTTTGCATGCACGGATATGACAAGACATATTAAAGTGGTAATGTTGTTGTTTTTTTGGCTAAATCACGTTTTAGATAGGATGTCAACAACAGCTTAAAAATAACTGCATTTTCTATGTACAGATAAGTGCAATGGTAACATGTATTATGTTTATTGTTCTTTAATTCTAACATTATAACATGAATTGCAGTGAAACTGTTATACAGTTGAATTTAATAATACCATAGTCTCACAGACGTACACTATTTATGGTGGCATATATATGCAAATTCATTCTCTGCCAGCGGGAGGCACTGTTGGAGTGATAGAGAGCGAGGTTTCCCCGGTAACGCTGCACACAAAGCAGAGCTCCGCTCACAAACGCTGCTTTATCAGACATTGCATGCAAGATGAAATGAAAATGACATCCAAAATTTTCCTTCAGAAACACAGTGATATAAAAACACCTGCACCGGGTTTCGATTTTGAAACGTGCAGTGCTCAACCAAGCATTCTCCCCACCAGCCAACCATTTGAATTTCTGTAGGCGGGATTTATTTGAATGATATTCTAATGGACCGCTTTGTGATATCACAAATACAGAAAAACAACTTTGTAGTCCAGATGAGCCGTTCGTTGTAGTGCGTTGTAGAAAAGGGATTTTTTTTAAAACAAAATATCTCCCTTTGGAGTGGACTTTGAGATTTGTAACTTTGTAGATCTTTGTATGCCCAAACATACACACTACACACTGACTAAAACTCAAAAAGTGAAAACGCATAATAGGACCCCTTTAAAATCATATACAGAAGATGCAGATCTTACACCATTAAACCCTAAAGCCCTGAGACCAGTGACATACAGTCCTTCATTACAATCATTTGAGCATAGAAACGCTATGAATCTTTACAATCTAAGCCTCAATGAGTCCACAGGCCTGTAGAACAATAGAAACAGCCGGTATAAGATCATTGGCATAGTCCCAGAGATGATCATCTCTTATAAGCTTTGTGTTGGGTGGGTATGTAAAGTTTTTAAAGTGGTACATGCGAGCGATGGCATTATTCACCCGGAGAGTGGACCTTCCGTTCACACTGGCCAGCAAGCCATGGACTGTAGCCTTCAAAACCAGCCGAGGATTTACTATAATCTTGTAATTGTTGAAAGTATTTGGGAGGTTGGGTACTCGATCGATATAACTGAAAATATTCACTCCTTGTATGTTTTTCCATTTTTCTAGCGCATAATCCGCATGAGCCTTTGCTGTGAGTGGGAACTGGTTATTCTCAAACTCAAAGCCCACGTCAGAACCGTACTTGGTCTCGAGCTCAGGCAACAGCTCCGTCCAGGTTTTCACTTTGAGAGGCAGAATGAGTTCATCCATGTCATGTAGAGCCACATAGTGACTTTGGTACATGTAACGATAAACACAGTCGTTAAGCGCAGGGATTTGCCCAAAGTACTGCAGCTGACCTGGCGACTTATTTATATTCCAGCCGCGAGACACATTAATGTGCTTTTTAATCGTCCATGGAATGATCTCCACGAAACCAATTTTCTCATAATAGTCCAGAACCTTCTGTGTGTCTGAATCGCAGTTGGTTTTATATATCACCACCCTTTGAGCACCAAGCAGTCTGAACATCTCCATGGACTGGACTAGATTCAGCACACTCTTGTAGTCATACATGACAGAGATGCAGATTGTGAACTCATACGGGAAGGTTGTTGGAATGTCTCTGTTTCTAACAGGTTGCAAGGACGTTATGCTCCCCGAGACGCCACTGGCTGTGATTGCAACATGCGTCGGTGTCAAACACGTGCTTTTGATTGGGCACGTGATGGTAGCGGTGCCGTATTCAAAGTTAAAGTGGTCATCATGAATGGTGTATTGAGCTGATAACGTCATGGTCGTCCCGTCGCAGCACATCACACAGCTGAACGTTGCCTTCTCACTTCGAAAAACAATGGCAATCGTCTTTATCTGTTTCTCACCAAAACGATGCTCCATGTAAGAGCCGATCACATATGTGTTAAGATGGCCGACTTTAATCACAGGCCCGTCCATCACTTGAACACCACACGCCTTTGCAGACGGAGGACTGGCGGATGTGGAGATGTGTGGTGTTTGGAAGGAAGGATGAGATGGCAGGTCAGAGTCTTCAGGTTTGTCATAATGTGCTTTAGAGAAATCTTGTACATAAATGAAGGTGATCAAGAAAAACACAAATAATAAGCAAAAAAAAAAAAAGATCTTCAATGCACAGGTCTTCTTCTTAGAAGGCTTTGCTTCTGATTCACTCTCTAGTCGTTCATATTTCACATCCCATTTCCCTAAAGAAAGAAAGAACACAAATTGTATGGTTGTTTCTATTAAAGCAACACAACTGAACATTTGATCACAATTTAATTTCATTACTTTCAATCCACTTACACGTGTGAAGGTTTACTTAATCCATTTGTGTTGGGACTGTATGAATAATTTTTATTGAATTGACTAAAACTGAGCAGTCCATTTTTAGTTCCAAGCATGCTTTGCATAAGAATGAATTGGGAGAGTAAAGCTGCATCTGTAATTGCATACTTCCCTACTAGCCTATATATAGTATGCGAAAAACAGTATGCAAGGCAAGTAGTATATCTAAATTCATAGTATTCAAAGTACAGTAGGTGAAAAGTACCTGGATGACCTATAACTTCTGTGTATTCGATGGACACTTTACTATAGAGGATTTATGAATGGCAGTGAAGTGAAGCAACCGATGTAGGTAGGTCATATGTACGGAAGTTCTAAAAGGCCATGCATTATGCATTATTTTTCTATCTTGTTTTCTCGTGATCTCGACATAACAAAAGTTGTTTTGTCGTGATCACGACTTAATTTTCTCGTGATCTCGACATAACGAAAGTGTATTTTACTTATTTATTTTTTAATTTTTTTACAATGATTGATTTTTAAAACACAATGCGTCGTGAGTCTATTCTTGCTATAGTAACAAACGTAACTCTGAAGCGCATCTGATCGACAGATAACCGTGTGCTCTTTTATACTGTAGCCTATGTTATGGATATTCCTTCGCTTCGCATAGTACTAATAAAATCTACAATAAACAAATATAGGCTAATCAATCACTGTTGATTTTTTCCAGAGCATGCTAAACATTTTGTTTGTGTAATTAACATGTTTAAATGGTCTAACATCAGAGCATTCAACACCGAAAGCGCAGGTGCGCCTTCAGAAGAATGCAGAGAATTGTTCTAAAGCTGCTCGGATTCAACTCACTTTGTTTTCCTCATTCGTTTTGAAATAAAATGATATATAATTTGTTTGTGATTTTTATTAGTCATGTAGGATGTGTTGTGATTGATATGTGCCTTACAAGCTTGGGATGCTGTTTGAAAAGAGTGTTTATTTGTGTGTGTGTGGTTTCCTACAAAGAAATGTACAAAATATTACAACACTGTATAACATCGCTTAACTAAATTAGCTTATACACATTTTTATATATATAAATCACATTTCTTATCAATACATATTTATTAACAATAAAGATTAAAAATAAGGACAAAGATGCACATTACAAATTTTAGCGCGTTCTACATAAACACAACATTATCCCCGCTTAACTAACAATAGTGTACTTCAAAGATGCACAAATAAAGATAGCCTATAGGTTGCAAACAGAATACTATACAGTGACCTAAACATTGGTTTTAATAAGCAATAAGTTTCACTGAATGTTATTGTGGTAGTGAAAGTCGTGCAACAGTAAGAACGTAACGATAACAGATACACTTTCAAGCAAAAATAATCATTTCTATTCATTTCTATTATATTTAACATTTATAAGTTAATTAAATGTCAATAATGACCTGCACAAATTATAGCAATCACGGAGAGGTCCTTACTCTGTCCCGAACATGTACAGTAAAGTGGATATACAGTATACAGGTCCCAATCAGTTATTTTTAGTTCTACACTGCCACCTGTTGGCGCAGTTGTGTAACTTAGAGAACAACTCCTGTTATGTCGTGATCACGACAAAACAACTTTTGTTATGTCGAGATCACGAGAAAATTAAGTCGTGATCACGACAAAACAACTCGTTATGTCGAGATCACGAGAAAATTAAGTCGTGATCACGACAAAACAACTCGTTATGTCGAGATCACGAGAAAATTAAGTCGTGATCACGACAAAACAACTCGTTATGTCGAGATAACGAGAAAATTAAGTCGTGATCACGACAAAACAACTCGTTATGTCGAGATCACGAGAAAATTAAGTCGTGATCACGAGAAAACAAGAAGGAAAAAAAATAATAATGCATGGCCGCTTAGAACTTCCGTACATATGACAGTAAAAAAAAAAAAAAAAAAAATGGCAGATATAAGTATGTCCAAATTTCATATATACTACCTGTGTTTATACGATGTAGAGCACACTTTTTTAATGGTTGTGAAGTAAATTCAAATTCAAATGTACTGTAGTACCTACTTGGACAGTACACAATTTTGGACACATTATCTACTTTGGAATAAAGGGTTATTTTATGCGTTTTTAAGTAAAGGTGTGCATTCCTATAAAGCTATGACATCACACAAAAATGATGAATAGTGTTGTGAAATGAGCATTTTTTTTTATTTTCAGAATGATAATTTGGAAACTAAAGAACAATCCCTGCCAAGGCCGAAGTGGGACTCATTTTGAACCCTGCACTGTAACCAATTTTTGTAATTTGAACAGTATTTTACTGTACATATTAATGTATATACAGTATTTTACTGTAAACTGCAAAGGATTATGGGAAAATATATGGTCACTACTGTACTCTTCACTACTGTAAATCCATTTACAGTAAACTACTGTAAATTTAAAAAGTGTAGTGAACTTGCCCGCGAAAAACTGACTAGTGGCAAGGGAGATTTCTTTCATTTACTGTTTGGTGGAAGCAGTGGTAAAAGTACAAAAGAGAAACGTTGTACTGTTAACTGGACAAAACGGTTAGTATATTATTTCTGTTTTATGCAAAACTGAGATATTTTAAGATGTTTTAACTTGTTAACAGCAAACTAACAATATTCATCGTGTCGTTTTTCATATCGGGAGTTGGGGCCTTTTTCTGACTGACGGCTGGATTAACGCCACCATAACGGTGATAACATCGACTGGTGAGTAAATTAAGGTCACCTATATTAGTCGAAATAAACCTTAGTTAAACCGAGAAACATGTTTGTAGGTTCTGCTGCCCTTTAATGCAAGTTAGCTAATCTGGCAGTCCTTAACCTCAACAACAAACTAACGTGAAAATATGTTACTGAGGTAAAGTGCGTAGGCAACACCGTTTCAGTGGAGATTTTAACAGTATTTTCAAGTACTACTTTTGTTTCTTCTTTTCAAGTTTCTAGTCTAGATTTTGTTTGTAACATCGGAGGTGTATTTTTGGAGCCTCTTCTTGCGAATGCCATAGTATCGATGAAAACATCAACTGGTAAGTTAATAATGTCAGTTAGCAGAGAAGCACAATATCTTTTGTACACTGCCTCTTTATCGCAAGTGCAATTCTGTTCAAATGCTATTTAAGTTAGAAACGTGTGTACCAATGTTGTATGTAACTTTAGAGACGGTCCCTGTTACGAACCTCCCAGACGGTCTAGGGGTGAATGAGGTCGTAACAAAAATAAAAAAGGACTGACGGTCACATCAATCCCCTGATCCAGAAAAGCACAAATACAAAATTAAACAAATAGCTTTTTGTTTATTAATAGCAAAGGAAGCAAATCTTCAGGAGAGGGCAAGGCCAACATAAACAAAACTCTCTAACGGTCAATGAAAGTTTTAAATAACCTTAACCAAAAGAGAAATAAATAAATGACAGTCTTACCTTACTCCCATAAACATAAGCAAAATCTCAAGTTCAAAGAAAATGGCACCCTCTCCCTAGCACTTCCAAAAAGGCAAACAAAAGTATTTACATAAAAATTGAAAGTAAAACAAAATAACCATTAACATACGGAAAGTACGCCATAGCTTTCACATGCTCTCTCATAGTTTGCGATTGAGAAATTCATTCACAAAGTGAAGAGGTAAAGACCGCACTCGGTCACACTTAACTACACAAAAGAGAACATTTCTGGATCAGGACAAAGAGTGAGCGCGTAGCCGTCAGCACTCCGGCATCGTTTCTTTGCCGTTTTACACTTCTTGGATTTGTGCGGGGTTCACTCAGTACTGATGGATGATGAGCATCAGCTGGAACCCAATTAGCGGTCTGCGACAGCGAGAGAGGGAGCGAGAGCAAGGGCGAGAAAAGAGAACAAACGTGCAACACATAACATGCCCAATAGATGACATCACTCTCCCAAGATCGCACATTTTACAAATAGGCCTACGTCCACAGGACGTAACAGTCCCTATTCAGTGAGAGATGTAAAATAAAACTGCGAGCTAACATGAAATACTGAGGAAAACTGAGTTAAACCCGGCTCACACTGTGCGATTTTGGCCACGATTTGGTCGTCTGGGACAAATTTTGAAAATCCTAAAAGATTCCTATAATCCTACGCTAAAATCTGTAGTCTTTGATCGCTGGTTTGACATGTTCACCGACAGCCGATTAATGGCTGTTGCGATCAAATTTCACCTCCGACGAAATTCTGGCAGTGTCAGAAGATTTGGCGCACAGTGCTGCAGTGTGACTACCCCTACGATCAATGTCAAACTGTCTCCGTTTTTCAAGACAAGCTATGAGCAGAATTAATGCTAGAGAATTATTCTATCAGCCATAAACTCCGGCGCTATCATCCTCCGCTCACGGAATTCATCTGATATGTTGCCTTTTCTATATAAACACTGGTTGCGCCGCTGTTTTCATGTGGGTGTGTAGAGCTGCATACACTATTCTTCTTAAAGACGCCGGTATTGCCGCCGTTCATATACTTTTCATGATAGCCAACATTTCGGCCCCGCGTGCAGTGCAGTTCGCAGTCACTAGATGTGTATGGGTTGATAATGTAAAACTCCGGCCAAGTTTTCTTGCGCGCACCCGTTTTTAACTCATCTCGACTGTCGTATAGTCTGACATTAATGACAACTGAGATCCCATAGTGTGACATGATCATCATGTTCGTACAGTCTGACAAGTACAATCCTAAACGACTTTTAAAAAATCGCACAGTGTGAGCCCGGCTTTAAGAAATACCACTGTAAAGTACATCTTTTGTATTTTATTTTCAAGTTTGTGGTCTTGTGGTCATGTCGTCTGCATCGGAGGAGTATTGGAGTCTTTTCCTGTGATTGCCGTCGTAACAACAGGTGAGCTTTCATCAACTTAACTAATGTTACTAAAGTAGACTAATTATCCACAGGCTGCTGTTCTCCACTAACTCACAGAACCAGTTTACTTCTGAAAGAGAGGAACGGGCTAGCAATATATTAATATAGTAAGTTTTGCTTGTAAATATTAAAAATGTGGTAACACTTTACAATAAGGTTCATTAGTTAACAGTAACGTTAGTTAAAGACATTAATGAACAATACTTCTACAGCATTTATTAATCTTAGTTAATGTTAATTTCAGCATTTACTAATGCATTATTAAAATCACAAGTTGTGTTTGTTAACATTAGTTAATGCACTGTGAACTAACACGAATAAACAACAACTGTATTTTCCTTAACTAACATTAACAAAGATTAATATATAGTGTAATGAATGCATTGTTCATTGTTTGTTCATGTTAGTTAATACATTAACTAATGTTAACAAATGACACCTTATTGTAAAGTGTTACCAAAAATGTTTATTTTATTAAAAATGTTTGTATTACTGTATGGTAGTTTTTTATTTATTATTATTATTATTTATTTATTTTTTTTCTGATCATAAACTATAGTAACACTAAAAGGGTGTTGTGACTCTGTCTGGTACAGGAGATTTCTCCAAGCAAAAACAGGATCCTGAAAATGAGGGCAGAATCATCATACAGCCAGCTGTCCATTTTACAGAAATGCAGAATTAGGTAACCCAAAATACATTTTGTTTTACATTGCATTTACATTCATGCTAGATGCTTTTATCCAAAGCAAGTTATATTGTATTTAAAGTATGGGAGCACGGGGCACAACCTAACACTGTTTGACTTTCTTAGTTTGTGTAAATCCACGTGGGGTTCAGAGTATAATTTTTTTTTATACACTTTAATTTCACACTTGTCTAGCACAAATATTTTCGTTATTTATCTCAAAAGAATGGAAGTGAATTGTGACAACATGCCCCGTAGGTGGGGGTACATTGTAACATGTGAGGGGCACGTTGTAACATAACCATATGACAGCTTAACTAATGTTAACAAATGACACCTTATTGTAAAGTGTTACCGATTTGTCTAATTTTAAATGAATACTAAAAACTGAGATGACAAAATTTACTTCAGCCAGAAATTTACTTCTACTTTGGTAGAATATTCAGTGACATCTTCAAAAGATTTTTGAATTTTGGTGCACTTTATTCTCTATATAGTGTTGATATGGCAGCTAGTAAATATTGTAAATTTGGTTATGCTTGCATGTGTGGAAATATTTAAACCATGTGTGTTACAACTAACCCCGTGTTAGTTTGTGCCCTGCACTCCCCTACACATTTTATTAAGTTATTCATTCCCTGGGAATCAAACATGCTAGGGGTGAGCTAAGGGGGCTGAAGCCCCGAATGTTTTTATTACCATGTCTTGTGTGCATCAAGATTGAGCTTTCATGCGCATTAAAATGATTTCTATTAAACCAGCACTTAAACAGCAAACTGCAGCTGCTTCAGGTATCTTTAACTTACTGTAGCCTATAAATTCATAATACAATTTGTAAGTGCAAATTATAATTAATTATACTTGTCGCTTTAAAAAAAAATTAAGCCACTTTTTCAGCATAGCCTGTTTTATTTGACTTGTATCCTGTGTATTCTGATACATAAATTAATGTCTCTGAGCTAAGCCCCGGATATCCATTCACCCTATAACCGCCCCTGGAATCAAACCCATTAATTCAGCATTCTAGCACTTTCCTCTACTGATTGAGAATGCATTGTAAAAAATTGAGCTTTAATAATTTGAATGTGATGGATTATCAACTAATTATGTACCTTCCCTTGTAGGTGCGTTCAGATATAGTATATAAGGTTTTATGCATACAGCACCAAGTTTGACAGTTGAGGTAAATTCTGTAAACACTGCTTTGGAAAATAATGCTTTTTTTTTTTTTTTTTTCTTGTGCTTGCAGGTTCATTCAGACAGTCAATCTTTGTGGCACCAAATGCACTGAAAGTCACAGATCAGCTGGAATTCTGGAAAGAGGGTGCAAAGAAAAAGCATCAGCCTGAATCCCATCCTGCTGTTTCTCATCGGAGAGCTTGTCAACTTTGACTGTCAAAATTACTGAAATTTAACACAACAACACAAACTCATTTTTACAGTTCAACAATTAAAAATAATAATTTCAGAACTAATGCTCATGTGTTATTGTGATTTTTATGGGGTTGGGGGTGGTAAAAATCATGGATTACAGTGCTGTACTGTTTAAATTAACAACATTAACAAATTGCTTCCCAATAATTGTCCCTAAACAAAAAAATACATTGTAGTAAATTTAGCTGAATATACATTCACCGAACATATTAAATTGTGCTCAGCCAATCTATCAAGCAGAAGTGAAAAATCTGTGTTAGCCCAACAAGCTTTGCAGCAAAAAACACGAGTACGCATGCGCCTGAGAGAAACCGTTGCTGTAGTGAATTCAAGTTCTGTGCGTGGGAGAGCGAGAGAGAGAGAGAGAGCCATTGGAGAACCACACAACTGTAATGAAAAAGGGAATTCTTGAAATAAGCAGCAGCAGTTGCACTTCAAGGGCCCTGTCAAGTGTGCTGAATGTCTCCATTGTCCTGGAAGCAGAGGTGGTGCTTGACAACTTAGGAGACTTTGTAAATGCATTTATTGTACTTTTTTGGATTATTGTATGCACTCATCCTGGAGTACAACAAGGACTTAAAGGGATAGTTTACCCAAAAATGAAAATTGTCATTAATTACTTACCCTCATGTTGTTCCAAACCCGTAAGACATTTGTTTATCTTCAGAAAACAAATTAAGATATTTTTGATGAAACAACAGTCTTACTGATGTGGAACAACATGAGGGTAATTAATGACAGAATTTTAACCTCAAAGTACCTCTTTTTTTTCTTTTTTTTTTTTTTTGCCAAACATTTGACATGTAAGTCTACCTCTTCTACCTCTTGTGAGAATGGTAGAGTTCATGTGAAATTACTCTAAACACTGGGTGAAGTAACCTCCCCATTACTTAAATTTGATGGTGGTTTTGACATTTTTAATATGTGAATGTATTTGATGCTTAAATAGTTAAGATGCAGTTTCATGAGCTCAGAGTACCTTTTATGAGAATGGTAATATTTAGTGACATTAACCTAAACACTGGTTGAAGTAACCTCAGATAAATTATTACTATTATTTATTAAATTATTATTATTTTATGGTGTTTTCGACATTTTTGCACATTTGTGAATGTATCATTGTATAAGGTGCAATTCATCAGCTTTGTGTATCTTGTGAGAATTAAAAAGCATGATTTTGTAAGGTATACTGTGTAGAAAATTTCATTGTATTCATAATTTTAAGGTATTTTCACAATATTGTTGTATATTTCATTAAAAATATTAAAATGTGGCAGTGTTTAGTGTATTATCATTTAATAATTTTTTTCTTTTCTTTTGGGACAGCAGGAAATAAACAATTCAGTAAGGTTGCTTTAGCAATATACATATATTTCTACCAATATATATTTTTAAATTAGGAAAAAAAAAAAAATGTATGCAAGTACTATTTAAAATATTTAATTGGGCCAATAACTTGGTTTGGTAGACTTCTTTTTCCCAATTGGCTCAACGTATTATTTCTCATTGAGCCAATGTTAACAGACTGTTGCCACAATTGATAAAATTCAGTTAGCAGAAATTCATTTGGGCCAATGGAAAAATTTACATGTAAACAGTCACTAGAAAATTTTGAGTTGGGGAGGTCTGATTTTTTTTTACAGTGTGACTATATTAAAGTACTGTAATTAAAACCTCAGTATAAAAGTCTGTAATAGACTTTTTTTTATTATGGCCTTTTCAGCGCTGCCTTTGCGCTTTCTATTATCCATTTTTTAACTATTATTTTATGCTCGCACATCTCCAACAAATGACGTTACATGCTACATGTCAAATTAACATCCACACCTACCACAACTCTAAACCTACCCTTACAGTAATGCAAATATAGTAATTAGGTGTTATTCGCGGTTGTGGCTAGAAGGGATACAGCTACAGCCAGAAACCAACAATAAACACATTTTTCTACCTATTAGATTGTGTTTTATTAACATATCCCAACCCTAAACCAACCCATTACATTAATGCATATACATTAAATATTGTTGTTCAGCATGAGAAAAAAGACACAATATTGATGTGCACATCCACAGTAAACCCTGGTAGGACAATCTGATGTGTGGGATTAAATGCCAGGACAACAGCCCTGCATTATCATTATTATCATCATCAACCTGCAGGCTGCACTCTATGAGTGGGGCTGTGAGAAAATAATAAAAAAAAAAAAAAAAAAAAAGAGTGGGGCTGCGGTAAAATAATAAATAAAAAGAATGGGGCTGCTGTGAGTTCAGGCAGCCTAGGGACAGTATCCATATTTCAACCCAGTGGCATGACAACACTGGCCCTCGCGGCCAAAAAAAACAGACTGGCCCCTCCGCCAAAAAAAAAAAA
The DNA here is from genome assembly GCA_039654775.1 of Spinibarbus caldwelli. Taxonomy (NCBI): domain Eukaryota; kingdom Metazoa; phylum Chordata; class Actinopteri; order Cypriniformes; family Cyprinidae; genus Spinibarbus; species Spinibarbus caldwelli. The sequence goes on from CM077238.1 coordinate 33,198,385, forward strand.
AAAATCCCAACAAAACAACAGAAACCATCAAAGAAATTCTAATGGTTTCCACTGCAAACACCATTACAAACATTACAAACCATCAACTTTTAACCATTAAAAAAAAAATAGCATTCTGTAGTGTGTTTTGGGACATATTCCATAAGGACTTAGTGGTTTTAACAAGCCACCAATAGAAGGCGACCAATTACCAGCATAAACCCACAGGGTCCATTACAGTTTCCATTAAAACCTATACATGTCCCATTATAACCAGTAAAACCATTACAAATTTTGTGATGGTGTCTATCACTGTAAAAACTAAAGGTTCCTGGAGGCACCTTTTGGGGTTCTTCACTTTGCCACACAGGTGGAACCCTCTGTGGAACCTCTAGGCACCCTTTCAAAAGGGGTGGTTCTATGAGGAACTTTAACGGTTCCTGGAAGAACCCTTTTATTAAGAATGGTCAGGAACCACCTTGGTGCTTCGAGGTACCATTTCCCAATTCCAGTTCTTTAATATTTGCCCATCCCCCACTAGTTTATTGTTCCTGCTATTGACATTTTTTATTATTTTAATGAACAAACTGAAAAACTAAAACAAATACATATCCAACATTGTTTATTGATAAACAACAACAATATCCATAGAAGTTTCAAATAAATAATCACCTTAAATAGTCAATACTGCACATCACAATCCAATTCATGGAAACACCAGTGTTAATATTGTTATAAATAAAAAATAAAACATTTACACCTTGACAAAACCATAAATAAATAAATGTGACTCAAATATCTTTGAACTTTAAAACATTTGATGTACCTCAAAAATAATACAATTCAAATTAGCTAATTTAATTACAAATTTAATGTACATTGCAGCGAAAGATTACATATTCTTTCTTGTTCTAAATGGAGGTCACAGATTGGGAAAATTCACACAGGACATTAAGAAATTGATATGCCTCAAGACAGCTGTAGGTAACTTGATGATCTCTTCCTAAACAGTTTCAGCAGAAAAATAGTACACTTTACTGTACGTTTAACAGCTTTTCTGTATAATGTTGAATAGAACAAAGGCACTTATAGAATAAGGTGAACTCATGTAGGAAAATCTGCAGTGCTGCTCTCACCAAATGGTTCTCCATTACCACAGTTGGTGTAAGATTCTGTGTAGTTCATTGAAAAAGGAGAGATTTACATAAAATTAAAAAAAAAAAAAAAAAAGACATTTATTCATTTAGCACATGGTTTTATTCAAAGTATCTTAAAAATGAGGAACATCACAGACAATGTTTTCTTATATTATTGCACTGATTAATGGTTGTGGACTAGTTAAATGCACAGTATCTATTACAATAACACTGTGTGTGTGTGTGTGTGTGTGTGTGTGTGTTTCACACACATAAATACAGGCACATCTAAAAAAAAAAAATAGAATATTTTGAAAAAGTTCATTTTTTGTAACTTATTTCAAAAAGTGAAACTTTCATATATTCTAGATTCATTACATATAAAGTAAAACATTTCAAAAGTTTTTTTTTTTTTTTTTTTTTAATTTTGATGATTAGAGCTTACAACTCATGAAAGTCAAAAATACAGTATCTCAAAATATTAGAATATTTACATTTGAGTTTCATTAAATGACCATCCCTACAGTATAAATTCCGGGTATCTCTTGTTCTTTGAAAACACAATAATGGGGAAGACTGTTGACTTGGCAATGGTCCAGAAGACAATCGTTGACACCCTCCACAAAGAGAGTAAGTCACAGAAGGTCATTACTGAAAGGGGTGACTGTTCACAGAGTGCTGTATCAAAGCATATTAAATGCAAAGTTGACCGGAAGGAAGAAATTGGGCAGGAAAAGGTGCACAAGCAACAGGTGGAGCTGGAGGAAGAAATTGGGCAGGAAAAGGTGCACAAGCAACAGGTGGAGCTGGAGTCAGTGCATCAAGAGTCACCAAGCTCAGATGTCTTCAGGAAAAGAGCTACCAAGCCACTTCTGAAACAGAAATAACATCAGAAGCATCTTACCTGGGCTAAAGAGAAAAAGAACTGTGCCCGGTTGCATAAAGCACCTTAAGTGTAATTTTCCCTTAAGATCGCCCTTAAGTTTCCCTTACAATTAAGGGCGTTGCATAAAATATCCCTTAAATGACACTTAAGGGTTTCTTTAGGTGAAACGTCATAAACCCTTAGAATTTCTCTTAAGTATCCCTTAAAGCCCATTAAGTGTTGCATAAAGCCCCTTAACTGTCATTTTCCTAAGTATAACATTAGGTATGAAAAATGTCACCTTAAGTGTTACACAGCGAGCAGATTCAATCCTAAAGTCTTCTACAAGACACAATCAGCCGCTTTATAACAGACTTTAATTTAGGCATTTATTCACATTAACCAAATTACATACAGCTAATAGCTCAAACGTGAGTGTGTCATGCGAAAACACAATTATATTCTATAATATTTTATTCCTGTATTTTCCTACATATTACCTGGAGATGACTTGAAAAAACACGCATAAACCATATATTTTCGCAATCTTCTGTTCATTGTGTTTACATTTTTGCCTTCTATTCAGCTTAGCTGCAGCGATCGCTGCTGTATTCCATCATAAGATACTTCTATGAGTCCGGATTGGACTTTCAGCGTGACAGCGCCCTCCGGCTTCGAGTATGAATGAACATACACTGGAGTGTTTAGCACTTCATAATGTTCACATTGCCTCGTTTTGGATACGAATAAAATGACTATCTTGTCTCATTGCATTTAAATATAGATTTATTCACATTAGTCCCAGAAAATGTTATGTTTCTGTGAAAACTTACACCACTATCGGCATTAACAAATAACGTGTCCATGGCAACAGTAGATTTTTTTAACGGCAAAACCTGGGTCGCTGTTGTGAAATACTTAACTGTTTCCCTTAACTAAGGGAATGGTTTAAGGGATTGTATGCTACACCCTTAAGTCATTCCCTTAGGTAAGGGGAAATCACACCTTAAGTGTCATACTTAAAGGGGTCATATGATGCGATTTCAATTTTTCCTTTCTCTTTGGAGTGTTACAAGCTCTTGGTGCATAAAGAAGATCTGTAAATTTGCAAAGACCAAAGTCTCAAATCCAAAGAGATATTCTTTATTAAAGTTAAGAGTCAGCCACACCTACCTAAAACGGCTCGTTCTAACACGCCCCCACATCTCTATGTCACGATGTGGGAAAATTTGCATAACACCGCCCAAATGTATATGCAAAGAAAGAAGGCGTAGCTTTCTCACTCTATGTTGTTGCTTCCGCCGGCGCCATGTCGTGGAGAGGTGCTGTGTGTTTGCATGCGAGTAAAGAGGACATAAGAAATCTGTGGCTGAGTTTTATTTACAACTCTGTCCCAGAGCAGTACAACACAAATATTGGAGTTTGTGCTGCGCACTTCATGGAGGATTGTTTTCTGAACATGGGAGAGTACAAGGCCGGTTGTGTGTAACCGGTCCTATTTACCCCGCTCCGAGCGAGATTCGAACCGCGGTCTAAGCGCGGGAGACGGGCGCTAAGAGTCACTAGATCAGGGGAGTGAGGTTTACTGGCTTGCTGGACACCACGGCTGTTACATGTAGAAAGACTTTTACTCAAAATTGGGGCAGTTCCAACCTTACAAGGACAGTCTGGAGCTTCTGACTCACAGCCTGTAAGTAACGTTACGTTTTATTAGTTAAAGAATTTGCTACTTACTATTCAAATGCGAGTGTAAGTAGTGCTTGTTGTTTGTGTTTCTCCGATCACAAATGCAGACATGGTAATGTTTACGCTGTGCGATGCAACGCAACGCATAAAAAGACAGTATAAGTCATTATAATCAGTAATTATGTCCCCACTGGATGCAACAAATGCCTCGTTTGAAATGGCTTTTAATGTTTTTGTGTCGTGATGGGGACGCAGCATCATATTACGGCAAGGGGCGTAACATTTCCATTAGGGGTGTGCAGCGGAGCCATTATTTGTATCTGTATCTGTGACAATCTCAAAATTATTTATATCTGTATCCGGATAGATCCGAAAGTGGGCGTGGCTTAAACCGGAAGTTCGTCAAATAACATGAAAATACCATTTTAAATGCAAATCTTTTCGATTCGTAGTTTTCATTTAACAAATATGCCTTGTATAACTAAAGAAAGTATTCTTTTTTTATTAAAATTATAACTTTGTAAATATATTCTATTTAAAACTTTATCAAAAAGAAAAATAACTTTATTCTTCTTATTTTCCAGTGAAACTTTGTGTACAAACTTGACAAGAGACAAGCATCCACAATCTTAAATAAGAGCACTAGTAGAAAAAAAAAGAAGCTGAAAAAAAAAAAACATAGAAATAGAAAGAAAACTTATTATGGTGCATATTTCAGGAGATTGGTTGTGTTTGTTTTTTTTTTGTAGCAATATCTGGCAACACTGCTTCACCGGCACTGACAGGCAGCAATCAAAAAAGGAGCGCACAGATAGTTTATTGCTGAGGAGACCACATTCGTTAGATAAACGTAATGATCACCATGATATTATCTGTACGAAACTGTGTCAAACACTATCAAAGCAGTACTAGCCATTATTATTGCCTCAAATCTTAACAACCACAGACCTCACTAATGTAGTGCTGTTCCAGCAAACATGTGATTGTGTCTGCCGAATATTTTTTCTGTTATTCGGATAAATACCTTATTCGTTTTGAAGCCATTATCCATGCCTTTCCGAATAAGGTATTCGGTTTCGGGCACATCCCTAATTTCCATCACACGCTTGAGGTATTCGGCCAATCACAACGCACTGGATCGCTGGCCAATCAGAGCACACCTTGTTGTTTCACACCGATGAGCTTTGTAAAAAAATCGACCCGTTTCAGAAAGGCGGGGCTTAGAGGAGATAAAATAATGTAAAATATGTGGAAAATAATGCGTTTTTTTTTTTTTTTTTACTTTAAACCATGTAAACACATTGCATTACACCAAATACACATAAGAATGTTCTTTATGGCACCATCATATGACCCCTTTAAGGGAAAAACTTAAGGTGCTTTATGCAACCGGGCACTGGAGTCTGGAGGAAGACTGGAGAGGCACAGAATCCAAGCTGCTTGAAGTACAGTCTGAAGTTTCCAAAGTCAGTGATGATTTGGGGTGCCATGACGTCTGCTGGTGTTGGTCCATTGTGTTTTATCAAGTCCAAAGTCAATGTAGCCGTCTACCAGGAGATTGTGGAGCACTTTATGCTTCCATCTGCTGACAAGCTTTATGGAGATGCTGATTTCCTTTTCCAGCAGGACTTTAGCACCTGCCCACAGTGCCAAAACCAATTCCAAGTGGTTTGCTGACCATGATATTACTGTGCTTGATTGGCTAGCCAACATGCCTGACCTGAACCCCATATGGAATCCATGGGATATTTTCAAGAGAAAGATGAGAAACAGTCGATCGAACAATACAGACGAGCTGAAGGCTCAGTAGTGCCTCAGCAGTGCCACAGGCTGATCGCTTCCATGACACAATCACTGATGCTGGTATTTGTGCTAAAGGAGCCTCGACCAAGTATTGAGTGCAGAAATCAACATACTTTAAAGAACTTGAACTTTTCTGTTTTGCAAATCCTGTTTTTTTTTTTTTGATGAATATTAGGGAATATTCTAATATTTTGAGATAATGGATTTTTGACTTTCATGAGCTGTAAGCTCTAATCATCAAAATTAAAACAAACAACAACAACAACAACAAAAAAAAACTTTTTGAAATGTTTTACTTTACATGTAATGAATCTAGGATATATGAAAGTTTAACTTTTTGAAATGTTACAAAAAAAAAAAAAATTCACTATATTCTAATTTTTTGAGATGCATCTGTATGTGTGTGTGTGTGTGTGTGTGTGTGTACAAAACTCAAAATGCACAAACTCAGACTTACCTCATTTATCATATACAGTCCAGCACAGAAGGATCGTCATGTAACAGGTAGGGCAAGGCTCGGATTTCTCAGAAGAAAATAAAAGGAAAAAGAAAAAAAAAAAGAAAAACCTATAAGTAACTGAATGTTTTAGAGGGATTTCTGATGTTTCTCTACAATTGTTCACTTATTTACACACCTTCAAACGATGGGACAAGTCCAGAGAGATCACTTTATTGTCAGCCAGCAACAGACATCAGCAGCAGTTCACTACAGAGCCATATTCATGAAACATACACAGAACACTGGTGAATAAAAGAGAAAACATGGATAAAAATTATAAACTGTTTCATTCAGTTCAGTGTAATAGTGTATATAAAACTGGATTCATATATAATTTTGGATTAACGTTAGGCCTCACTGAAACACTATTTCAGTTATTTCAAAGTAAAAAAACAAATACTTACATTAGTGCTGCTCAGTGAACCCTGTGACATTTAAGAGAAGTCATGTATGTATACGTTCTGAGGAGAGAAAAGGATAAAACAGTTTTTATGTGTGTGTAAATGAAACGAAAAATAGACTAAATATATTAGATAGTCTAACGTTACATGTAACATGGATGGGTAACGATTTAACAAACGTAAACGACAACAAATAGTTCAGAAAAGAAGAGAGTTACAATGACTAACAGTGAACATAATGAGCAAAGCTGACTAAAAATAATTGTTTGTGATTTAATAGTCTCCATTTCGTCCCACGAAGTTCATCGCGGCTATTAAATTAGCGGTTAAAATGGTATAAAACAAACATTTAAATATAAAAACCTACAGTTAAGCGTGTCAGTACAGGAATTTGTGTGCAAATAGTAAATCTGTGTATTTATTTTGGAGAATTTACTCACCTTTTGTTGTTTCTTTGAGGAGAGAAACCGTTAATGAGACTTTGTATTTGAAATCGCTCTTGCGCGCGCACGAGCAGACAGCAGGTGCGCGAGGACGCGCCAGCCCTGGTACATTTCCTTCTTCTTGACAACAGCATAAGTATAATTATTTTTATTGTATTAATTGTTAAACAATTATTTCTGAATAATTGAAAGTTATTTCATTAGGGAAATTCTAAATATTACACTTGTACTGATTGTCATAATTAGTGTATTTTAAATGAAATCAATGTGTTGAGCCATATTTAGTTCAGTAATATTTTTAATGTTTGCTTTAAAGTTTCAGGGAAAACAATATCCACCTTCAAATTATTTTACATTTATTTCTAAACAAAAAACTATTTTTAGTTATTGCAGTATTTAAGTTATAGGTACAACAAAGTATTTAAAATCTGACAAATGGAGGCAGATAAGAGTGCAATCTGGCAGAAAGAAATAAAGAAAATAATCTGTAATACCATGGTGTAGCCACTGCCTGTATGGTCCTATGTGCATATATTCCCTATTGCTGAAAACAGTGTTTTCAGACATAATTTTTAGTTGGATATACTGTAGCTGATTTAAATTTTGCATGTCCCTTTTTTTCTTTTTTTGACAATTTTAAGACCATTTAATCTTTTCTAATAATGCCCAAGTTTTTTTGTTTTCACATGCCAAGTGCCACAAAAGTCATTACGTTCTGCACCATTCCGAAAAAGCAAATAATAATAATAATAATAATAATAATAATAATAATAATAATCAGTCCTGTTTCATTTTTGTCACATGAATCTCTGGGTTCCTCCAGATGCTGGCTTTTACAAGTCAGATCTTTCAGGAACCACTTCAATGTTAACAGATCTTACAATAACTCATTTTTAAAATTTGAGTTCCTCCAGGAACCTCCAGAGCATTTTAAGGTCTCACTGCAATGAAAGGGTGGCTGGAAACAAAGTGCTTCAAGGATCCCATAAGTTCCTGCAAGAACTGCAAAAACTGAAATGGTTCCTCCAGGAACCCTATTATGAGAAAAAGAGCTTTGAGGCACTTAAAATACATTTTGAAGTTCCTTGAGTACTCAAAAGGATATTTGAGGCACCTTTAGTTTTACAGTGTATTGTTTTTCAGCAGGGATGTTATTGAGTTAAACCAAATTTCTCAAAATATCATAGCCTAAATTACTTTATACATAAACCTTTTGTTAAAAAAAAAAAAAAAAAAAAAAAAAAAAAAAAAAAACAATGAAAAAGTAATGTTTTAAAAGCACTAAAATGTATGCATGTTTTTTTTCTCTCTCTCTCTCTGGCAGTTAGTGGTGTTATTATGTGGTTACGCTTGTTCTCGTGGCACTGAATTTAAAAAAAAAAAAAAAAAAAGAACGCAAATGGCTTCTTGACAGATTAACTGCGCGCTCTTATTTCCGCGTTTTTGTTAAAGTTGTCGATAGTTCAGCAAACTTTGTAGATAGTTCTTCGTACCTAGCCAAAACCATCGAGTTAAAACGGGCAACTTTATCACTGCATCGAACCATGCCAGTGCATTACAGACACTTACATTACGTTCTTGCTCCGTTTGTGCAATAAAAGGGTGGAATCTCATAATTTTCCAGACGCCCTTGCTGTTGTTTTGAAGTGTTTGAAGGGGGGTTAGGTCTCATCTGAAAGGACAGACCCCCACCACGCTTAAACATTTTTTTTTTTTTTTTACATTAAAAAAAATAGTATAACCAAAATAGCGAAACTAAATAAATAAATAAATAAATAAATAAAAATAAAATGGTCCCACTTTTAAACAAAAGAAAACGTCAAGAGAAAGAAAACGTTAAGAAAACGTCACCAACTTTCGCCCAGTTCAACCAAACTCAACCCTAAAGTAAATCCGTACGTGAGCAGTGCTTTTAAAAAAAGAATAGGCCTATAATAGCCTAGCCAGCTGTACAGTTAGCTATACGCGCGCACTTAACGGTACATGTGCTTCCTGCAGTTCTGAGCGGTTTTTATAAGAACGATTTATAAAGTTACTGCCGCCATATATTTTTATTTTTAATTCTGTAATTGATTATTAATGCAATAAATTGTATTAAAACAATAAGCACATAAACCGTAAAGAATAAAAATGAAACTGAAACTGAAAGTAAGCTATTTAGGCAAAATGCAACTTTATAGGCTATAGCCTACAACAGGACATTTAGGCTAAAAAGGGAAATGTCAGACAAAAGATAACAAAGAAATGTTTACAGTAGCTACCTACCTCTCGAAAACATTCTGACAGAACTGAGAAGCATACATAAAAAAAACAAAACAAAAAACAATGCTCATGATCCGTGAAGCTTTTCAACACGACTGGTCCGAACCGATAGGCTACATTTCACTTAAATATCCTGCGCGAGTTTACAAACAGTTTCAATGCCGTCAGAAGTTTCCATTTGCTTCTTCTTTTGCCCTGCTATGTCCAGTTTATATATTTAACGGTCTTGCAGGCTGAAGTGGACGCAGTTGAGAAATGTTGCTCCAGTGTGTCTGCTATGATGTGCTGATGTGTTGGGTGAGCTGGGTTGAGCAGCACAGTTCTGACTCACTCAAATATTTTCTAAGAAAGGAAATGTACAGTAGGCTCCAGGGCTGTGATTTCTGTCTTGCCCAAATTTACTGAAAGAGTTACTGATTTTAACTAGATTAAGTGTCTTAATAAGTTACCTTTTTCTCTGTGCTTATTCTGCAAAAAATAAATAGAGACCCCATGTCCCAATTAGCCTGAATTCACCCTCTGAATTAGCTTAATTTAAAGATCTGTATTTTCCATTCAGATTATTTTAAAGTGTTGCTATGATTTTATTAAAACTTAACCTCCCTGTTACTAACCGGCCTGTAGAAAAGTGATTGTTATTCTATATTGTCCTATTTGGGATTAAAATGACCTAGAAAAGAAAATAAATAAATACATAAACAAAATAATAATAAAAAAAATAAATAAATAAATAAATAAATAAAAATAAAAAAGAGGCAGGAGTGTATTTCTTTGTGTACACCAAATAGAGGATGTTATTGAAAAAGTATCACATTTTATGGTATCTAAGAAACATAAGTAATATAACATTTTTCATGGAGCACATTGGAAGCAAGTTATACAATTTCATTAAGGTTAATATTAAGTTTATTGAGGAAAATAAATAAATAAATAAAAACATGCATACAATTTACTCTAGTGACTCTAGTCTTCCAACAGTTTTGTAATATTTAGAAAAAAAAGCTTATGTAAACAATAATAAACAGCAACTTTAAATAAGAAGTTTCTATTTTTTCTTGACCTTTTCATTTTCAAACATCTATCTGCAGGTTACATCATTGAATCATTGAACAAAATGCCGCAGTTTGACGTGACGGCGGGAACTAGGCTATTTCACTGGCGGAGCAAAAACAAACTAACTGGCAATATTGTGTCTAAAATGTAAGCTGCTCTATATTAACTTCTTGTTCATTTAACTGTTGTGTAAAAGCATTATCACAGTAATGTCATGATATAATCACACTGTTTTTCTGAATAGCAGCGCGACTGGGATCATCACCTAAGACAGCATCAGCCATGTTGCTCATTATTGCTTTATGTGCTTCAAGCGAAGTCTTAAATATTGTAATTATGATTTTCAAGTAAATGAATGACCAAACAACATCGTATTTACAAGTGGGAAACTCTGAGTTAATCGCTTAGTCTGAAACTGTACGTGAAAAGAGTAGTAGGCCTATGTCCGAAACATCTCGGTTACCTATATAACCTTGGTTTCCTGAATAGGGAACGAGATGCTGCGATGACGTCATCGCTATGGGAACATCTCCAGTGTGATGAATGTTGGAAGCCTTTATACCACCACTCCAATTCATTGGCCAAATAGCGCTTAGCACCGCCCACCACGCGTACGTACATATGCTATATCAGCGTGCTGCGCGCTATTTCATCAGATTTCCACATGAGGAAGGAAGCGCTATCAAAGGTACGGAACAGCCCACATCACAGCATCTTGTTCCCTATTCAGGGAACCAAGGTTACATACGTAACCGAGATGTTCCCTTTCAGAGGTTCACTTCAATGCTGCGATGATGTCATCACTATGGGAATGCTATACCATAACGCCTTACGGTCTTATAGATAGCTGGAAAACCAAGGAAAGCATCTGCTCAAGCGGATAAGACCCGTCCCAGGAGCCGTCCTCACGTTCAGCCTGTAGAACTTGATGAAGGTGCTAGGAGAGGATCATCCTGCTGCAGCACAGACATCTTCCATTGAAAACCCTTTGAAGAAGGCCTGAGAAGAAGCCACTGCTCTTGTAGAATGAGCACGCACCCCTAGAGGCAAAGTCAAGCCATGCGCTTCATAGGCCAGAGACATAGCTTCCACTATCCAATGTGACATTCGCTGTTTCGTGACAGCAGAACCTCTACTCTTACCACCAAAACACACGAAAAACTGGTCAAATCCATGCCACTGAGCTGTGCGGTTAATGTAGATCCTTAGTGCCCTCACCGGGCAGAGACTCAGACTATCTGACCCCGCATCAGCAGGGGAAAAAGCCTCTAAGACCACTTGCTGAAAGCGAAACGGAGTCGAAGTGACCTTAGGAACATAATCAGGCATAGGATGCAGTAAGACTTTAACCAGCTCCGGGGCAAAGTCCATACAAGAAGGGCTGACGGAGAGAGCCTGCAGGTCCCCTACTCTCTTAAGGGAGGATAAAGCCACCAAAAGAACCATCTTGAGGGTCAACAGTTTCTCTGACACAGACTCCAATGGCTCAAAAGGATGGCCTGTCAGGCCTTCCAAAACAATCGATAAGTCCCAAGAAGGGACTTGTGCTGGGCGGAAAGGCCTAAGCCATCTCAAACCCCGCATGAAACGGGAAACCAGGGGGTGACGACCGACTGAAACACCTCCCACGGGTGCATTCCCCGCGGATATGACCGCCACATTAAGAGTGGCGGGGCTCACTCCCTCAGAAAAAGGACTCTGAAGAAACTCCAGCACTGAACCGATGGGGCAATGGACTGGATCTATAATGCGTTGTCTACACCAAGATGCAAACAGCCTCCACTTGAAAGCATACAAGCGTCTTGTGGAGGGAGCCCTAGAAATAATAATAGTGTCGGTAATCTCAGCCAAGAGACCGGAACACATTAGCGCACTCCGCTCAGGGGTCATGCCCATAACCTCCATAATCCCGGTCGAGGATGCCAAATCATGCCCCGAGTTTGTGTCAACAGATCGTGTCTGAGGGGAACCTCACAAGGAGGGCCGACTAACAGACTGACCAGGTCCGAGAACCTCGACTGAGTGAGCCACCACGGGGCCACCAGCAGCAAGTGTTCCACTTTGTCTGATCGCACTCTGAACAGAACTACTGGGAGCAACCGGATTGGGGGAAAGGTGTAAAGATTGGTCTTGGGCCATTTATGGGCCAGAGCATCCAGGCCTAGAGGCGACGGGGGAGACAGGGAAAACCAGAACGGGCAGTGCATAGTCATGCTCGAAGAAAGCAAGTCCACTTCCGCTCGGCCGAACCTCTGCCATATGAGATTCACCACCTGGGGGTGAAATCTCCACTCCCTGTCCTCCAGACTCTGTCTTGAGAGCAAGTCTGCTCCTGAGTTCAGGCGATCTGGGACATGGACTGCTTTGATCGATGGGAATTTGGTCTGAGCCCAAATAAGAACACGCCTTGCCAGCCTGCACAGGGGGCGAGAATGTAATCCTCCTTGACGATTCAGGTACGAAACAACCGTAGTGTTGTCCGTTCTGACTAACACGTGACAACCCTTCAACTGGGGTGAGAACTGTTTGAGAGCCAGGAAGAGTGCCAGCAGCTCCAACCGATTTATGTGCCAGCCATGATGCATCTCTGTCCAGACTCCACAGACTGGGCGTCCTTAATGGACCGGCCCCCCAGCCCGTAAGGGATGCGTCCGTCGTGATCATCTTGCGATGACAAAACGCCCCCAGCTGGACTACTTCCCGAAGGAACTGGGGTCTCATCCACGGGCTTAGAGCATGAAAGCCTCTGCACATCACCGTAATTCTGCGAAGCGGATGACAATGAGGTGAAATGTTCTGGCTCTTGGCCCACCACTGAAAGGCCGCATGTGGAGCAGGCCCAGCTGAACAACAGGGGACGGCGCTGCCATCAGACCCAACAGTCTGAGACACAAGTCTACTTGGACTAGGTGCCCTGTCTTGAACTGACTTAGACAGGTCTGTAATGACTGTACACATGCCGGAGACAGACGTGCCCACATCGTGCGAGAATCCAAGTAGGCCTGGAGTACGCCCATAGAATGCAGCGTGGCCACGGCCTGCACAGCAGCCATGTAAGATTTTCTGATTAAAGCGGAAATAACCCTACACGGCTTGGATGGCAACAGGAGGCGTAACTTCCAAGACGGAGCTGAATTCGGCACGAGATGAGCTGTGAGAGTCTCCTCAATGGCCGGCATCGCCGCATAACCGTGATCCGCTATTTTAGAAACAGTGGCGAAATCAGTGGCAGCGGGATTAGTAATACACGCTGAAAACGGTTGTTTCCAAGACCTCGAAACCTCGTGTTGAACGCCCAAGCATATCACGCACCTGTCATGTGTGTCCCGCTGGGATAAACCTGTCACACGGCTCGATACATCTCCTGTGACTCATCGTGTCTGCTGAGAGGAGTGAACTGCTTTTTAGCTTATGTAAGTAAGCGCTATTTGGCCAGTGAATTGGTATGATGGTATAAGGGCTTCAGACATTCGTCACACTGGAGGTGTTCCCATAGCGATGACGTCATCACAGCATTGAAGTGAATCTATGAAAGGGAACCGCACTATTCATAAAAGTGTAGGTGAGAAATGTCCTACTGCTTCATCCCAAATTCTGAAGTGCTCGTCCAAGGTTAAGGCTAGAAGGGATACGGCAAAAACTACTGTGCATGCGCACATCTATGTAGCATATTTTTTCTCACTGTACAACAATTACTGTTTTTGCATTATTGTAAGGGGTAGGTTTAGATTTGGAGTAGGTGTAGAGGTTAATAAAACAAAATCTAATAAGCAAAACTTAATTTATTGTTAGCTTCCAGTTTTTGCTGCATCCCTTCAAGCCACAAGCCTCATCCAATGTACACTTTTCTATCCCAGGAGGCCACGGGAGAAGATACGTCATCATCGAACAGATCAGAGAAGTGATGTGGGTCAAATGTGAGTATCCTATTAGAAACCAAAACACGGTACGGTTCCTTGTCTTAAAGGGGTCATCAGAAGCAAAATTCACTTTTCAAGTTGTTTGAACATAAATGTGTGTTGGAAGTGTGTGTACACATCCATCCTATAATGATAAAAATCCACCCAGTGTTTTTTTTTTTTTTTAAATCCCTATTTTAAAATCCCCTTTCTCAAATCAGGCTGACGACTGCTATGTAATAATGAATATAGTAGTCTTCATTTACTCCCAACATCTGAGCCGCTGAAGACGCAGAGGATTAAAGTTACTTTCGTTTTGAAGGGAATGCGCCGATCCCCGATCTGCCTAAATGCGTCTATGTTCACGCGAATCATTCGTGATCCTGCTTCATCCACTGAAGAAGTGAGTATAACGTTTTTTATGAATCTTTGCAAATCGCCTTCCCTAATAATGTGCTAGTTAGCCAGTTTCGCGGCTAAAGTAAACCAGTGTTAATTTCGTCAATGAAGACTATGACCAAAAATATTCGTTAACGAACATTTTTTCTGTGACTAAAGCCCTATTCGGACTGGATTAGTTTTACAGGGGTAGATGGGGTAATGTAATTTTACCACAGGACCTCTGTAATATTAATGGCCGATTCGCACGGGATTAGAAATCTCAGTAAAACTATCAGAAGGGAGGGGTAACTCGATTTACATTACTTCCTGAATGACATCACGTGCAAATGCACCGACAAGAAAAACGTGAAATTGGACACCCCTAATATATATATATATATATATATATATATATACACACAAACACAAACAAACGTCTCAGGTTACATATGTAACCATGGTTCCCTGAGTAGGGAACGAGACACTGCGTCCTCTAGGGGTCGCTATGGGGAACGCCATCAGCATGACCCGTGTCTGAAGCATACATACAAAAACGCCACATGTTGGCCGGCGACAGCCTATGACGTCACTACCGGCGCGACCACAGTATAAAGGGGCGCCGGGAAAATACGTCATCCACTTCTTCGTCTGAAGCTTGCGTCCGAAGCATGGCACAAAGCCTAGAGGACGCAGTGTCTCGTTCCCTACTCAGGGAACCATGGTTACATATGTAACCTGAGATGTTCCCTTTCAAGGGAACTTCGAACTGCGTCCTCTACGGGTCGCTATGGGGAACGGAATACCCACGCCGCCATGCTGAGGGGAGTGCAAAGCCAGGCACAAAAGGCGAGGACTAAGTACCAACTCTACCCGGATAAGGGAGTTGCCCCTGGGACGGGTGGACGGCTGTCAGTGACATTATCCCCTTCGGCCAAAAACCTGAGCTCCATACCCCAGAACTTACCTGTTAGGGGCCGGGCCTCCTGGACCCAGGGTAGAGCCCAAAGGCTTGGAATCAGAAGCAGAGATTCCTTTAAGGGGATACGACCAAGCGCCTAGGATAGTAACTAGGTCTTGGCCTGTCACCCAGGGGCTACTGCTTGCTCTGCATGAGCTCGTTGAACGAACTGTCTCAACAGATCCTTGGTAGCAACACCCTGTTCAAGTCAGTATTAATAAGGACACATAGATAGATAGAGTGGGGCCCAAGGTGAAACCGGGGCCTGACCGACTCAAAGAAAGGGCACGCAGCCACAGCGCGTAACCCATACCGTACAGGATTTTAGAAAGACTGGAAAACACTTGGTGTGCGATCTTACCACAACGTGGCTTTCAGAAAGTACACAGAGACTAGCGTGCGTACTTACCATAACATGGATTGTAAATACCGTTCTAGGGTTCTGGAGAACATAGGGTCACAGAGCTCTGGGGGAGCGAAGAACCCAACTCCCAGCATGAGAGGGAACTCAGACGCTCAGAAGGGAGCGGCATGCTCATAGGTGACCCTCTATGGTGAGGGGAGCAATGCTAGCTCGACCATTAAACATAGCTCTGGAGAGCGGAGAACCTAACTCTCAGCATGAGAGGGAACTCAGACGCTCAGAAGGGAGCGGCATGCTCATAGGTGACCCTCAATAGTGAGGGGAGCAATGCTAGCTCTACCAACAAGGAGAGCAACCCCACAGGGAGGCAAGAGAGGCCTAACAACCTGAGGCTGCTGATGACAGAGCTCTGGGGGAGCGGAGAACCCAACTCTCAGCATGAGAGCGCTCAGAAGGGAGCGGGATGCTCATAGGTGACCCTCAATAGTGAGGGGAGCAACGCCAGCTCGACCAACATGGAGAGCATATGGTCACAGAGCACTGGAGAGCGGAGAACTTAACGCTCAGCACGAGAGGGAACTCAGACGCTCAAAAGGGAGTGGCATGCTCATAGGTGACCCTCTATGGTGAGGGGAGCAATGCTAGCTCAACCAACAAACCTAGCTCTGGAGAGCGGAGAACCTAACTCTTAGCATGAGAGGGAACTCAGACGCTCAGAAGGGAGGGGCATGCTCATAGGTGACCCTCTATGGAGAGGGGAGTAATGCTAGCTCTACCACCAAGGATAGCAACCTAACAGGGAGACATAGAGAGGCCAAACAACCTGAGGCTGCTAAATGACAGCTCTGGAGAGCGGCGAACTCATCTCTCAGAATGAGAGGGAACTCAGATGTTCAGAAGGGAGCGGCATGCTCAAAGGTGACCCTCTATGGTGAGGGGAGCAATGCTGGCTCGACCAACAAGGAGAACAACCTAACAGGGAGGCAAAGAGGCCTAACAACCTGAGGTTACTGAATCACAGAGCTCCGGGAAGCGGAGAACCCAGCTCTCAGAATGAGAGGGAACTCAGACACTCAGAAGGGGGCGGCATGCTCATAGGTGACCCTCATAGTGAGGGGAGCAATGCTAACTCAACCAACAAGGAGAACAACCTAACAGGAAGGCAAAGAGAGGCCTAACAACCCGAGGCTGCTGAATCACAGAGCTCTGGGTATTAGAGGACCTAGTAGAGGGGGTGTACTCAAGGGCCCAGGGAGACCATTACTTAAAACCCCCAGGAAGGGGAGCAGTCCCTGAGCTAGCACATAGATATCCTCAGACAGCTATGCATCTCAGGAGAAATGGGATCCAGCTCGAAGGGGGATCAGACATTCCGGTAGAGACGAGTCAAACAACTCAATGTAGCTGCGTAGCGAGCAGCGGCACCCCCGGGCCTTGTTTCTAGAGACAGTGGGGCCCAGATACGCAAAGAAAATGCTGCTCCTCAGAGCCAAAGCACTTAGGACCCACACAAGAACTTATCACTCATGCCTCAGGAAGAGTGTACTCAAGCCCACTCAAATAGAGGGGTGATATACTGGTTCACCATAAGGGCAGTGTGATACAATCCTGAAGTTGCAGTGCTGACTTGGGGACCTGATGACCAGGGACCACCGAAACCTACGACTTGGCCACATGATCCAGAGTATTGAAGCCGAGAACAGGGCTATCATCCTAGCCTGGGTTTAGTATCTATGAGTGCAGTCCTAACTGCATTGAGTCGATAGCAAGAGGTGGCCGTCCGAGTGTCCTAGTCCTAAAGGTGAAAAACACACAACGACAGGCCCCAGACATACTGCAAAGAATGGCTAGCAGTAGGGTTTAAAACCATCGAACCGAAGGAAAATGGATCGTACTCACCCATCCATGGTTCCTGCGCATAAAAACAGTCCCGGAGGCGAAGTCCGAAGAGGCCTTGGGTCTGGACCATCAGTAAGGTAGTTTCTATGAAACAGAACTTGGCCAAAACATCATAGGTCCAGCATAGAGACTGCAATGTGAGCGCAAGAGGTTCTCACCTAACCTCGGTCAGGTGGAGTAAACGGTGGTTGCAGGGGATTTAGAGAGGGGAAGATGAGGGCAGATGTACAGGCCCCCTGAGGGAAGGGAGTAGATGTTTAATTTTTACTCTGGTCTGGACGAGAGCGTTGCGAACGCCTTGTCTGGATCACCTACCTCAGGTCTTGCCTACCTCTCTCTGACCCACGCTTCCCTCTAGCCCTACCCGCAGGCGTGGGAGGGGCACGAGTTGCGACACTAGCCTTCTGCACCCATCTCTGACCCTCAGACCGAGATGGGCCAGGACCCCTGCGTTGTTCGGGCTCAGACCTGGACCTTCTTGCAATGAAGGTTTTGAAGGCTGCTGAACGCGCCTTCGCCTCCCTAAACTTCTCGACCACCGTCTCGACGGAGGTACCGAAAAGCTCAGAAGGCGAAACTGGAGCATCGAGAAGAAAGCCCTTCTCTTTCTTCCCAATATCTGCCAGGTTCACCCACAGATGTCTCTCCGTTACCACCATGGCCGCCATAGACCTGCCCATAGCAGAGGCGGCCTGCTTAGTGGCACGGAGAGCCAAATCTGTGGTGCGGCGTAGTTCAGCCACCTCGTTGGGTGACAAGCCCTGACCCTTATCCAGGTCTTTCAGCAGATCAGCCTGGTACGCCTGAAGCACCGCCATAGTGTGCAACGAAGCAACAGCCTGACCTGCTGCTGCGTATGCCTTGCCATTTAAGCGAGATGTATCCTGAAGGGGCTTAGATGGCAAGGAAGGAGCCTTAAGAGAGGATGTCTCACCCTTAGAGAGATAGCTAGCTAGCGTCTCTTCTATAGGGGGCATCCGTTCATAGCCATTTTCACGCAACCCCTCAATGTTAGCATAACTAGTATGCTGGAATCTATGAATACGAGAGGAAAACGGCTTTTTCCACTCCCTCTCAACCTCCATATGGAGATCAGGAAGGAATGGAAGGCTCACTCGAGCTGGGGGGCTATGGCCAGAGAGATAACGCTCATCGAGATGCCCCATGGCGCCACCATTTTGGCCCGCTTCCACTGCAAGTCAAGCCTCGCCATGGCGCGTTCCATAACCTCCAACAGCTCATCATACGCAGGGCAGAAGGATTGAGAGGGCTCAGTCTCAACTTCTTCGCCCTCAGACATCTCCTGCTCATCCTGGGCAGAGCCCAGCAGAGCACTAGCCGCTGGATCAGATGATGTCAGCGAGATCGCGTCATCATCATCATCTAGCGGCTCGCCCTCTTTCGGGACTGACGAGCGCGAGAGGGAAAGCCCCCTCTCTAACTCATCGGCGAGATCCGCCTGCGAGCCCCACGAGCTCATTCTCCTCCGTGCCTCGGCAACGGCTGGTCCTGAACTGTGGGGGGCAGACGGTTGTCCCTCCTTTCCCGAAAAGAGAGACAGACGAGAGCGGACCTTTTTCATCGAAAAATGCTCACAGTGCACGCAGATTGCCCCCTCGAGGACATCGCGTGCGTGCTCCTCACCCAAACAAAAGACGCAAAGTTCGTGTGTGTTATCAGGTGTCAGATAACGAGGACACGGATCCACACATCTCTTAAACGCCTTGCTAGTGCTCGCCATGATAACAGAAGAAATCGTTCTTACCGTGTAGAATGCACGCTTCAAACAAAACAGTCACTTGATGATGAAGAAAAGGATGACGTATTTTCCCATATGTAACCATGGTTCCCTGAGTAGGGAACGAGACACTGCGTCCTCTAGGCTTTGTGCCATGCTTCGGACGCAAGCTTCAGACGAAGAAGTGGATGACGTATTTTCCCGGCGCCCCTTTATACTGTGGTCGCGCCGGTAGTGACGTCATAGGCTGTCGTCGGCCAACATGTGGCGTTTTTGTATGTATGCTTCAGACACGGGTCACGCTGACGGCGTTCCCCATAGTGACCCCTAGAGGACGCAGTTCGAAGTTCCCTTGAAAGGGAACATTTAGGTCGGGTCGAACGATTTATTAATTCAATTAATTACATTCTGATAATTGGATGTAGGGGAAGCCACCATCCCCCGCCCCGCCCCACTAGGCACTTACCTAATGCAAGCAGTAGTTTCGTGCCTCTGACAAGTGCTTTAGACCAGTGATTTTCAAACTTTTTTAAGAGCGACCCTATTTTTTTCTTTTTAAATTGACGCGACCCTATTTTATTTATGTATATATATATATATATATATATATAGAGAGAGAGAGAGAGAGAGAGAGAGAGAGAGAAGAAAGAAGGAAAGACTAAAGATGAAAGATAACTGTGCCACGGAGCTCCGGAATAATGGAATAGTGCTCTGTTCCAGAATCCAATCACTGGCCGAGCAAATTAGAAATTAGTGAGGGTGCTTTGCCTTCATGCACATCTATTTTGACATATCATATTTTGTCCAGTCCATAGTTATGATTATCACTTTGCCAGTCATTGTGATTTCGAGAGGATATGCGGATGTCACTCCCAAAACAGCAAGTACGGCACAGCCTAATGGTCCTCTTAGCAGCATGAAAAACAAAACTTTTATTCAAATTCTGAATGGAGTAAAGAACGCGCGCAAAGAGCACTCCCTTAATCACTGAAAAGCTGTCACTCATTTATATAACTTGTTTATCGCGATCTTGTAAAATTCTGTTATAATCAAAGAATCTCTCAACGCGCCACGATTTATCTCTTATTTACATCACCTCTACACTTTGCACATTATAATGTGAGGATTCGCGAGCTTCCAGAACTCAGGACTGAACAAGCTGAGTTCAAACTGAGTGGATTCTGACTAAATGAAACTCTTCTGATTTACATTGGTTTACAGAAATCAACAGATATTTCTGTGATTGGCTACAGAGTTCAGCACTGCAAAACCAGTGCGCAATCACAAATATACACTGGATTCTGCCATAAGGCAGCTGCCGCTGACTTTCGTTTTATTTTTTATGTTTAGTTAGTTATTAAAGATAAGTTTGCCGGTTCCTGCTTCCTTCTTCCCTGAATATTGAACTTTGTTACACACATATGTTTTCCTTAAATCATTGGAGACCCATTTTTTAAGACTTAAAAAATGGGTCTCCAATGATTTACCACCCAGGGTTTGAAAACCACTGCTTTAGACCCTTTTTTTTTTAAAGGTATGCGTCGTCTTATGTTGAAGAGTTGAGGTTTGCCGCTGACTTGTCCCACCACCTAGAACGCAACTGAAAGCTTCTTCAAGCGCCTCCATCTTTGAAAAACCGCGGAAAATTACAGGAAATGACGGAATCTTTACTTATATTTTTACAGCTGGTCTATTCGCACGGGATTAGTATTATCTGAGGTAATTTCTCCGAACCTTTTTACAGAAGGTAAAAGTCATCATAATCTTTACTGACATTGTCCGTAATGATTACTGAGATGGCGCATTCGGACTGGACTAACATAACTCAGGAGCTCTGGTAATAATTATTTTACCCCACCTCTCCATGTAAAACTAATCCCGTCCGTTGACAAGCTAAAAATAATATCTGATGATTAAAAACTATGAGGAAATGTATGCCGCGTCTTCGTTAACAAGACGAGATGGGACTAGAATGTTATTTGAGGACTACCGGACATTCAAAATACATCCTATAGGCTAAATTAACTCTCTTGTCTTTCAAATGTGCGTCCCTGTCATTGAATTGGGATCGGATAAGGGGCGTTTGCATATCTAGTCTCAGTATGGCAGCCGCAGTGGATGGACAGGCTACCAAAACGCGAACTAGCGATCTGAAACAATGGCCTCAGGTTAGAGAGAGAGGGTGACCTGACGTCCCGTTTTTCCCGGGAGTCACAATTCTTGGTCGATTAACTTAAAGTTAGCGAAGGCGGGAGAGGCGGAATCGCGCTGATAGAAGCGCTCTCTCTCGCGCACGCTCCACTTCTTCAGTTCTCACACAGCGCGCAATCAGTTCTCAGTGCTCAAATACACACACAGCAGTCCAAATGTCCATCGTGTAGAGTATCTCACATAAATACAGTCAGTTATGGCTTAAGTGAACGTAAACAGGTGGGTGAAAACTGACGGTGCGTTCCAAACGGGATATATCGCCCTCCGAAGGGCACTTCGGAGTGAAAACAATCATGGCCGCCATATTGAAGGGTCGTTCCAAACCGAAGTGCTCAAAACTAGCCACTTCAAAGGGCCCTTCGGAATGAAGGATTTCGAAGGGTACAACTGATTGACACTTCGGGCTCCCATGATCCTTTGCACAGATTCTTTGCATGATGACGGCGCTTCCGTATGATGACGATGAAGGGAACTTCAAGAAACAGTTGTTTGGTCCCCTACACCCTTCAACCCTTCGAAGCCCTCACTCCGGAGGGTAAACCCCTTTGAAGGGATTAGGGCATAGGGATGAGCCCTTCCGAATGGAACGCAGGGTGAATGTGTGTCAGTATAGACAAATTCAGAGTAGACATCACAGTTACGTCACTTGCAGATGTGCGCGCATAGTGGTTGCAGAAAAACACTGGTAACAAAGTGGAGGTAAACGGGTAAAATCCATGGAATAAGAATTTTTTTTTTTTTTTTGTGCCTTTTGATGTTAAATAATTTTTTAGAGAATACGGTCATCAAAGACGCCATTTGAAGCTAAACGCAGACGTTTAAAGGACATACTATGGATGAAACTGCTATGATTACTCTACTTTTAAAGCATAAATTCGTAATATTCACATATGCTGTTCATAGAGGGCGTATTGTATTAGCCATCCAGCTACAGCATGACATATTTAAACCTATTACTATTAACGTTTTTACATTACATTTATTTAGCTTATCTCACAATTCTGAATTTTTTTTTTTTTTTTCTCGAAAATGCAAGTTTATATCTCCTAATTCGGACTTTATAACTCGGTTTAACTCAAAAGTAGTGAGTTTGTCAATTCTGAGGGAATAAAAGCCAGAAGAGCCGAGGGGAAAAGAGAGAATGGCGAGTTGTTTTTCCTTATTAGAATTGTGAGATATAATCTCGGAATTGCGAGAATGAAGACAGAATTTTGAAATATAAAATCAAATTTACCCTTTTTTTATTCTTTTATTCCATAGCTCCATATACTGCCACTTGAAGACTGTCATTTTATGCCACCAGATAGGCACCGCCCACAAAAAACGTCATCCCTGTTTCGGATCTGTAAGATTATCCCACTATCTAATCTGTTTATCGCTGGGTGACAAGCTCTTGTAATATGCTGAGAACATTTTGAAAATTACATCTAATCAATATAATCTGTAATTTTTTTTTAATTTTTTTTTTTTAAATCTAATTATTTTGTACTGTATCAGTGTAATTCTATAGCCGCAAAGGCTATCTCTCCCGGGTTTTCTGCAACCATGATCTCCCGGGTTTTCTGCAACCATGATGCGCACGCATCCGAAATGTTTACAAACCTATAATTGGTCTATCACATGCATGCCTTCCGTCTTAAAGTGACAGCATTCCTAAAATACCTATCTATGTCATTAATGTTAACCAACAAAATAGGTTAAATAAATGTAAAAATGTTAAGTAAACCTACTGTTTCTTAAAAATTTGTTTAATTTGTATCTCAACCCAAAAATGAAAATTGTCATCATTTATTCCACTTTTTCCAAATTCAATCCTTGATTCAAATGTAATAATAATAATAATAATAATAATAATAATAATAATAATAATACCTTACATTTATATAGCGCTTTTCTGGGCATTCAAAGCGCTTTACATTATGAGGGGGGATCTCCTCATTTCTCACGAGCTTAATTGATTTGTTCTAAAGAGAGAAGAATTAATGACTATTTCTGTTAGAAGACTACATATAAAATAGCTAAATAAATGTTAACATATAAAAATATAAAATAGCTTTATATAAACATATAAAATACCTAAATAAATGTTGGTAACTGCAGTTTGACTAAAAGTAATGACTAAAAGTTGACAAAAATGTAATGACTTTTCGTCGACTAAAACTACACTAAAACTATGAAAGCCTCAAATTACTAAAATGTGACTAAGACTATTAAGCATTTTCATCTAAAGACAAAGACTAAATCAAAAATGCCTGTCAAAATTAAGACTGAAGTAAACAGTACTGCTCGTCGCCCCACGGAAGAGAGGGGTGGGGCGAGTAGAGCTCATTAGAATTTAAAGCAACATGGACTAAAAAACGGTTTGATGAAAACAGAGCTGATTTTGACAGGGTATAGAAGGTGTTTTTTACACTACAATTGAGAAATTTTAACCAAAGTATGTTATAGACTTTTCATTAAGACCCTAAAGAATCATATCAACTTGTGGAAAATGGGCATCCGATGACCCCTTTAAAATCGCATTTGTTGAACTACTGTAAACTGTTGATTTGTTAAAAGTATAAAGACAGTAGTATATTTGTGTTTTTACCGTTTTATTATGTATAGATAACAGGAGATCTACAGTAAGCACACATACGTATCCAAAGTGGGTTTGCATAAACCATATATACATCTTAAAGACGCTTACTATATGTCTATTTAACATCTGACAGGAAAATCAATGAGTATTGCAGATGAGCACATTGCAACATGAAATAGATGTGACTGAGTGATTTGTGAGCTGTTATGTAGTAGAATTCACTGTCAACACTGCTTACATTAGATGAATGTAAGTTAATGTAAGTGAACAAATCTACATAAAGTAATTAAACATGAGTTATCTATTTTATTTGTCCATTAGTAATGTTGATAAATTAAAGAACATTTGTGTTGGATAAAAAGTGAGTTATCATATTAGAAACTACCTTAACATTTAAATGTGGTATTGCGCACATAAATCACAGTGTTAACTTGTCTGGATGTTACAAGGACAGATGAGACACGTGTACTTATCTGGTGCAGAGTGACTGATAAAGCAATGCTGCTATCAAAGGCTTTGGGGTGAGTATACTACATAAATGAATAAAACATCTTTTTAAATCTTAAAGGGTTAGTTCACCCAAAGATGAAAATTCTGTCATTAAAAATTACTCACCCTCATGTCGTTCCAAACCTGTAAGACCTTCGTTCATCTTCGGAACACAAATTAAGATATTTTCGATGAAATCCAAGAGCTTTCTGACCCCCCATAGACAGCAACACAACTGAAATGTTCCCAGGCCCAGAAACGTAATAAGGACATTGTTAAAACAGTCCATGTTGCATCCGTGGTTCAACTGTAATTTTACAAGAATGCTTTTCATGTTCGAAGAAAACAAAAATAACGACTTTATTCAATAATTCTTCTCCTCCGAGTTACCAGCGTCCGCCATTATGGAGAGCACCACGACGCATGATCGTGCTTTCGACCACATGTAAACAAGTCACATCACATGTATGTTCTACGTCAGCAGCACCACACGCATGCAGTGTTGTGCAGGAAAGCATGCGCATATGTTGTGGTGCTACTTTACATAATGGTAAAAGCCATTTTGAGTGGTGAGTGAATTCTGATTAACTTGAACATGATAGCCAAACACAGGTGTTCAAAAAAAGTCAACAGATTACAATCTGTAATTGGCTACTTTGCTCAACATTACAAAGTAACAACAGAGCGCAAACACTAATACTCACTAGAGAGGTTACCAAGTCTGTTTCACCAGTATCTTATTATTATAGTATAAACTGATGGTGCTCTTGCTTTCATTTGAGGGTGCTTTTCAATGCGTGAGAGCGTGAGAACAGTGTCAGTTGTGTGAGTCTCAAGCTGAATGCGTGAGAGTTGGCAGCCCTGTTCAAATACCCAGTCTGGGCGTTATCAGTGGTTATCGGCTCATAGATATGGGCCAGAAGGTATCTGCTATGCCTACTGGTAGACTGAGAAGGCTGTTATCATTGATCCACATGGTTAATCACCCCAGGAATGTATCATGCTGAAGTAACCACTGGAGTACCAGCAGGGGCGATTGTTTCCCCAATGCCAACAACTGCACACGTACCAAAGACCAGCAAAATAGCACATTAAAAGATGGATTTAGATGACAGGATACACATATACAGGTATCGTCTCGTAAAATAGTCAATCGTTCCGTGTTTATGAATGAAGTTATTAATTTAAAATTTGCCTATGGTGGGAAAGGGACCATATAAAAAAGTCCACACATTTACCATATTTTTACCATAGTAACGTAACTGTCGCTTGACCATGTCATGTGTAGTCAATGCCCAATAACCTCAACCCTTACTATGGGTTTACCTCAGTAACCGTAGTTTTACTGTGGTGTTTGTAATTAAAGCACAATAACCTTAACCCTTACTATGGGTTTACCTCAGTAACCATAGTTTTACTGTGGTGTTTGTAATTAAAGCACAATAACCTTAACCCTTACTATGGGTTTACCTCAGTAACCATAGTTTTTCTGTGGTATTTGTAGTTAATGCACAATAACCTCAATACTCAGGGCTTAATTTGTGCCAGAACAAGCCGGATCCGGATCTGGCACCTCCGAAATCCGATCCGGCTGTGTCGGATCCCCCTCGTCACGCACCAATGAAAGACTTTTGTGCTGACCTATAGTGTGCATATATGAAAAATCATCTATGATGACCGCGCTTGCGGCACATCTACATTTGAAATAAAGAACCTGAGCACGCAAAAGACGTGACATGTTAACTGCTCTGCTCTCACAAGACATATTGCATGGATCCAATAGCCTATACACATGCGTTTTCTTTCTCAACTGTTCATATTTACTTACGAAAAAACCTGGATACTAGCCAGGATGGCCATTTTTGCGTATTTGGCCACTTAAAGGGCATATTCCAGGTTAGAGACTCCAGTGAGTCGATGTATAGAAAAATAATGTAGGAACTAGATTCTCTTTAAAATATACTTTAAAATACGCTATTAAGGCTTCTGGAGTCGTTTTTGTGAGAGAATTTTACTTCCGCATCTGAAAACCGCCAAAACCGGAAGTGACGTAACAAGAGGGAGAGCGGTCCATTTTAACCATAGGAAAACAATGGATCGCAATGACAATTCGGAATGTTTTAAATGTTTATTTACACTCGTATGATAAACATTTAAAATTATGAGTCTGCTATGCAGCCAAGAGAGCAGGGACAGGCCAGGATTAGACCAGAACAACGTTTAGAGGAGACAAATTGAGTTGATGTGCAAGGAGAATAGAGCAGGTATCTTGGTGAGAGACCAGTGTTAGCTTACAGATATACACACGTTAGCTAACGATATGTGATCAGGCAATAGCAAAGCTAGTATTGGTCATTTATAAGTATTGATACTTACCAGTAACAGAAACTAATAAGCATTGATCAGGCATGTCACACTTGTTAATATCCCACACTAACGTTACGTGATATAACGGTTTCTCATCACTGCAGGAGAGAGAGATAAACACGTTTTTGTTTCATTAAAGGTGGCATAACACACACAGTTTCACCCAATCTCATGTTAATCTTGAGTACCTATAGAGTAGTAGAGCATCCTTCATATCTCCAAAAAGTTTTTAGTTTGATCATATCTATAAAAGAAAGATAAGGCTTTACGATTCTCTCCGAAAAAGGCCGAGCTCCTGGAGGCACGCTGTGGTCGGAGCTAAAGAGTGACGAGCACTTGAGCGCCGATTGAAAACAAAACACAGACATTTGATGCCGTTTCACTTACTGTCTGCAGTTCTGAATTATTACTGATGCCCCGAAAAACAAACTGCATCCACTGTTTACATAACGCTGGGTTCTTCGGGAAGCTGAACAAGGTTATCTTTCCCTCACAACCAAAAACACACTTCTTTAGAAACATTCTTCCCGAGCGAGTCCCGTGCAGCGCTGCCGAATGAAGCATGTTGATGGGCGCACTCTTGTTCTCGCTCTGGTCGATGTGTGCACGGGCGCGCTCTTCCGGGAGAAATGCCCATATAAGGAGTTCCACTGTCGTTTACGTCAGCAAGAGCCATGATTGAAAAAAACTTTCCGAAACTTGTACGAATCCGGAAGTAATATTTTTGGCACAGAAATACTCTGTCACACTTCCAAATCGTTTTTTAAACTTTGGCCATGCTTAGCATGAGAATCCAACTCGTTAACAGTGTAAACAACTCTGAATGCATGAAACAGCATTATACCCCCCCTCCCTTTAAGTGTTTGTGTGGTAAATGCGAGACCATGGTCACAGCTGAGGAAAGTCAGTGCTGCAGGGAGTTGGATGCATACCGGGCCTTAGTGGAGAATGTGACCCCCACACTTGATGCACCCAGCCTGCACCCAGGCTTTGAGGCTTGCTGTCTGAACCCATATGTGCTACAGATAGCCTATATGCACTTCAGACAGGAGCATAGACCTCTCCAGGCCAGCAGACATGAGTGTGTTGAGTGCAGAGATCATTTATTACTCTGAGCTAAATACTTGTATGTATAAATACATAGTAAATTAAAGATTTGAATATTAAAAACATCTGAATAATTTTGTTTTTTTCAATTACAAGTTGCCTATATTTAGGTAGGTCACAATTACCTGTAAGTCACACTTTTTGATGCCATTGGGCTCAATACTGACAGCATACAAACAACTTTTCCGCTGGGCCTATGGTCTTCTGGGCAGCCCTTGCCTGCATGTGTTGTCAGCCATTAGAAGACAGTTAACAGAGGAAGGGGGACTTTATAAAGGTTTTGAATGGCCCCATTTTGGTGACAATCAATAAAAAATAAAAAATAATCTCAATCACAAATTGTCTTACTGTATAAAAATTATGAAGTTTACATTAGATATACATATATCAAGCAGATCTGCATTTATGGTTAATTCAATTCAGTTTTATTTATACAGCACTAAATCATAACAAATATTTCATAGCACTGTTAACACCTAACTCAAAACACAACATTGCAACTGTTAATTAACAAATATATAGATAGATAGATAGATAGATACATAGATACATAGATAGATAGATAGATAGATAGATAGATAGATGCACCAAACATATACTACAGAAAGAAAAATATACCATCTGACCCATTTAAAAACATTTAACAATCTTTCAGTCTGGGTATCACACTAATGTGTTATTAACGTGAGTTAAATCGTGAATGCTGTGCTAGATACACGCCAATAGCCTCATCTTGTTGATCCTCTGGAGGGATCTGGAAAGGGGAGCTGGTGTAGCGGAAGACAAGACAGTGCTGCGTTCTCGTGGAGCCTGTGGTGACCTGCAGTATTCCTCTCTCAGAGACTCCATGAAGCCTGATGCATATGCTGGGAGAAGCAAGCACAAGTTTAGATCACATTCATTGCTGACCATGCTTTTCTACTTGGCCTCCATCACATCTGCATCTCCATTAGGAGTGGAAGCTGCAGTCCAGTAGAGGTGGTTAATAACAGCTGGCCTCCACTGCTTCAGATCTTCACACTACCTCATTACTTGCACTGTCTCCTAAAGCCTTATAAACACACCACATGACAAAAAAATTACCAATTAGCTGTGCAAACAAAGTCACTAAGCCAGGGCTATTCAACTGGCGGCCCGCGGGCCCAATCTGGCCCGCCAATCATCTTCATCTGGCCCGAGGAAGAGTACACAGGTTGCACATTCGCCTTGAATTGTTCTTGCACTAATTAGTTTGTCCACAAGGTGGCAACACTGGCCCGGGCCAGCCAAAAAGGAAAGGGAGAGACGCAATAACAACAATCTACCGGAGACCGCAACATCAATAGATGGCAAGCGCTTATGTGAGGGAGTTATGAGAGATCCACAATTCTAACGTTAGTTTAAACAAGTTTAAAGACAGTGTTATCAGTTATAACTTCTAGCGAGAAATAGAGCTGACACTGGAGGAAGATTTTTATCAAAGCAGGAAGTATAGTTTGAAAATCTGCGCGTTTGGCTGTAACGTTACTCATAAGCTGAGCTGCTTCAGACAAGCGCGCCAGCGCTTCAATGGACAAAACCACACACGATGTAAAAATACGTGGTTTTTAATGCGAGTTTCCTCATAAACAGTCTTAAATCAGTTGTAAAATCCTAAATGATTGTAAAGAGTTGGGAGAAAATTGGATATGTGTCACATCCGCGTCATGTGCATCAGGTTTTATTAAAGAAACAGCTCTGCTTTTAAAGTGAAACCTGCTGTAGTCTGTGAATGATGTAAATCAAAGAACTAAAGAAAAAGAGAAATCACTTGACTGCTCTGCTTGCTGATTAACTTTTGTAGCTTGAATAAAGAATAATCAATATAGCTTTATAGGATAATCCGCCCCTTAAATGAAGTTAATTGAATAGCCCTGCACTAAGTCAAGTCAAGTCAAGTCACCTTTATTTATATAGCGCTTTTAACAATACAGATTGTGTCAAAGCACTTAACAGTATCAAATTGGAGGATAGAGTGTCAGTAATGTATAATAATAAGATTAAACACTCAATTTTCAGTTAAAGGCATTTCATTATTGAATTCAGAGATGTCATTGTCTAGCTCAGTTTAGTTTAAATAGTATCTATGAAATCAAATTGACGATAATCGTTAGAAATTAAGTGTCCCCAACTGAGCAAGCCTGTCACTAGACTTGATGGTTATAATATTAGCAAATTGAGGTTAAATTACCAGCTATGCCTTCACATATGGTAACGTTTTTACACGGATTTTAAAAAATATAACGATATTGCTAATGCTTACAACCTAGCAGCAGTGCTTTACAACAACTTATATACATCTCGTTGTGTCTCATTATTTAAATAATTATGTTCACTGATTTGGTAGTTAGCAAATGTTAAACTACAAGACTTACGGTGCACAGTTGACATTTTCATGGAGAAGTATCTCTGACGGGTCCGTCTCCCGCCGGCGGCCGAACACAGGCTGACCGGGACCTGATGAAGGTGCTGTGTGTACCGAAGAAACCGCACCAGCTCGAAGACTCACTCGCTTCTTGCTTCAGTATCCCATGTTGAACTGCATCATATCGCTGGGATGATAATCTTCCGGTATAAAGTGATCGTTACACACCACCACATTTCTCGAAGCAGATGCATTAGTGAAGTCCAGTCTCTTCACCCACACTAACGCACCGAGGCCCGGAAGATACCGTCCTATTTCTTGTTAGGAAACCTGTAGACTCTATGTCCTGACAGGCTGGAGTTTGTGCAACCTCCACAATCACAATAATTTACCATGATGATGATAAATTGAAATAAAAATAACTACCGAAAACACACTGACTCACGCTCGCTCCCACTGAATACCAACAGAGCGCGGCACACGACTCCCTCTTGTGACGTAATATGACCCGATGTTGAAAAAAAAAGCGGTTTTTAAGAATTGTCAAGGAAAGCGTCACTTTTTCTTCTAAATTTGTGCCCTCGCGTCTTGTAAAACATTTTCAAATCCTGCATTAACGGTTCATATGGTATTTTCATACAAGGTTATATATTCATTTGAAAAAAATTTTTTAACCTGCAATATGCACTTTAAGCTCGACAACAAACTACGAAAAATAACTCAATATGATACTCGCTAGGCGGCTTTGGATGTGACTGTAAGCACTCAGCCTTGAAACCGCGAGTACTGATTGGCTTAAAAAGACGTGCAAATTTATACATCTTTGTGACGATGCAACAATGACCCGATTAAGCAAGTGACAATTCTGTCAACTGTCCCAAAATGCGAGTGAAAGTCTTGGATCAGCAGCTCGTTGTATTGCAGAGGAGATGCACTGATGTGAAGCCGCTTTGAGAGAGTGAAAGAGAGAAGACGTGGTCCAGCTGAATCACTCACGCTGTTTTTAAATGACTGATTTAATCTGCTAGTTTGTGTGGATTTATTTATTCATGTAACCTAACGATGCAACAATTACCCAATTAAGCAAGTGACAATTCTGTCAACTGTCCCAAAATGCGAGTGAAAGTCTTGGATCAGCAGCTCGTTGTATTGCAGAGGAGATGCGCTGATGTGAAGCCGCTTTGAGAGAGTGAAAGAGAGAAGACGTGGTCCAGCTGAATCACTCATGCTGTTTTCAAATGACTGATTTAATCTGCTAGTTTGTGTGGATTTATTTATTCATGTAACCTACTTGCTATATTGAATAAATGGGGTAACGCTTTAGATTACAGCCCGCAATGTACAGCATAATTAAACAGAATTTACAGCGTACCTATTTATAACTGTAGAGTACCTCCACAGTACCTACTCGTAGGTATAAGGGAACAATACAACGTTTGGGGAATAAAGGGGTAATAACCTGCGGAATTATAAAACATTTATATTGTGAAGTGGACAGCACATGACCACAATAGTGGACAAAGGTTTGCTACATTTTGATTGGATCTTGGTGGACTAACATTAGCAAACTGTCCAACGCCATCAGATAAAGATGCCAGGACAACAGCCAGACACCTCTTAGAGGGCAAGAAGAAGACCTTTGGTACAAAGCCCGGGAAGGACAGGACTTCCTATTGGTCAAAATGCAGTTTCTGCCCTTCACCCACCAACAGACTGATTCCTCAGGTTTTGGCCTGAGACTGCCATAAAAATTCCTTAGGACCTCTGGACACAGCAGCAGTGGGTGAAACAAACAGGGATCACAAAGTTCCATCCAAATCCATTCATAACTATATTCTCAAACCTTAAAACTGATGCACACTACAACACACACATCTCATACTTATTCAGAGAAATAAGTATTCTCAGTGACAGCAATGTGTAGTGCAACATCTTACACAAACTCAGCTGTTAATGGACAAATGAATGCATGCATGACAGTTCAAACTTCTTCCATCATGTTTGGACTTAATGTGTTCGTAACATCGCCAAAGGTATTCTGGTTGTGGTTTGGTAAGTGAATGATGCATTGGTAAAACTTTAGTGACACTTTTCTAAATGTGTGTTTGGACTAAATAAGTTCCACAGGAGGAAAGAAGGGTGGGCCACACCGTGTCCCCCCACTCTGATGGAAAAAGCCAATCACAGCCTGGAAATGGAGAAGTGCCAGATTGCAATCTCCTCCTCATCGGAAAGAGATAAAGGTACCTTTCCAAAAGACACTCCTTGTTCTGAGTCTGAGTCCAGTAAGGGAAGGGACAGTAACAGACACATTCGTTTTGAGTCTGAGTCCTGAAAGGGAAAGACGTTAACAGATAAACCAGTTCTGAGTCTCCAGCCCGTAAGGGAAGGGACAGTAACAGACACACCCGTTCTGAGTCTGAGTACTGCAATGGAAAAGACATTAACAGATGCACTGTTTTGGTTCTGAGTCTTCGGCCTGTTACAGGGAAGGTAGCAACAGAAACAACCTGTTCTGAGTCTGAGCCCTGCAAGGGTGAGACAATAGCAGATACACAGTTCCTGAGTCTCCAGCTTTGAGGCAGCAACAGATACAACCACATTCTGAGCCTCCAGCCTGCGAGGAAAGAGATAATCTACGTTCAGACTTCAGAGTCTTCGTCCAGTGAGACAACAACAGATGCAGCACGTCCTGAGTCTCCATCCTAGAGAGACAAAGCGGATCGACCAAATTCTGAGTCTCTAGCCCAGAGAGGCAGAAGACGGACAGACATTTGCAACAAGGTTAAGCTCCGGCGAGCAAACCTTCACTCCAAGGTACCTTCGCTTGCGTGTTCCAGGCTAAGGACCTTCTGCACCTACTTCAGGGTCACATCTGCGTGTTCCAGATTTTAGGACCCTTTGGTGCTCCAGGATATCAGCATCCTCCAGCGCTTCGTGTTCAAGGCTGTCGAAACAGATTCCTGCTCCTTTCACCACTGCATTGTTACCAGCACAACCAGTGGATGAAGTCACCGCTACTGGACTGCTCACTCACCCACAAAGAACGTAACTATCACCTATCCAAACCTCTTCCAGAGACCTTGGCATTGTTGTGTATTATCAGTATATGATTCTTCTAATTGACATTAGATGTTATATAGCTGATTGCAGTTGATAATAAATAATCTTTCAGGTATTTGCTTGATGCATAATAAGGTTCTTCACCTTACTTGTTTCAGAGTAGTGACAGTTTATCTTTCCAGATAATGTAGCTCTGATATAGCAACATACAACATAATAACTTGCATTTTATGCATCTTATGCACTTTATTCCTTTTTCATTCATGGTATTCATTTAGTAGTTGTTGATTACTCCTGTCTATCTTTTGTTAATAAAATGTATTTTATTACACTTGTGTCTTCCTTGTGTTGATAATGCAGTAAGGTTCTACAAGTTAGGTATCCCACCAATCTTTCTTATGTGATGTACTCCTAACCACACCTTAAGTGACACGTGATCCAAAAATCATAATGTCACCTGTAACGTGAGTACCCATCACTACACTATTTCGCCTCCTTAGGCGAAAGCAAAATTCACTACATTAATTGGCGTCCCTAGCTGGGCTAACTTAGATTGAAATGAGCCTTCTGTTTTATCAGCACAAGTCAATACACTAAATGATAACAATAGAAGTAACTTTAGCAGGAAACTAAGTCTTTCACTGAGTCAGAAACCAATTGCATAACAACAGTGGTTCCCTCTAAGCCTGTTTGATAGTTTCCCTGCTCAACTCTTTGGTATTGTTTATGAATAGGATTGGTTGCAAAGTGTATAGTACTGTGATTTTATTGCGGCATGGAGCTTGCAAATATTTTGTCCAAAATTTTTGTTTGCACAAATTGTAATTGTTGATTATAACTAATTGCTTCTAAAAATATAGCATATGGTTTCCACCTTGTAAGTCTATCATAACGTTCTAGAATTTTTATGTGAACCTGTCAGGAAAGGGTAATGCCCTCTGACAAATTAGAGCTGCTCACATTCGTGGCAAACTTCAAGAGCTAACTAATACAAGTGGTGTATTTATTTATTATATATATATACACACAAATGTATATATATATTAAATAAATATGGCTGATATGACCGCTGAAGCAGTGAGCCAGGCCTTAAAGGGTGCTTCACTTATAAAGCTTCTGTCCAGCCTAGCACTAAACTGGCCTATCCAACCAAACCAGGCCATAGACAAATTATCCCTTGCCCATGACCAGGACAAAGATAGGGATTTAAAGTTTCAGGAACTCAAAACGAGTTGGCTGATTTGCGTAAGGACAATTTGAAGTTAAGAGCAAAAATATGCAGATTGTCTTCAGATTCTAAATGCTTATAGTCCATCGCTGATAGTCAGGAAGTAGAGCTGAAAAATCTGAAAACTGACGTGGCCACTCTGCAAACAGAGTCGACCCATTCCCATAAAGTCATGTCAGTACAGACAGAGAGATTAAGTGCAGTAAGTGCTAATCTGAATAAGACCAATGCTGAGTTAAGGTCAGCTATGCTTGAAATTTCTGAGCTGAAAAGGCAACAATAAATAGAATGAAAGACTTGTGATCTGCTCAAGCTAAAGCCTTCTAACTCAAACGTTACCCAAATCCAGAATAGGGAACCATTGATTAGAGTACAAGCAGAGGCAACAGCTAGAACATCTGTGTTGGCAGACAAAGATGGCAGAGCAGAACAGACGTAGGCTGATTATGTTCCTAAGGTCGCTTCGTATCCATTTCGCTTTCAACAAGTGGTCTTAGAGGCTTTCTCCCACGCTGACAGCGGAATCAGGTAGCATGGGTCTCTGCCCAGTCAGGGCATTAAGAATCTATGTAGACTGCACAGCTCAGTGGTGTGGATCTGACCAGCTGTTCGTGTGTTTTGGTGGTAAGAGCAAAGGCTCCGCTGTCACTAAGCAGCGAATATCGCATTGGATAGTCGAGGCTATCTCTTTGGCCTACGAGGCGCGTGGCTTGACTTCGCCTCTAGGATTACGTGCTCACTCCACGAGAGCAGTGGCTTCTTCTCAGGCCTTTCTGAAAGGGTCGTCAATGGAAGATGTTTGTGCTGCAGCAGGATGGTCCTCTCCTAGCACCTTCATCAAGATCTACAGTCTAGACGTGAGGATGGCTCCTGGCTCCCGGGTCTTATTCGCTTGAGCAGACGCTTTCCTTGGTCTCCAGCTATCTAAGGTACGTCAGGCGTTATGGTATAGCATTCCCAAAGCGATGACATCATCGCAGCATTGAAGTGAACCTATGAAGGGGAACATCTCGGTTACGTATGTAACCCTAGTTCTCTGAATACGGAACGAAATGCTGTGATTAGGGCTGTTCTGTACCTTGATAGCGCTTCCTTCGTCATATTGGAAATCTGATGAAATAGCGTGCGGCACGCCGATATAGCATATGGTACATATGCGTGGGGGACGGTGCTAAGCGCTATTTGGCCAATAAATTGGCGTGATGGTATAAGGGCTTCAGACTTTTGACAATAAAGCAGACTTTGACTTTGACTTTGACTTGACATTCGTCACACCGAGGGTGTTCCCAAAGCGAGGACATCATCGCAGCATCTCGTTCCCTATTCAGGGAACTAGGGTTACATTTGTAACCAAGATGTTACTGTGTACGTGTAACATCCGCGGGCTATAATCTAAACTGATCCCTTGTTACCCTCTTGCTAAGTGTAGTTACTGTGTAAGTGTCACACCCCTGGACTGTTTTGTTGTGTTTTTTGCTCCCCATGTGTTCCGTGACCGAATTTCTCCCTCATGTTAATTGTTAATTTGATTCCAGGTGTGTCTCATCTTCCTCCTTGATTGTCCTGTCTTTAAGAACCCCAGTCCATCCAGTTCATGTTTGTCGGTCCTTGAACGTCTTCACATGTGTTCCTGTGTCTCTTACGTGTTTGGATTATTAAAGACTGTGTTTTTGAAGTACTCCTCGCTCCCTCGTTTCTTGCTTCAAGGTGGATTGTGACAGAAGGACTGACCGATACAGTTACCTCTGCGTCTACCCTCCGTTTTGTTTACCGTTTTTTATCCAGTTTTTGTTTCCGTTGTGTGTTCCCTATGGACCTCCTCCTTCACCCGGAATATCTCTTCCTCCTCCTCCTGCTGGAGCAGGGGGAGAAATCGCTCGAGGGTCACACCAGACTGTTTCTGGTCCTCGCAAGCCTCACCACCTACCCTCCGAGGATGGCCCTCGAGCGAATTTCACCGCCTTTGTGGAGTGGAAAATCAGGAAAATCTCACCAGTTTCACTCCCGACCCAGTGCCCAGCCCACCATCTCCCTGCTGCGCGGAGCGCATGCCTGAGTCCACCGCTGATGGAGAGCCAGAGCCCGCCGCAACCGACGAGACATCGCCGCACGGAGCGACAGTGCTGAGGATCGCTGCAGAGCCAGAGCCGCTGAAAAGTCAGTCAAGGTGTGTGAGCCGGCAACAACGCCCGCCACGAGGGAGAATAGTGTGAGCATGGAGAGGAGTTCCGCCCCTGCACCGCGGCTGAGGGTGAGCGGAGTATGGCGCGTGGACGGTGCCACAGCAAGGGAGAGAGGGCTCCTGATCCCCAGGAAGGGCTCCAGTTCTTGAGTTTGGCCCATGGAGGGCTCCTGTTCCTGAGTTTCCTTCGTCTCCGCTGGTCCCAGCCAGCTCCGCTCCTCCAGAGCGCCCTCCAGTGCCTGCTCCTCGAAAGAGCACTCCAGTGATGGCTCCCATTCCTGAGTTCAGGTCTGGAAGCCCGGGGGCTCACAAATGCCCGCCCTCCCACCCACCCACCCGCTCGCTCGCTCGCTCGCTGTCGGATGGCAGCCCCTCTGCTCGCCCTCAGCCCACCATCAATGTGGTGTGAGCGCCACGGGTCTGCCATCCTCCAGCGTCGCCGGGGCTGGAGTATCCCTCATCTCCGCCTCCAGCCTCCGAGGCCCGGACTCCACCTCAGCCCGGCGACCCGTCGACTCTACCATGGCTCCTAGCTCCCTCCTCTCCGCCGTGGCCCATCTGTCCACTGGCTCTGCCGGGCTCCCTCGTCCCTCCAGCTCCACCTTGGTCTGGCGACGACCATCCTGCGCCTCGGGACTCCACTCCTCCGGCTGTGCCTCGTCCCTTCGTCCCTCTGGCTCCGTCAGGCTCCTCCATCCCTTCGGCTCCTCCTCAGTCCTCTGTTGCTCCGGCTCCACCGCGGCCCTCTGGTTCCCCGTCTCTGCCTCAGTCATCAGCGCCATCAGCTCCACCTTGGGCCACTGGATCCTCCCCGTCGCCTTTGCTCTTTGGCTCTCCGTCTCCACCTCGGGCTCCACCACCACCTGCTCCGCCACCGTTGGTCGGCCCCTTGGAGTTGGCGGCCATCCCTCCTCCATGTCTTCTGCCTCCGTCGGCTCCACCGTGGGCCGCTATTATGGTTGTGGCCTGGGTCCTGCTGGACTCCTCCTGCTCCGGGTCACTCCTGTTTCTTCCCTGGCTCCTCTCTCCTCCGTTGCCTCCCTGGACTCTGTCTGCCCGCTCCCCCCTCCCCAGTGGAAGTATTACGGTGCGGGACGTGCCTTCCGGGAGGGGGGAGTAATGTCACACCCCTGTACTGTTTTGTTGTGTTTTTTGCTCCCCATGTGTTCCGTGACCCAGTTTCTCCCTCATGTTAATTTGATTCCAGGTGTGTCTCATCTTCCTCCTTGATTGTCCTGTCTTTAAGAACCCCAGTCCATCCAGTTCATGTTTGTCGGTCCTTGAATGTCTTCCCATGTGTTCCTGTGTCTCTTACGTGTTGGATTATTAAAGACTGCGTTTTTGAAGTACTCCTCGCTCCCTCGTTTCTTGCTTCAAGGTGGATTGTGACAGTAAGTGTAACATTAAACAATTTTAGTTATGCTACAATAGATGTGTTTCAAAGTCATTAACAATGAACTGTATTACATAGTTAAATGCAAGGTCCAAAGACCTTAGGCTAAAGAAATATTTTTATTATTTAACAATTTTAACAGCTCTTTTCCAAGAACAGAATGCAGAAAAAACAAATTTGCAACCACTTATACAAAGAACAGTAAACCCCCCTAACAGTAAACCCCCCCCCCCCCCCCCCCCCCCACACACACACACACACACAAACAAAAATCATGTTCTACATTTATTTTTAATAAGCATATTATCATATTGTTCCTTTCAGCTGTGGGCAGGAGTCGACAAATTTCTGGAGATCTTTTGCATATGCTTGCAAAGTTGTCCCTGCAGTATATGAGGGAGCAGAAAAGTCCTCCCCCTCTGATGCAGTTTTCACCTGTGATCACAATTAGAGAAAAATACACTGCCAAAAAAAAAAAATTAATATGTCAAGTTTGCATAATCTAAAGAAGTGTTGCACAAAGCTTATATTTAACCAAATATAAAAAAAGGACTTCTGTGAGGACTCTGTGTCACAGCAACGTTTCAAGGCAAATCTGTAACAGTTGCCAACACTGTGATACGGTAAAGCAATAAATAATAAAATGACAAAGGACTACAAAACTTACACAGGTAACTGGAAAATAACAAACAAGAACTTAATATTAAAAAAAAAAACAGAGAATATGCGACAGTCAACTCCACTCTGATGGGCTCCAACTCACCTTAAAGGAGTAGTTCACTTCTAGAACAAAAATTTACAGATAATGTACTCACCCCCTTGTCATCCAAGATGTTCATGTCTTTCTTTCTTCAGTCGTAAAGAAATTATATTTTTTGAGGAAAACATTTCAGGATTTCTGCATTTTGGAAGTTCAAACTCGGGGGCACCACAGAAGAAAAATTTACAATATACCTATTAAAAATAAATGTAGAACATGATTTTGTGTGTTTGTGTTTGTGTGTGTGTGTGTGTGTGTGTTACAGTTCTTTGTATTTTGTATAAGTGGTTGCAAATTAGTTTCTTTCTGCATTCTGTTCTTGGAAAAGATCTGTTAAAATTGTTAAATAATAAAAATATTTTTGTTACAGCCCGCGGATGTTACACTTACACAGTAACAAGAGGGTAACAAGGGATCACTTTAAATTACAGCCCGTGGATGTTACACTTACACAATAACTACACGTAACAAGAGGGTAATAAGGCATCACTTTAGATTACAGCCTGCGGATGTTACACTTACACAGTAACTACACATAACAAGGGATCACTTTAAATTACAGCCCGTGGATGTTACACTTACACAATAACTACATATAACAATGGTGTATGTTTGCACAGTATATAACAATGGTGTGTATTATGCTGTTATATATCCTGGGAAGAGCTGGAAACAGGTAATCTACTTTTTCACTGTATTGCACCTTGACAGTACAATGCTGGTGACCTGACTCGCTGCTGAGATGACCATAATCAATACTCCTTCATCAGGTAAATTTTCATATGGGAATTTCTAAACCAAATCATATCAGAAGCTCATCACATAATTACCCCATAATTTCAGCTGAGTTGTTCAGTAATCTCCAAGACCCCACATAAATAACACTAGTAAATAATATAGCTTATATTCTTTAGTAAACTGGTAAAATTTTATAAAGACTATTGTGGTTTTTAACTTCACTCTAATTACTAAATTATACTATAGTATACTACAGTTTACTATTTGTATCAATGTCATGTAAGAGATATGTTGTAATAATACAATAAATAGGCTACCCAGTACATAGTGTAAAAATATGTTGCATCATTTACAGTATTTTGCGTTATTACAATAAGGCAAATTGTTCATAATGTTGCCTAACACAGTAGGCTATAAATACCATGTAATCTTAGAATAGTTACACCTTGCTTATGAAATGCTAACAGTGTAAATACTTTTAATTTTCCAAGTCATTACCCCCTTATTCCTCAATTGTTTCCATTTACCTAAATGTATATTCAGCTTTAAGTTATGCTGACGCGGAAAATCACGGACTCTTCATACGCGTAATTTCAGAATAGGTACCCTTTAGTTATAAAATACTTACAGTATAAATGCTTTATAATTTTGCAAGTTATTACCCCGTTATTCCCCAAACGTTGAATATTGTTCCCATATACCTACGAGTAGGTACTGTGGAGGTACTCTATAGTTACAAATAGGTACGCTGTAAATTCTGTTTAATTAAGCGGTACATTGCGGGCTGTAATCTAAAGAGTTACCAATAAATGTTTGCAGGAATTTCCCTCATTATTAACTTGAAAGCTGCGGGGATGAGTGAAACTATGTGATATACACACAATCCCCAACCGAAATGATTTGTGAAATAAAATTCCATTTTTTTTTTTGTTTTGTTTTGTTTTTTCCCAGGCCTGGAAATTGCTGTTTCAAAATTTCATGGCTTTTTCAGGGTTTTCATGTACGAACCCTAATAAAAGCAACTGTTAATCACTTTAGCTGGTCCACCAATGTGATTGGCTGAATGCTCCGTTACCTCTCCCTTCTCTAATTACCTGCCGGATCCGTCACCCCGCTTTGTTCCGGGACCTCGAAATTTACAAATTAAGCACTGTCAACCCTTACTATGGGTTTACCTCAGTATCTATAGTTTTACTGTGGTATTTGTAATTAAAGTACAATAACCTCAACCCTTACTATGGGTTTACCTCAGTAACCGTAGTTTTACTGTGGTATTTGTAGTTAAAGAAAACACAGTAACCACAACACTTGCCATGCCTTTAATATGTTTTTTGTGAAGTAATTGTAATTAAATATTTTTTTTTCTGTCTTGCAGTTACATCAGATCACATACTCCAGCAGCTCTTTTAAGAAGCGATCTCTTGTAAAGGTTGTCTCTCCTTCTCTCTCTCTCAGCTTTTTCTGTCCTATTTTTCCAAACTGTAATCCGTAATTCATTTACACATACAGTAGTAGCCTCTCTTTCTGTGGTTCATCATGGCATATTTTTAAAACTCAGAATCAAATTTTGACCAATTCTGTCAGAAAGCTGCTAGAAACAGGGAACTTGAACTCGAAGCTCCCAATGCTGATCTTGAAGAAGCTGCCAAGGAGGCTGAACAAGTCCTTCAATGGATTAACCCTTCACAGGTTTTGTTGAACACATTTAGTTATAACTGATTTGCTTTAATGAACGCATCCTTATATTATGTGTTGATAATATCTTTCCTTATTGTCCTTCCTCTCAAATATTTTGGTCACAGATCATTTTTAACACACTGTCTTAACGTATATATTTTCTTTAACTTTGGTTTACATAGCCCATCAGGAAGTACACTCAATAAAGTGTCACGTTGAAGTAGTAATAATTCATACAATTTACCAAGTCAGCAAATTCATATGATATTGTACAAGCGTACTCATACAAAATTCTTTGACTTTTACTCTTGCTGTCATTGGACATTGCCTCAACTCTCATGCAGATTGTGGCCATTGATAGTAGTCAGAGTGTTTGTATCATGAAGTTTATATTAAGTCCATTGTATTCTTTATTAACCTTAACAAATTGGCGCCGTCTCTT
This sequence comes from Spinibarbus caldwelli, assembly GCA_039654775.1. Classification (NCBI taxonomy): domain Eukaryota; kingdom Metazoa; phylum Chordata; class Actinopteri; order Cypriniformes; family Cyprinidae; genus Spinibarbus; species Spinibarbus caldwelli. Next base: position 33,240,372 of record CM077238.1, read on the forward strand.
CCCGTTCTACTGTAGACAGTACATGATATCTGTCTACACCTAATAGTCTGCCTTTCTTTGCATGTTGATTTTTATTGAACGCATCTGTCTAAAAAGCAAGAGTCTGGAAATGCTAGTTTAACTTGTCATGTGACAAATCAGATCTTCAATTAATTTGGCCAAATCAGATCACTTAAAGCTGTTTACACCAAGAACAAGAAATATAATGGTAAATATTTTAGCACCCACACCAACAGACAATAATGGTCTGTTTGTTATACACGCTGAAGTCACAGTATGTTGTCTGCTATTTGTTATTGTCAATGTTTTTATTGTTCATCAGCTGGAAAAATCTGTTCTGAAAGAGATTCCAATGATATTGTTCCTCTGTGTCATTAAAGGTTAAATAGCTTGGTGTGGACTCATCCTTGGTGTGAAGAGGCCTTTAAATTGCTTACAACAATACTGTCAGCATGTAATCATATTTAAAATAATTCATATTAATATAGCTTTCTATTGACGAATACAGCTTTTTCTAATGCTGCTTGCCTCTCATTCTGTTAAACTTAGACACAAAATTTTGCCTTTCTCTGCCTGTTTCTCTTCATCTTATTCCTTTACTCCGTCACTCACTTGCACATTTTATTTTTGTGCTCTGTTGTAAGGTAGAAACTGGGACTTTGCATGATGGCCTTTTCTCAGACTCTGAATCTGATGTATACAGATGAACTCAGGAGCCTGCTAGAGTTGCCAGGGAACTTTAGATTGAAGTTTACTATTATAACTGCTTAATTTATGCTTAAACAACAGTAATAACTGAACATGGGGTCAATAGATATTTTCTTATTTTACAGCTGAAGCCCAGAAACGCAAAAAAAAAAAAAAAAATCAGTCACAGCAAGCTGGTCAAACCAGTCCTAATGAATGAGGAATGAACATGGCCTACTTGTGCCCAAACAGAAAAGACAGAGAGCTAAAAGTTGCACATTTCCATTGGTATGTCTGTGTGGTACAGCATTGATGTTGATCTCTCAAAAGACAGCAGTTGTAGTTACTTCAAGTCAGCAGTTACAGTTTTTATAGCTCTTAGAATGCGCAAATCAGCTGTGCATCATCTTTGGAATTTGGGCAGGAAATGACTGAATATGGTGGGTACTGACACCTGCAGCTGTATTCACCAACACTATTTCTATAAAGTTAATGTTTTGTCTGTTTCTTTGAAGGAGGATGAAGCCAGTTGATGAAGATATCAATTCAATGGCCACCAAGTGCCGCACTGCTGCCTGAACCCCTCAGATATCTGCTGTGAAGAATACATTCACGACTCACGAGCAGCTCTACTGTGACAGCTCAGATGTTACGGCCCATAAAAGTAAACTTCACAACTGGACAACTGCAAGATAGTTGTGGAGAGATTCTTTTGGCCCATACCTCCAACAAGAATTAATGGTAAGTCCAGTGCAACAATCATAAATAAAAATACTATATATTGTTTATTGATTTACCACACCCTAAATACAAAACGAATGAGGAAAACAAAGTGAGTTGAATCAAAGTCTCTTTAAGACAAGTCATTTCACTCGGCGGCCATCTTTGAAACGCCCGGTGTCCTGACATTTTATCCTACCCGTCAGATTTTCCTACCGGGGTTTACTGCGCATGCGCACATAAATATTTCGTCCTTTTTCTCACGCTGAACAACAATATTTAATGTATTTGCATTACTGTAAGGGTATGTTTAGGGTTGGGGTAGATGTAGAAGTTAATAAAACACAATCTAATATGTAGAAAAAATTATTTATTGTTCGTTTCCGGTAGCTGTATCCCACCGCGAATATGACACATAATTACTGTATTTACATAACTGTAAGGGTAGATTTACGGTTGTAGTAGGTGTAGATATTAATAAATCATAATTTAACAGGTAGCATTTTTCATTGTCGAATTGTACTACCTACTGTTTTAATGGGAGGTAGGAAAATCTGACAGGGTAGCACAAATCGACAGAACACCGGGCATCCAAGTGCAGCTCCTATCTCTTTGAATGGGGAAACATCAAATTCTCCAAAACTGTTCACTAAGCTTACGCTTAAATTTCATATTTGAAATCACCAATGAAATCGGACAACAACTGTGTCATAAATGTTGTTTCTTTTGCTCAAATAGCATTATAAAAAGGTTATTTTTCAGGCTAGATCAGCCAGTGCGCATGCGCAGTCCTAGGCGCACGTCTCAGAAAGCTTACTGTTTCTATAGCAACCGGGGCTTCTAATGGCAACTGCAGTGACGCGCTGACTTTCCCGATTAGCAATTGGCTCTTTCATTCAGAAGGCGGGGCTTCTTGCGATTGAGCGACCATATTGAGCGTTGCATTTTTTCCCATTCAAAACCATACGAGTGACACGTCTTGGGTATTCTATAGTCTTTGTATTCTATAGTCTTTGTATTCTATAGTCTTTGGTTGAATCCAAGCAGCTCTACTTTAGAACAATTCTCTGCATTCTTCTGAAGGTGCACCTGCGCTTTCGGTGTTGAATGCTCTGATGTTAGACCATTTAAAGATGTTAATTACACAAACAAAATGTTATAGTGTACTCTGGAAAAAATCAACAGTGATTGATTAGCCTACATTTGTTTATTGTAGACCTTATTAGTACTACACGAATCGAAAATTGCTGAAATATCCATAACATACGGTATAAAAGAGCGCAAGGTTATCCGTTGATCAGATGCGCATCAGAGTTGCCTTTGTTACAATAATAACAGTAGACTCACGACGCATTGTGTTTTAAAAATCAATCATTGTTAATAAATAAATAAATAATAATAATAATAATAAAAACACTTTCGTTATGTCGAGATCACGAGAAAATTAAGTCGTGATAGCGAGAAAACAAGATAGAAAAATAATGCATAATGCATGGCCTCTTAGAACTTCCGTAGCTTCACACTGTATGTTGACTTTTAGTTTGTTCCTATTTCCTGCTTCCCATTGTAGTCCCTTGTAGCTTTCTTTGTTGAAATGTACTGTAGTTGCAAAGTTGCTTAGGTCAGTGGTTCTCAACTGGTCCAAAAGTGGGTCGCGGGACCGTTCTGAGTGGGTCGCGGAGTGTACGGCCAAAGAAACGACATCAACAACAAAAAAAGTAATTCTAAATGTTTTTTTTTTTTTTTTTTTTTCTGATGAGAAACATTTATTTTAAAAGACGTGCATGAAAGCTGTTGACACTTCTGTCAGATGCAGTAATAATGCCTGAGAAAAACGCGCTGTCCAGATTCAGTAGCTGCGGTCAGATGAGATGTAGACAGATTTATTGTCAGTGTCATTATTCTATCGTTATTTTCGTAACTTGCTATAAAAAAAAAAAAAAGTCTCTCACCTCAGAAAAGCGAACTGTCCTGTCAGATGTTATACAGTGTCAGATGTTATATGCGCTGTATATCACTTCACTAAAACCAGGAACTACGAGAATACAAGGCGTGAAATAAAAGTACAGTACCGATAAATCACATAACTGTACTGCGTGTGTTAGCTGGGAAGGATTTACATGAAGGTATGATATTCATTCTATTCAGGAGCAATTTTCACGTGTTATTAACAGTTCATGTTAGTATATCCATGGTAACGGTTGTTTCCATAACCCAAAAATACCATGTTATTTCCACTTTATGTCATTTTGTACATGTTTAAATGACTGTGATGTCTCATACCAACTTAATTGTATTAACAAAAACTAGTTTGGGACTGCTTTTTAATAGCCTTACCTTATTGGCTGTTTATTCAGTATTAGTAATATTCTTAACAGTCTTAACTTAATTTTTGTGAAATAAATTTGCTTTGTTTTTATTTTTAACAAATTGTATTATATATATATAGTGGGCCGCGGCTTGATGACCGTGGGAAAACGTGGGTCCCAAGGCCAAACCAATTGAGAACCACTGGCTTAGGCTATATAGGCTAGTCAGTAAAATAAAAGTTAAACAAAATAAAGTTCATACTACTGATATATGATTTATCAATTACACGTTACATACCACTTATGATTAGTAAGTGCTCATTTATGATGATACACCTTGTTATTAGCTTGTATCTGTAATTGTTGATCATCAGGTAGCATAATAACTAACACACACACACACACACACACACACACATGATATATTATAATATATATATTATATAACTTAACCTATTTATTTTTTTTTATTTATTGAGGAACGTTACAAAAACGTTAATAAAAATTAATATTATTAGCATTACAATAATTAATACATTCTTCTTCTTCTTCTTAATAATAATATTAATAATAATAATCACAAGACGCAAAATATAGATACATAATATTTTACAATATATGCACCTTTAACATTTTTCACAAAAAAAGAATAAATAAATAAATAAATAAATAAATAAATAAAATGAAAAAGCTCATTACAGAAAGGACGATTTTGAATTTGCGAGCATGGTGATGACGTAATTTCCTTTCATCCAACGGCTGCTGCTGACCGCCACAATGATGCCGGGGAAGAAATGATAGGAAATAAAACATCCATTCGAGACTGTGTATTTAAAAATGGTAAATATTTGGTTGAAATCATATTCATAATGCCAAATAGTCTTTAATAACGCTTATTCCATTTTGACTGAAGAAGTCGGAGTTCTGCGCGTGCGCATCATTCGAACCATAACGGTCATCTACCACTACGCTGAGGAAAAGGTAAGCAAAAATGTATTTAATTAGTAGTGTTTACACATTTAATGTTGAATTTCAGTTTTTAAAGCTGTAATGTGTTATATTTTAAAACATTTCATACTTGTCTGCATCATACATTTGCAGCTTAGCGTCCTGTTTGCGCACAATTGTATGTTCGGTCATTTGGACTGGAAATAAGCTGGTTAAGGACAGGAGCGGTCACAGTCACCGTTGGTCGGCGAATTTTCAGGCGAATGTCCCACTTTGACCGTGGGAGAAATCAGTTTGGGACAGGGAATAAAACCTCTGCACTGTAAGAGGCAGCTGCCACACGATCAGCCACCACTGTATACGAGTATCTGGCGATCCGTTACCATTGAATGAATGAATGAATGAATCAGCTGTTTGATTACTCGCTCGTGAAGACGGTAACTTGCCGCAGTTTTACATTTAATGTATAATTTCCTTTTTCAACGATTTTATGTAGCTATTTTCAAAACGTTGTATTTAAGACAATGTTTAAGTATTATGCAATTATAACTAAGTGAATAAACCCAGCAAGTATATAGATCACCGTGCATAAATCCACCAGGCCTCTGTAACTATTTTAACACTTTAAATGTCATACATATATTGTCAAATCTAGCCTAGTCATTGCAATAATGCTACATTAATTTACCAGGTTATTCATTTAACTTATAGTTTTTCTTTTAGGCTCTTGCTCGCTCAAGTCGTTGAAACTACATGGCTACATAAATAATTAACAACTAATTGTTTTGAAGCAATATTGACAAGATCGTTTAAAAGATGGAATGACCCTCTGTGGAAATACAGTCAGTACTGTGTTCTTGATGTCTTTCTATTTACTTTTAGGGATAAGCATTTCAACAGAGCCACATCACCAAATGGTAAAGACTTTTTCAAAATTACACATTCTGTCAATGAAAGTAGTCCACTTTGTTTTTGTTTTTGCAATTTGATATTTTGTCTTTTGCTATTTTTCTATTCTGGTTGCATTAAAGATGTGAACACGTTATTTGTGTATATCTGATTGGAATATTTAAAATCATGTTTGTTGAGGTAACTTCACCATCAACAGTATACTCTTCATTTTTTTATTTTTTATTTTATAGGAATTACACACCGGGCCATTCCACTGTCCTTCCTGTGTGTTTGGCTTTTTCAGAACCTGCACGGTGAGTCTCCTTGAATAACTGACAGGACGACTCTATGAATTTCATCAAAATACAAAAGTGTTTTTACTCATACTGTTGTTTAGTCAGTTCATCAACATTTGATTGATTTTACTACATCTGTGTTACTATATCTGTGTTGTTTTGTTCAAACTAATTTGCCATTTATTTGAAACGGACAGCTCACCCAAAAACTAAAGCCTGAAACTGAAAACTTCAGTCACATGAAAATTCTAGAAAATTTTGCACATACAGGTGCATCTCAATAAATTAGAATGTCGTGGAAAAGTTCATTTATTTCAGTAATTCAACTCAAATTGTGAAACTCATGTATTAAATAAATTCAATGCACACAGACTGAAGTAGTTTAAGTCTTTGGTTCTTTTAATTGTGATGATTTTGGCTCACATTTAACAAAAACCCACCAATTCACTATCTCAACAAATTAGAATATGGTGACATGCCAATCAGCTAATCAACTCAAAACATCTGCAAAGGTTTCCTGAGCCTTCAAAATGGTCTCTCAGTTTGGTTCACTAGGCTACACAATCATGGGGAAGACTGCTGATCTGACAGTTGTCCAGAAGACAATCATTGACACCCTTCACAAGGAGGGTAAGCCACAAACATTCATTGCCGAAGAAGCTGGCTGTTCACAGAGTGCTGTATCCAAGCATGTTAACAGAAAGTTGAGTGGAAGGAAAAAGTGTGGAAGAAAAAGATGCACAACCAACCGAGAGAACCGCAGCCTTATGAGGATTATCAAGCAAAATCGATTCAAGAATTTGGGTGAACTTCACAAGGAATGGACTGAGGCTGGGGTCAAGGCATCAAGAGCCATTTGAATTTGGCTACAGTTGTCGTATTCCTCTTCTTAAGCCACTCCTGAACCACAGACAATGTCAGAGGTATCTTACCTGGCTAAGGAGAAGAAGAACTGGACTGTTGCCCAGTGGTCCAAAGTCCTCTTTTCAGATGAGAGCAAGTTTTGTATTTCATTTGGAAACCAAGGTCCTAGAGTCTGGAGGAAGGGTGGAGAAGCTCATAGCCCAAGTTGCTTGAAGTCCAGTGTTAAGTTTCCACTGTCTGTGATGATTTGGGGTGCAATGTCATCTGCTGGTGTTGGTCCATTGTGTTTTTTAAAACCAAAGTCACTGCACCCGTTTACCAAGAAATTTTGGAGCACTTCATGCTTCCTTCTGCTGACCAGCTTTTTAAAGATGCTGATTTCATTTTCCAGCAGGATTTGGCACCTGCCCACACTGCCAAAAGCACCAAAAGTTGGTTAAATGATCATGGTAGTAGTGAGTAGCCGCCAGCAAATGTCATCAATGATTTATGACCCTTGATTTATGGCTTTTCTTCCTCCTCCACGCAGCCCACCCACATTGCGACCACCCACATTGTGTTGACCCCTGTGACCCGTTAATGAGTTTCAGATGTGGAAATCGGTCAAGCGTGAAACTCCGATGTCATCTGGGTATGAGATATGTTTTTTGTATGTGTCCGTCCGGTGACAGGAGATGAAATGAAATCCTGAGGAATGTTTTTGAAGATTTTATGCTCATCCGGGGTGTTTGCCCATCTGTGGACCATGTGCGCATGGGAAGCATCAGGTTGAAGGTGCCTCTCTCTCCCTCTCCCTCTCTCTCTCTCCCTCTCTGTATGGGAGCTGTGAGAAAAAGATATTGTATTTAATAAGGACAATAACAGAATAAATAAACAATTTTAACAGAACATGGGAGCATATCACAATATGCGTACCCACACATATATTCTGTTGGTTGTATAAAAATAATTTAAATAACACTCCTAATAATGAAATGGGGATAAAACAATAAATATAGAAATAAAGTCCCTTACACTTTTCTTTGAGAAAAGTTTTCCTTGTACTAGCATGACCATTCTTCAAATGAGAGGTTTACAATAACTGTGCTTAGTTTAAGTTGGAAGAATTATTTTTTCTTTGAGATCCTCGGTCTCTCTTTCTCCCCCTCACCCTCTCTGTATCTATCTCCCCCTCGTCCTCTCTCTCTCTCTCTCTCTCTCTCTCTCTCTCTCTCTCTCTTTCTCTCTCTCTCACACGTATGCGTGCGCATTCAATCGTCCCGAGACGTATTCTCTTCTATTAAATGACAATAAATAAATAAATTATGTGATTACACACAATATAAAACAATGCAAAACATGTACACTAGTTTTAGGTAACAAAAAATTTTGTAATGCGGAGCCGGCGCCGTCGAAATAAGAAAAGGGGAAACAATATATATTTTAATAGGCCAAACGATAAGGGCTACTGGGGCCCCTGACATGTCCGGTCATGTTTTATGGAGGCTTAAAATTAAAGTTTCTACATTATATTTAGAACCTTTAATATTTATATTTACATTATATTAATGATTTTTAAACAGTATCATCCCCTAAACCTTCCCATCACAGTAAACTTTCGATATTTTATATTTTCATAAACATCATTTAGTATAATTTAATTTGAAAAAAAAAAGCTCATTTATTTTAATTTTTTTTATTTAATTTAAAAAAGTTATGCTCATGGGTACAATCATTTGGAGTATTACTATACTCTAGATGTTCCATGACACTCCATAGACAAAATGATTTTTTACTGTACACCTACCAAAATTCTGCATGCTACCATTTTTTAATAAAATATTGTTTTTAAGCGATCTGAATTATGAGGACTCAAGAAGTTTAATCATAAACCACATTGTCATATCAGTGTAATACCTATGTCATTATACAGTTTTGTATCATGATAAGTCATATAAACAAGCCCGCACATAAACATTTCAAAAGCTAAATATATAATTATATATGTCTTAGTAACAAACATGTTACTAAAGCAAAACATTTATCATACATTTTTTAAAAAGTATTCAACATTTAAGTTTATTGAACTTATAAAACACATAATACTCTTCTTTTAAAGAAGGTGGTAAAAAAAAAAAAAACTGTGATTATATATAACATACTGTATGACAATAAAACGCTTTACATTATTCTGGTGGCAATGATGTTCATACCTCGAATGAAATGTTTACAAAATGTAGCTAAGTTGGGAAATTAAGTCCTGCTTTGAGCTCTTCTCACTCACACCAGACAGAAATGGCAGGAGCGGTGGGGGCCAGCTCACAAACAAACACACACACGCACACGCACACACGTTGGTTTTTATGTTTTCTGAGGCTGTTCCATAGTCGTAATGATTGTGTACTGCACAAATCGTACACCTACCATCACACAAAAAATAAAATGAAATAAAAAAAATCTGCATACAACCATTTTTAATAAAATATTGTTTGTAAGTTATTTTGATTATGATGACTCAAGAAATTTTATTATAAATACATTGACATTGTTATATCAGTGTAATACCCCTGTCATTATTAAAATTTGTGTTCTGTTAAATTATATAATCACACACATACACATTCATGCTGCTGGCATATTATTGTAACCCAGCGTATGCTGAATACAGTTTAATCAGACTTTGGTCATTAATATGTTTTAAGATACTGAAAAAAACACAAATGTCAAAACTTATTCAACCCCAAAAACTCCCAAGAACCAAGAGAATTATATATATCATAGTAACAAACATGTTACTAAAGCAAACCATTTATCATACATTTTTAAACACGTATTCAACATTTAAAGTTCATTGAACTTATAAAACACATCATTCTCTTCTTTTAAAGAAGATGTCAGCATATAAAACTGTTATTATATATAAAATGCTGTATAAAATAAACATTTAATATAGTTTTTGGTCGCAATAAATATGAAAATGATGTCTTACATTTTTTTTGTGAACAATGATGTCAATTCTGTGAATTAAAAGTTTTCCAAAAAAATAAAAAATAAAATAAAATAAATAAATAAATAAAATAAAATTTCTTAAGTTATAAACATTATTAAATATAAACAAAACTTGCAGCTCCATCTCCAATGTGAAACTGAGGGTCTGCTTCAGACCCTCACAGACAAGGGAGGGTGAGGGTCGAGTTACAGTCCAAATGATCTGAGATGTTATTCTGTTAACCTTTTTCCAGAGTGTGCGTCTTCATCTTAAAAAAAAAAAATATTATTATTATTATTATTATTATTAAAGCATAATCTTAAGAGTGTAAATAAGATCTTACAAACTTAAAAGACTGTTTAAATGAAATATTAAAAGTTTTAAAATAACATCTTATATTTTTGATTGCAAATTTAACCTAAATTATGATTTTTATTCAAAAGTACATGTTCAAAACTTAGTTTATCCTTTAGTTTATCCTTAGTTTATCTAAGGAGACTTGTACTTAGTTTGTTTTATTTCAAAGCATATTTCAGCTTAAAAGGCTAAATAAAAAGTGTCCATATCTTAGAGTATTCCTATAGGGTGAGCCAACACTTAATATCCTGTGGCTGCCGATCTAATTCTGTACTTATATCAGACTTTTCTGAACACTCTTTATCGGCAGGGTTAAACATAGCATTCACTGAAAATATACTGATAGTTATCTACTCGGAAATATATGTAGAAAGTTACCATATGTGCTGTATCCGTTTTGTATGCCGGTCTTTGAAGAGAGATTTTATGACTTTAGCAGACACCGACCCCTTTCCTCCATAACGCTCATTTAAAATGTTTAAGTCAACTACAGACATGTGAAAAGACTTACCGAAAACGTACATGTCACCATGGCGCACATTCTTTGGAGTTGTAAACTATGCTTGAATGAGATCAATGGGTCTCCTGAGAATATTTAATTGCGCTTAAAAAAGCACAGAACAAGCGTACACCACACCAGACTCCGGTGGTAGAAAATACCTATGTTGTTAAAACCTATATACAATATGTATTAAACATATGCTTTTGTTGTTAAGTCTGCTTATTAACAGCGGTAATACATTTAAGTTTTAAGGGTTCACAAGTCTCATAGATCTATATTATTTTCATTTATTTATTACTTTGCTTATTTATTTATTTATTTATTTATTTTTTTTTTACAAAGATTTCAATTCAATTCCTAGTAAATATGAGGCCAAAACATGATATTACAAAAGAAATCATGTTGACAAATGTTTCTAAAAATAGGGAATGCCAACTCCAAACAGATCCTCACACCCACACACCCACCCACACAAAACACACACACACACCCACACACACACACACCCACACCCACACACACACACACCCACCCACCCACCCACACACACACACACACACACACACACACACCATTCAGGAAGGTCAGCAGTTCAGATTGTCATATACAAGCTAGTTTTCAATCTTTTTTCCACAAAATCAAGTATTGTACATTTGTATAACACCTGATGATTTTAAAGCGTAAACTTACTTTAAAGCATGCATAAAAAAATTACCAAATGTAGTTTCATTCCCGTTGTGTTCTAACAAAGTCGTTAATTCGTTCTCTTTGTTTTATAAGATTTACTTTTATTACTTCACGGAGGTTCACGCTACTATTATAAGTCTGATAAATATGTGGTCATTGCACGATGAAACGAGAACAATATTTTAAGAAAGGTATTTTACTTATTTATTTTATTTTTAAATACATCTAAACCAGATAAAATATTATTCTTTCTTTTTGACAAACCTATATTTTTTCCCCGAGATGTTCATTATCCGAGTGGAACTGATCTTATTTGGAGGTCTAAATAATGTGGGGGTCTAGATAAAGCTTCTTATCCCAACAAAGAAATCATAATACACATTCATTCATCATATTTCATTCAATTTTATATATATATATATATTTATTTATTTATTTCATTATTATTATTATTTTTGCAGGAGTACCATGGTTTCGTGTCTGTCTAATACTTTAGATGCACAGAATGTGGATTTCCCTGTCGATATTCTCACTCGTACTGCGTCGTAAGACGCTTGTATGGAAAAAAAACTCTTTTTTCCTCTTCAACTGAAGCCTTTTCAATCAAGCAGTGAAACTGCACGTCCATTGGTTCGTGCAGTGCTATAAAAACGAACCAATGGCTCGGCGGCGGCGATGAGCGAGCCTATGGCTGAGCAGCCGCATCTCAGATTTCTTCTCTTCAGCGACGAAGCTTCTTCCTCGCTGACTCTTCACTGACGCCGAGATTCGCCGTTGAAACGCCTCAGCAGCCGGATTGGACCTTTTGCAGCGCTCAGCTCGCAGATCCCGGTCTATCCCCTGCCACCATCCAGCGACTATCTAAAAGAGCCTCACAAAAGAGCAAATTTTGACGACGTTGTTTCAAATGCCGCGCCGTCATTGTAAGACGTGCAGGACTCTCCTGCACGCTGATGACGGTCACGCTGAGTGTGTGTCATGCTTGGGGAAATCCCACGCTGACGCTGCGCTCAGCGGGACTGACTGCCCTCATTGCGAGAGTTTCAATCTTGCCTTTCTGCGCTCGCGGATAGCTTTCTTTTCAGAAAGCGACTCCGCCCCTCATGCCCTCCCGTCTTCTTCCTCCCAGGGACCTGCGTGGAAAAGACAGCGGGGCAGAGGATTAGAGCGGCCAGAGACGAGCGAGCTCACGTCGGCTCAGTGCCCGCGTGCCTTGTTGTCACCGCAGAGAGAGGATTCGCCAGTCCTCTTCACTCAACCGGATCAGTGTCCCTCCACGGCTGCGAGCGACATGATCTCGTTCGGTGGGAGTGACGATGAGATGGATGACAGCCTTTCTCTGGCGGCTTCAGACGCGGAGGAGTTATCGGGCTCGGTGTTGACCCGCCCTCTTGCCGCCATCCTCTTCACGCAGCGCCAGACCCAGAACGGACGAGGAGCTCGTCCGTGTGATGACTAAGGCTGTCAGTGAGCTCGGGCTCGAGTGGTCTCCGCCTGAGGAGCCATCTCGCAGCAGGCTTGATGAGTGGTTTCTCCCGGGGTGCCAGCAAGCCCCCTGCCAGCGCTCGTCCCCTTTCTTCCCCGAAGTCCACGACGAGCTCACTAAAACGTGGCGCGCCCCCTACTCGTCTCGCATCCGTCCTTCTGCTTCCTCTGCCCTCACCTCCGTTGACGGCGCTGAAGAGAAGGGATACGAGCACCTGCCCCCTCTGGATGAGTCCGTGGCCGCGCATCTCTGCCCGCCCACAGCTATTGGATGGAAAGCAAGGGCAAGCCATCCGTCCAAGCCGTGCAGAGCCACGTCTGCACTCGCTGGACGTGCCTACTCGGCAGCTGGACAAGTGGCTTCGGCGCTGCACTCTATGGCTGTGCTCCAGGTCTTCCAGGCCAAGATGCTCGCCAGTGAGGAGACCGGTCTTGATGCAGCTTCACTCAGGGACCTGAGGAGTGCAACGGACCTGGCCCTGCGCGCCACCAAAGCCACCGCCCAGGCTATCGGGCAGTCGATGTCCAGCCTGGTAGTGTTGGAACGCCACCTTTGGCTCACGTTGACGGAGATGAAAGAGGCGGATAAAGTTCCCTTCCTCGACGCTCCAGTCTCGTCGAACAGCCTGTTCGGGCCAGTTGTGGAGGGCTTTGCGGAGCGTTTTACGGAGGCTCAGAAGTCATCTCAAGTGATGCGACACTTCCTGCCGAAACGCGCCAGCTCTTCTGCTGCTTCTAGTCGCCCCAAGCCTGCGCCAACTCAGCAGCCCGCCAAGCCAACGCCGGCCACTCCCGAGCCCCGACCTCCTAAGGATCGGCAGGATAGAGGGCGTTCCCGCTCGGCAAGACGCTACCCCTTTCCGAAGCGCCAAGGACCCCGGCCCAAGATCGCCTTGGATCCGGTGCCTCAGAAGTCCTCCTGATCAGCCAGGCAGGAAGAGGAGGGGCCCGAGTCTCGCTACCGCTGGACCACCCCGCAAGCAGCCTCTAATGTGCCTCTTGTCACCCCGCTCAGTGCTGGGTGCAGAGGGAAGTGTGTTATTGGTTCCCCATGGGCCCACTCTAGCGCCCGGGCGTCCAACCGCTGTGATAGCGGACAAAATAAAACGCATACATTTTCAAAAAGAGAGCAAATATCCACTTCTGCCTACCATAAGCATCCTGCCCTTATGCAGCCAGTCTTTAGAGCCTATTCAGCCTCTTGCCACACGGGCCGAGGCCTGGCAGGCCATCCCCGGTGTGTCAGAATGGGTAATGGCTATGATAAGACGAGGTTATTCACTCCAATTCGCTCGAAGACCACCACGCTTCCGCGGTGTGGTCGCCACCACAGTGCGCAGCGAGGACGCTCAAGTCCTGCGCGCAGAGGTGATGAATCTGCTGGTAAAGGGAGCCATAGAAGTCGTTCCTCCAGCCCAGAGCGAGTCAGGCTTCTACAGCCGCTACTTCCTCATCCCCAAAAAAGACGGCGGCCTGCGACCTATTCTAGATCTCAGACTCCTGAATCACGCCCTGGTAAAAAGGTCGTTCAGGATGATCACATTGAAGCAGATCCTCTCGCAAATATGCCCAGGGGACTGGTTCATGTCACTGGATCTGAAAGACGCATACATTCACATCCAGGTAGCCCCCCATCACAGACGATTCTTGAGATTCGCATTCGAGGGGGTGGGATATCAATACAGGGTCCTTCCGTTTGGGCTGTCCCTGGCTCCCCGCACTTTTACGCGATGCATGGATGCGGCTCTCTCCCCTCTGCGACAGATGGGAATCCGAATCCTCAACTACCTCGACGGCTGGCTTATTCTGGCCCAGTCAGAGGCAGTTTCAACATCGCACAAGACCCTCCTCCTCAGCCACTTGGATTGCCTGAGGCTCAGGGTCAACTTTGCCAAGAGCGTACTGTCACCCAGCCAACGAGTGTCATTCCTGGGGACAGTTATCGACTCAGTGCAGATGACAGCAACTGTCTCAGCAGAACGAGCCATAACGATTCAGGGTCGTGCGGCCTCCTTCAAGGAAGGGACCGCTCGCCCGCTCAAGGCCTTCCAGAAAATGCTGGGCCTTATGGCAGCAGCTTCGCTAGTACTTCAGTTGGGCCTGCTTCACATGCGACCCATCCAGTTCTGGCTGAAGCAGAGGGTTCCTTCCGCGGCTTGGCGTCACGGTCGCCATCGCATAACGGTGACTCGGGCCTGTGTATCAGCCCTGGCCCGTTGGAGGGATCCACTCTGGCTGAAGCAGGGTGTGATTTTAGACGCGGTGCACAGAAGGAAGGTTGTCACGACAGACGCTTCCAACAAGGGTTGGGGAGCACTGTGCGAAGGCAAACCGACCTTTGGTCTTTGGTCCAAAGAAGAGTCGGGTCTGCACATCAACTGCCTAAAGATGCTAGCAGTGTGCCGTGCCTGTCAATTCTTCCTGCCGGACATAAGGGGACACCATGTGCTAATACGCTGACAGCAGGTCCGTGGTGTCATACATAAATCACCAGGGCAGCCTCATCTCGAAGCGCCTCTGCACGCTGGCGAACGACCTTCTTGTTTGGGCTCAGACCAATCTGCGCTCACTGAAGGTGACGCATGTGCCGGTCAAAATGAACCAAGGAGCGGACATGTTGTCGAGGACCAACGTCTCCTCAGAAGAATGGACGCTCCACCCACTTGCGGTTCAGAAAATCTGGGAAGTCTTTGGCAGAGCTCGAGTAGACCTCTTCGCCTCCGAAGACAACTCTCATTGCCCAACCTTTTTCACGAAGAGCACGGATGCCCTGGCCCACGAGTGGCCCAGCCTCCTGCTCTACGCATTCCCTCCAATCGCTCTGCTACCGCAGGTACTCAGACGAGTCAGGGAACAATGGCACAAGCTTCTTCTAATAGCCCCCCTCTGGAGGAACCAGCCGTGGGTGTCGGAGTTATTCCAGCTGCTCGAAGCAGCCCCGTGGCCCATTCCCTTGAGACGGGACCTCCTCTCTCAAGCAAACGGCACGCTGTGGCATCCACGGCCCGAGTTATGGGCCCTGCATGTGTGGCCGCTCAACGGGAGCCTTTCGACCTCCCAGAGCGTGTCTTAAACACTATGGCAGAAGCTAGAGCCCCGTCTACCAGACGCCTCTATGCTCTGAAATGGTCTATTTTCTCGGCTTGGTGTCAAGACCGTGACTTAGATCCGGTTACCTCTGATGTATCAGTGGTTCTTTCGTTTCTGCAGGAGATGCTGGACAAACAGCATTCCTCATCCACCATCAAAGTTTACACGGCAGCCATAGCAGCTTTCCATGCCCCTATTGCTGGCTGATCGGTGGGCAGGAATAGTGCGATGGTCCAGTTTATACGAGGCGCCAGGAGAATTAATCCCCCGCGTCCTCGTACAGTTCCACCTTGGGACTTACCAACCGTACTAAGGGCCTTGAAAGGCCCCTCGTTTGAACCATTGCAAACCACGAGCCTCAGATCACTCTCGTTTAAAACCGCCCTGCTGTTAGCGCTTACGTTGGTTAAGCGAGTAGGAGACCTACAGGCCCTTTCCATCAACACTGCTTGCCTGGAATTCGGGCCTAACAACTCCAAGGTCGTCCTGAAACCAAGGCTGGGTTATGTACCTAAGGTGCTCTCCACTCCGTTCAGAGCCCAGGTCATAGCGCTTTCCGCGCTTTCCCCTTCGACAGATGACCAGGAATTATCCCTGCTCTGCCCCGTCAGGGCCTTGAGGGTGTACATTGAGCGTTCTGCCTCATTCAGGAGATCAGAACAGCTTTTTTTCAGCTTCGGTAACCGTGCTAAAGGTCGCCCTGTTACGAAGCAAAGAATTTCCAGGTGGTTAGTGGATGCTATCACCCTAGCATACTCCTCCTTGGGCTTGCAGTGCCCCATTGGAGTCAGAGCCCATTCCACCAGAGGCATCGCCTCTTCCTGGGCATGGTCTAGCGGGGTGTCCATTTCGGAAATTTGTGAGGCGGCCGGCTGGTCCTCGCTGTCCACATTTGTAAGGTTTTACAACTTGGACGTCCCTGCCTTACAGGCCAGAGTCCTTTCTGCTTAGTTTGCCGCCTCCGGCTAGTTTGGCAGTCTTATGGGTTCACTTGACCAGCATTGTTCAAGTCCCTCCTTCACCTGGAAGGTCCATATTATATGGATACCAGGTATAAACTATAGGGGATGACACCCAGGCCACGGTTGACCCTTATGGCTCAGCCTGTGCTTGATGTATTCTATTGACTCCCCTGGGTCTTCTCCCATGGGAGTCTTGGTTTTGAGTCGTTCCCCATCATAGCACGGCGTGATTGTACTGGTTCCCATACAAGCGTCTTACGATGCAGTACGAGTGAGAATATCATCAGGGAACATACTCGGTTACTTTCGTAACCTCGGTTCCCTTAGATATGGGAACGAGTACTGCGTTCCTGGCCGTGCTATGAGCTGCACGCCTCAGTCGCTTCATTCGAAGAAATCTGAGATGTGGCGGCGAAGCGGCCGCTTATATAGCCACAGTCTCCGCCCGTTTTGGCGGGCTATGGCGGGCTGCTCAGCCATAGGCTCGCTCGTCGCCGCCGCCGCCGGTCACGTATCTTATATAAACTAGAATAGTGTTAATAATATAACGTAAATGTCTCGAATGAAGAGGACGGGTTGAAGCGATATTTTATTAAATCAAGCAAATTCGCAGAAATCTAGATCACGAAGATCCCGCTAACATGACTGCAAAAACTAGTTTGCAAAGCGTAAGGCCTAACAATTACCGTTAGATGGGAATATACAAGAGCGGTGAAACTGCAGTAAACAAATTCAAACAGAAAGAATGCGCAAAGTCATGGAATTGTTCTGGTTTCAAAGCGTAACCCTATGAAAAACTTTGCGGATTATATCTAACAACGGTGTGGCAAGGCCTAGCACCGTTAAACACACGGATAAAGTCAAAATATCTATCAATTTTAGGCGTACTTACCAGGGACCAGTCTGGTGTGTGAAAGAGTTAGAACAAGCATTTGTGTTTGTGTTGTTAGACAATATTGTTCTTATTGTCTCCGTTAAGATTTGTACGTTTATATACATTCATGAAGGCTGTTATAGAATTTGTCTTGGTGACATTCAATTGAATATTTTATTAAAAGACAACGCAGAGGACTGATTGAGTAACACTCTGTCAAGCGTTCGTCCGAGAAACCTGTAACTTTATCGTAATTATTTAAAATACATATAAGCATCATGCCTGACACTTTTGTAACTGACTGAAAAATAATATTTAAACATTTGCAATTGTGAGAAATTAAGAGATGTTAAAAACTGCCGACCGCGTGTTTTCTTAAAGAAGAGCAGACGGACATGACAACACACAGTTACAGTCGTACCTGTTTCCTGGAACAAAACTAAAGGCGGGCGCCTAAAACACAACGACTGAATAAAACTGAATCATCGCTTTCGCTTAAAACAACAGTGATTTATTCAAGTCATGTTTAGAGACGCGGACAAAGAAAATAGTATTTCCGCACCACCTTGAGGCTCTCTTTCTCTCTCAGATTGAGAGATTGAGAGCAGATTGAGGCCTTGTGTCTCGCGGCCGCTTTGTAGACAGACTAGAAAAAGCTCTAAAGTACAAAAAGTACGAGCGGAATTGTCTGTATTCATATGTCAGTTTTCTTAGTGCTTTGGTCTCTTGAGTTACATAGGGTGAGCAAAAATTCCTTGATATTTTGTGTCTGTATTCTTTTCAAGAGCGTGGAACTTTTAACAACCTCAGACTTTACTGAATGTGTGGCTTTCAGAGCAATGGTTAGATATATTTCAGATGTAATAGTTGTATGTGTAAAACAGCAAGACTTATTTTTTGTGTTGACGGTTCATCTTATGGATATGGAAATGGATAATTGTCCTAAAAAGAAATACCGACTTAGTCAATCGCTCTCAAGTAGAGTGTAATTTTCTTAATTGTCATTTATTTCTATAAACGCTGAATGCTGACCGCTCTTAGAGAGAGAAGGCCTCACCTAATGACATATACATTCCAGCAAACAAAATGTGTACAGCATCATCCATAACACTAACCCTAAGTAAAATGACAGTCACAATAGATCGAGAGGAGTTTTTCTGTATTCTGTATGCATTATGACCCTTTTCTTAAATGATGTGTACAGTTTCTGAGAAACTAGACCTTTAATTTAGAAATTTACATCTGTGCCCCCATAGAAATTGTTTGGACATTATCTTTGGGTCTGTATATGGGGAAAGCATGGACAATAAGGTTTATTCTATATCTATGTGAGTACATAATAATAATAATAATGATGATGATGATGATGATGATGATAACCTAAGAAAATGGTAAGCTGAAACAAGCTCAGCTGATACAACTCTTTAATTTCGTGTTGGATGGTGAAAAAATCCACATTCTATGCATCTAAAGTATTAGAAAGACACGAAACCATGGTACTCCTGCAATAATAATAATAATAATAATGAAATAAATAAATAAATATATAAAATTGAATGAAATATGATGAACGAATGTGTAATATGATTTCTTTGTTGGGATAAGAAGCTTTATCTAGACCAGTGGTTTTCAAACCCTGGGTCGTGACCCTCGGGTGGGTCGCGAGGCTTAAAAAATGGGTCGCCAGGATGATTTACCAGGAAAACATATATATATATATATATATATATATATATATATATATATATATAAATAAATGTGTGTGTGACAAAGTTCAAGATTCAGGGAAGAAGGAAGCGGCAAACCGGCAAACTTAACTTTAATAACTAAAAACTAAACAACAAAACGAAAGTAAGCGGCAGCCGCCTTATGGCAGAATCCAATGTATATTTGTGATTGTGCGCTGTTTCTGCAGTTCTGAACTCTGTAGCCAATCACAGAAATACCTGTTGATTTCTGTAATCCTATGTCAATCAGAGGAGTTTCATTTAGTCAGAATCCACTCACCGCTTGTTCAGTCCTGAGTTCTGGAAGCTCACGAATCCTCTCATTATAGATGTGCAAAGTGTAGAGGTGATGTACTGTAAATAAAAGATTAATCGTGCCGTGTTTAGAGATTCATTGATTGTAGGGGAATTTTCTGAGATCGCGATAAACAAGTGAGATAAATTGTTAAGGGACAGTTCTTTGTTCGCGTTTTTTATTCCATTACCCCCCCCCCCCCCCCCCCCCCCCCCCCAAGACTCTCAGCTTTTTATTGAATGTAATCATTTTGGTCAGCTCTTAACAAGTGCTGAGCAGTCCCTCTAAACCTGACTGTACCGCCGGCGGGATGCCCCCTAGCTGTGCAAAAAATTAATAATCATATTTTCAAAACTACAGCCTTGATCAATGCAATATAGGTGTCATTTGAAAACTTGGAAACTTCCAAATAGAAAAAACTCCTAAGTAGTGCTGAGTTATTTGCTGATAAACTGGAGGAGAAAAATCATAATTCTTGAAATATTATTTTTGTACTATTTACTGTAATATGTCAAAAACATCATAAAGCTTAGATAGTCATGTGTCATATGTCATTTGAAAGCACTCACAGAGTAGATTACAATGAGTATAATTGTTTTGGGCTTTGACTAAACTTGAGCGAGTTTTTGTACGTGAAGCCCCGCAAGACCCATATGTAAATAATAAACGATGTAGCATGTATGTCATGTTTCGGCTTGTAACTTCATGAAACATGCTCCGATTGTGGAAAATTGGACAACATTATTTACAGCAGATTATCACGATTAAAATGAGTCCATCAACATCAACATCAACTTAATCCGATAAATCGATCACAAGATGTTGCTCACACAATTACAACACATAAAACCCCACAGACGCACAGATGCTAACTAAAACTAAAATGTAGCTATCACGTGGCATTTTTGCTTATAACTTCATAAAACATGCATGGATTGTAGAAAAGACACATCATTACTTACAGTGGATGCTCCTGATTGAAATGAGTCCAAGATCAACATAATCCCATGCATTGATCATGTGTGAAAGAACGATTTAAAAAATGCCTATTAGGGGGCGACAAAGGCTAAACAAAACCTTTGACTCTCCTTGCTAGATTGGTGCATGTCACTCAGAAAACAATTTTTTTTTTAATGCCTACCTTTGTTCCAAATGCTGTAGCTTTTGATTTCTGTATGTGATCACCACAAAATTCAGATCCAGATACAGCTCACATATAGAGGAACATCACCAAAAAAGAATGATCCCCCTACCTTATTTCCTTAATGAGATATTGCATGTCAAATTAAAAAGATATGTAAATTTTCCCTTGTACACACTTTTTTTTTTTTTTTGCTGTTTATTAGCAGTTTCTCAGAATGAGAATGTCCAAATTTATTTATGTATTTATTTTATTTAAAATTGTTAAACGTTTCCTTTCAAACGATACCAACCTTTTGACTCTGTTTGCTATAGTTTTGGCGTTATGAGTCTTTACTTTTTTGTATGTCACTCAGAAAAAAAAAAAAAAAAAACTCTGAAAATGCCTTCAGGGCTTAAAGGGTTAAGAAATTGAATAAAAGTTTCGTTTTTCATGCTGCTAAGACCATTATGTGCCGTATACTTGCTGTTTCAGGAGTGACATCCGAATATACTCTCGAAATCGCAATGACTGACCTAATTATAATCATAACTATGGACTGGACAAAATATGATATGTCAAAATATGTCAAAAATGTGCATGAAGGCAAAGCACCCTCACTAATTTCAGAAGCACCGACAGTGATTGGATTCTGGAACAGAGCATTCTTCCGCAGTTGTCTTTCTTTCTTTCTTTCTTTCTTATATATATATATATATATATATATATATATATATATATATATATATATATATATAGGGTGGCGTCAATTTAAAAAGGAAAAAATAGGGTCGCTCTTAAAAAACTGATCTAGACCCCCACATTATTTAGACCTCCAAATAAGATCAGTTCCACTCGGATAATAAACATCTCGGGGAAAAAATTGTTTGAAATGTAGGTTTGTCAAAAAGAAAGAATAATATTTTATCTGGTTTAGATGTATTTAAAAATAAAATAAATAAGTAAAATCCCTTTCTTAAAACGTTGTTCTCGTTTCATCGTGCAATGACCACATATTTATCAGACTTATAATAGTAGCGTGAACCTCCGTGAAGTAATAAAAGTAAATCTTATAAAACAAAGAGAACGAATTAACGACTTTGTTAGAACACAACGGGAATTTTTTATTCATGCTTTAAAGTAAGTTTACGCTTTAAAATCATCAGGTGTTATACAAATGTACAATACTTGATTTTGTGGAAAAAAGATTGAAAACTAGCTTGCATATGACAATCTGAACTGTTGACCTTCCTGAATGGTGTGTGTGTGTGTGTGTGGGTGGGTGTGGGTGTGGGTGTGTGTGTGTGTGTGTGGGTGTGTGGGTGTGTGTGTGTGTTTTGTGTGGGTGGGTGTGTGGGTGTGAGGATCTGTTTGGAGTTGGTATTCCCTATTTTTAAAAACATTTGTCAACATGATTTCTTTTGTAATATCATGTTTTGGCCTGATATTTACTAGGAATTGAATTGAAATCTTTGTAAAAAAATAAATAAATAAGCAAAGTAATAAATAAATGAAAATAATATAGATCTGTGAGACTTGTGAACCCTTAAAACTTAAAAGTATTACCGCTGTTAATAAGCAGACTTAACAACAAAAGCATATGTTTAATACAAATTGTATATAGGTTTTAACAACATAGGTATTTTCTACCACCGGAGTCTGGTGTGGTGTACGCTTGTTCTGTAATTTTTTAAGCGCAAATAAATATTCTCAGGAGACCCATTGATCTCATTCAAGCGTAGTTTACAACTCCAAAGAATGTGCGCCATGGTGACATGTACGTTTTCGGTAAGTCTTTTCACATGTCTGTAGTTGACTTAAACATTTTAAATGAGCGTTATGGAGGAAAGGGGTCGGTGTCTGCTAAAGTCATAAAATCTCTCTTCAAAGACCGGCATACAAAATGGATACAGCACATATGGTAACTTTCTACATATATTTCCGAGTAGATAACTATCAGTATATTTTCAGTGAATGCTATGTTTCACCCTGCCGATAAAGTGTGTTCAGAAAAGTCTGATATAAGTACAGAATTAGATCGGCTGCCACAGGATATTAAGTGTTGGCTCACCCTATAGGAATACTCTAAGATATGGACACTTTTTATTTAGCCTTTTAAGCTGAAATATGCTTTGAAATAAAACAAACTAAGTACAAGTCTCCTTAGATAAACTAAGGATAAACTAAAGGATAAACTAAGTTTTGAACATGTACTTTTGAATAAAAATCAGAATTTAGGTTAAATTTGCAATCAAAAATATAAGATGTTATTTTAAAACTTTTAATATTTCATTTAAACAGTCTTTTAAGTTTGTAAGATCTTATTTACACTCTTAAAATTATGCTTTAATAATAATAATAATAATTATTATTATTATTATTTTTTTTTTTAAGATGAAGACGCACACTCTGGAAAAAGGTTAACAGAATAACATCTCAGATCCTCTTGTCTGTAACTCGACCCTCACCCTCCCTTGTCTGTGAGGGTCTGAAGCAGACCCTCAGTTTCACATTGGAGATTACCACAAAGAGGAGCTGCGAGTTTTGTTTATATTTAATAATGTTTATAACTTAAAAAAAATTATTTTATTTATTTATTTATTTATTATTTTAGAAATCTTTTAATTCACAGAATGGACATCATTGTTCACAGAAAAATGTAAGACATCATTTTCATATTTATTGCGACCAAAAACTATATTAAATGTTGATTTTATACAGCGTTTTATATATAATAACAGTTTTATATGCTGACACCTTTAAAAGAAGAGAATGATGTGTTTTATAAGTTCAATAAACTTTAAATGTTGAATACGTGTTTAAAATGTATGATAAATGGTTTGCTTTAGTAACATGTTTGTTACTATGATATATATAATTCTCTGGGTTCTTGGGAGTTTTGGGATTGAATAAGTTTTGACATTTGAGTTTTTTCAGTATCTTAAAACATATTAATGGCCAAAGTCTGATTATACTGTATTCAGCATACGCTGGGTTACAATAATATGCCAGCAGCATGAATGTTTATGTGTGTGATTGTTTATATAATTTAACAGAACACAAATTTGAATAATGACAGGGGTATTACACTGATATAACAATGTCAATGTATTTATAATAAAATTTCCTGAGTCATCATAATCAAAATAACTTACAAACAATATTTTATTAAAAATGGTTGTATGCAGATTTTTTTTTTTAATTTTATTTATTCATTTATTTTTTGTGTGATGGTAGGTGTACGATTTGTGCAGTACACAATCATTACGACTATGGAACACCCCCAGAAAACATAAAAACCAATGTGTGTGTGTGCGTGCGTGTGTGTGTGTGTGTGTGTGTGTGTGTGTGTGTGTGTGTGCGTGTGCGTGTGTGTGTTTGTTTGTGAGCTGGCCCCCACCGCTCCTGCCATTTCTGTCTGGTGTGAGTGAGAAGAGCTCAAAGCAGGACTTAATTTCCCAACTTAGCTACATTTTGTAAACATTTCATTCGAGGTATGAACATCATTGCCACCAGAATAATGTAAAGCGTTTTATTGTCATACAGTATGTTATATATAATCACAGTTTTTTTTTTTTTTACCACCTTCTTTAAAAGAAGAGTATTATGTGTTTTATAAGTTCAATAAACTTAAATAAATGTTGAATACTTTTTAAAAAATGTATGATAAATGTTTTGCTTTAGTAACATGTTTGTTACTATGACATATATAATTATATATTTAGCTTTTGAAATGTTTATGTGCGGGCTTGTTTATATGACTTATCATGATACAAAACTGTTTAATGACATAGGTATTACACTGATATGACAATGTGGTTTATGATTAAACTTCTTGAGTCCTCATAATTCAGATCGCTTAAAAACAATATTTTATTAAAAAATGGTAGCATGCAGAATTTTGGTAGGTGTACAGTAAAAAATCATTTTGTCTATGGAGTGTCATGGAACATCTAGAGTATAGTAATACTCCAAATGATTGTACCCATGAGCATAACTTTTTTAAATTAAATTTAAAAAATTAAAATAAATGAGCTTTTTTTAAATTAAATTATACTAAATGATGTTTATAAAAATATAAAATGTCGAAAGTTTACTGTGATGGGAAGGTTTAGGGGATGATACTGTTTAAAAATCATTAATATAATGTAAATGTAAATATTAAAGGTTCTAAATATAATGTAGAAACTTTAATTTTAAGCCTCCATAAAACATGACCGAACATGTCAGGGGCCCCAGTAGCCCTTATCGTTTGGCCTATTAAAATATATATTGTTTCCCCTTTTCTTATTTCGACGGCGCCGGCTCCGCATTACATAATTTTTTGTTACCTAAAACTAGTGTACATGTTTTGCATTGTTTTATATTGTGTGTAATCACATAATTTATTTATTTATTGTCATTTAATAGAAGAGAATACGACTCGGGACGATTGAATGCATACGTGTGAGAGAGAGAGAAGAGAGAGAGAGAGAGAGAGAGAGAGAGAGAGAGAGAGAGAGAAACCTCTCATTTGAAGAATGGTCATGCTAGTACAAGGAAAAATTTTCTCAAAGAAAAATGTAAGGGACTTTATTTCTATATTTATTGTTTTATCCCCATTTCATTATTAGGAGTGTTATTTAAATTATTTTTATACAACCAACAGAATATATGTGTGGGTACGCATATTGTGAAATGCTCCCATGTTCTGTTAAAATTGTTTATTTATTCTGTTATTGTCCTTATTAAATACAATATCTTTTTCTCACAGCTCCCATACAGAGAGGGAGAGAGAGAGAGGGAGAGGGAGAGAGAGGCACCTTCAACCTGATGCTTCCCATGCGCACATGGTCCACAGATGGGCAAACACCCCGGATGAGCATAAAATCTTCAAAAACATTCCTCAGGACTTCATTTCATCTCCTGTCACCGGACGTACACGTACAAAAAACATATCTCATACCCAGATGACATCGGAGTTTCACGCTTGACCGATTTCCACATCTGAAACTCATTAACGGGTCACAGGGGTCAACACAATGTGGGTGGGCCGCGTGGGGGAGGGGGAAAAGCCATAAATCAAGGGTCATAAATCATTGTTGACATTTGCTGGCGGCTACTCACTACTCATGGTGTTGGTGTGCTTGATTGGCCAGCAAACTCACCAGACCTGAACCTCATAGAGAATCTATGGGGTATTGTCAAGAGGAAAATGAGAAACAAGAGACCAAAAAATGCAGATGAGCTGAAGGCCACTGTCAAAGAAACCTGGGCTTCCATACCACCTCAGCAGTGCCACAAACTGATCACCTCCATGCCACGCCGAATTGAGGCAGTAATTAAAGCAAAAGGGGCCCCTACCAAGTATTGAGTACATATACAGTAATTGAACATACTTTCCAGAAGGCCAAAAGTTCACTAAAAATGTTTTTTTTTTTTCATTGGTCTTATGAAGTATTCTAATTTTTTGAGATAGTGAATTGGTGGGTTTTTGTTAAATGTGAGCCAAAATCATCACAATTAAAAGAACCAAAGACTTAAACTACTTCAGTCTGTGTGTATTGAATTTATTTAATACACGAGTTTCACAATTTGAGTTGAATTACTGAAATAAATGAACTTTTCCACGACATTCTAATTTATTGAGATGCACCTGTACTTTATGTTCTGAGGTTAATATATCTGTTGTTTTCTGCCCGTCAGAACAACAAATCAAGTTCTTGCATTGTTTTGATCTGGAGATCTTCACCTCATAAAAGACAATACACGAGTAATACTTTTGAGTTTTCTGAGAGTCATGTTTTGTGTAGTGTTTTAAACCTTGACATTTTTACAATCTTCATCTTTCCTTGGTGAGCTGAAGTGACATGTTGAGCAAATATATTCTCATAAACGCAGTCCTCCACACCAGACCAGCAGAATTTTTAAAATAAAAATTTGTTTGATTTTTCACCATTTTTTTAATTTCCCCTTTTGTGGTATCAAAAAGAAAGGCCATATGGCATAAGAGTAAATAATGACTGAATTTTAATTTTTTGAGTGAACTTTAGCTTCTAAAAAAAAAAATAATAATAATAATAATAATTTATGGTTAAAAAAATATTAAATTGAGCACTACTATTTTTGGACACCATGAATTTGTTTGTGATTTGTATCTCTCTTTCATTCATTCATTTAGGACAAATCTGATGAGTTTGGAGATGTTGCCATTGCCCTCTTTACAGACAATACAAATTTCATCACCAACCTGTGAAAATCTCATGTCATCATGGAAATATGACTCAAGTTGTTATAGGTCCAAATACAACACAATTACAAAAGAGACTAATACATATTGTGTTAATTGTACTTGATAGTGCCTCTCGGTGTACTTTCAGGTTCTATGAACTTCATGCCATGGGAACTGTGATTGAGTAACTTTTTCTTTTTTTTCTTTTTTTTAATTTATGAACAAATCTGAAATTACACATTCTCAGTTATGATAGAGCTAGTTCACTCAAAATGAAAATTCTGTCATTAATTACTCACCCTCATGTCGTTCAAAACCCATAAGATCTTCGTTCATCTTTGGAACACAAAATAAGATATTTTTGATGAAATCCAAGAGCTTTCTGACCCTGCATAGACAGCAATGCAACTGAAATGTTCAAAAAGATCTTAATTTGTGTTCCGAAGATGAATGAAGATCTTACGGATTTGGAACAACATGAGGGTGCATAATTAATGACAGAATTTTCATTTTTGGACGAACTATCCTTTTAAGAATTATATACTGTAAATGCTTTAGACTGTAGTTATTCTTTTTAAATTCTTCATAATATGAATAGTGTATAAGGATTGCTTAATAAAACTTAATGGAATGTTACTATACAATTGAGGTCTTTTGACAGGATTAAATAATTTTTTGAGTGTATATTGTGCGTGAGTTAAATAGTGACTAGAGTTTTTAAAGTCATTTCACAATCACATTGCAACACAAGCAGGTTTATAATATACATTTCACATGAGATTCACAAGTTTCACATGTGTTTCACATAGGAATTTGCATGTATTTCACATGTGATCCCATGGGTTTCACATGGGAATTTACATGTATTTCACATGTGATCTCATGGGTTTCACATGGGATTTACATGTGATCCCATGGGTTTCACACAGATTTCACATAGGAAAGTACAATGGATTTCACATGGGAATATACGTTTCACATGTGATCTCATGTGTTTGACATGTGGTCATATGGGATTCACATGGAAATTCACATGAAAATGTTCCAAAAACACACATTTCCCATGTGCAAAGCACACACTTCATATGTGATTTTCACGTTTTCACACGTGAAATTTCACATGTGCAGAAAAACACACATTTCCCATGTGCAAAGCACACGCTTCACATGATTTTCATGTTTTCACACGTGAAATTTCACATGTGCAGAATCACATGTACATGTGGCCACATGTGACCACGTGCTTTTGCACATGTGAAATTTATGTGGTTTTTCTGTAAGGGCATACATTTCAGGTAAGTACCTTGTGTTACCATGCATTTGCCTGTAGGTACACGATATTTACCATGTATCCACCAGGGAAGTACACGTACTGTAAAATAAAGTGCTACCTAAAATTCTTTATTTGTTTGTGTTGTGAGCATTTGCAGCACCTGCTGTCAAATTGATGAAGATGTTTTCTTGATTTGCTAGTGCTTTTTCTATTTACATGTGCTTTCTGAAGTTGCAGTGCGTTGAGCTGTCTCGGCCACCGTACAGTTTACCAATCACACAGAGACCTTTAGAACGATACCAAACATGAAAGGGTTATGATTATGAATTCTGAAGATACAGTAAATGCATGACATAAGTATAGTAACTTGATTTCTTGATACTCCTAAGTCAACTTTTGGTGACCTGGGCCATCTGCCCAGGAAGGAAGGAGGGAGGCTTAAGGGTAGGTGAAAGGACCGTTGTTATTTCTAGATCTTCCCGTCAGATTAGAAAGATTATTGTTTTGTTGCATGGCACGTGTTGCGAGAGTTCCTGAGTTTTGGCTTCATGAGGAATTTATTTCATAGGGAAATAATTTCACTCCTTTTACCAGTGTGAGCAATCTAAGCCTCAATGAATCCACAGGCCTGTAGAACTTTAGAAACAGCCGGTATAAGATCATTGGCATAGTCCCAGTGATGATCATCTCTTATAAGCTTTGTGTTGGGTGGGTATGTAAAGTTTTTAAAGTGGTACATGCGAGCGATGGCATTATTCACCCGGAGAGTGGACCTTCCGTTCACACTGGCCAGCAAGCCATGGACTGTAGCCTTCAAAACCAGCCGAGGATTTACTATAATCTTGTAATTGTTGAAAGTATTAGGGAGGTTGGGTACTCGATCTATATAATTGAAAATATTCACTCCTTGTATGTTTTTCCATTTGTCTTGCTCATAATCCGCATGAGCCTTTGCAGTGAATGGGAACTGGTTATTCTCAAACTCAAAGCCCACGTCAGAACCGTACTTGGTCTCAAGCTCAGGCAACAGCTCTGTCCAAGTTTTCACTTTGAGAGGCAGAATGAGTTCATCCATGTCATGTAGAGCCACATAGTGACTTTGGTACATGTAACGATAAACACAGTCGTTAAGCGCAGGGATTTGCCCAAAGTACTGCAGCTGACCTGGCGACATATTTATATTCCAGCCACGAGACACATTAATGTGCTTTTTAACCGTCCATGGAATGATCTCCACGAAACCAATTTTCTCATAATACTCCAGAACCTTCTGTGTGTGTGAATCGCAGTTGGTTTTATATATCACCACCCTTTGAGCACCAAGCAGTCTGAACATCTCCATGGACTGGACTAGATTCAGCACACTCTTGTAGTCATACATGACAGAGATGCAGATTGTGAACTCATACGGGAAGGTTGTTGGAATGTCTCTGTTTCTAACAGGTTGGAAGGACGTTATGTTCCCCGAGACGCCACTGGCTGTGATTGCAACATGCGTCGGTGTCAAACACGTGCTTTTGATCGGGCACGTGATGGTAGCGGTGCCGTATTCAAAGTTAAAGTGGTCGTCATGAATGGAGTATTGAGCTGATAACGTCATGGTCGTCCCGTCGCAGCACATCACACAGCTGAACGTCGCCTGCTCCCTTCGAAGAACAATGGCAATCGTCTTTATCTGTTTCTCATCAAGACGATGCTCCATGTAAGAGCCGATCACATATGTGTTAAGATGCCTGACTTTAATCACAGGCCTGTCCATCACTTGAACACCACACGCCTTTGCAGACGGAGGACTGGCGGATGTGGAGATGTGTGGTGTTTGGAAGGAAGGATGAGATGGCAGGTCAGAGTCTTCAGGTTTGTCATAATGTGCTTTAGAGAAATCTTGTACATAAATGAAGGTGATCAAGAAAAACACAAATAATAAGCAAAAAAAAAAAAAGATCTTCAATGCACAGGTCTTCTTCTTAGAAGGCTTTGCTTCTGATTCACTCTCTAGTCGTTCATATTTCACATCGCATTTCCCTAAAGAAAGAAAGAACACAAATTGTATGGTTGTTTCTATTAAAGCAACACAACTGAACATTTGATCACAATTTAATTTCATTACTTTCAATCCACTTACACGTGTGAAGGTTTACTTAATCCATTTGTGTTGGGACTGTATGAATATTTTTTTTTATTGAATTGACTAAAACTGAGCAGTCCATTTTTAGTTCCAAGCATGCTTTGCATAAGAATGAATTGGGAGAATAAAGATCCATAATCGCATACTTCCCTACTAGCCTATATATAGTATGCGGAAAACAGTATGCAAGGCAAGCAGTATATCCGAATTCATAGTATTCAAACAGTAGGTGAAACCTGTACCTGGATGACCAACAACTTCCGTGTGTATTCGATGGACACTTTACTATAGAGGATTTATGGCAGTGAAGTGAAGCAACCGATGTAGGTAGGTCATGTGACAGTAAAATAAAAATGGCGAATATAAGTATGTCCAAATTTTATATATACTAGCCGTGTTTATACGATGTAGAGTACACTTTTTTAATGGTTGTGAAGTAAATTCAAATTAAAATGTAGTACCTACTTGGACTGTACACGATTTCGGACACATTATCTATGTTGGAATACAGGGTTATTTTTTTGCGTTTTTAAGTAAAGGTGTGCATTCCTATAAAGCTATGGTGTCACACAAAAATAATGAATAGTGTTATGAAATGTGCTTTTTTTCATTTTCAGAATGATAATTTGGAAAGTAAAGAACAATTCCCCGAAGTGGGACTCGTTTTCAACCCTGGAGTTTCATGCCTTTCATGCCCACTTTAGTTCATGACTGACTATATTAAAATAATGTAATTAAAAACTCAGTATATAAGTATGTATTAGCTTTCTTGTTTTATTTATTTATTTATTTATTTATTTTTATTATGGCCTTTTCATCACTGCCTTTGCGCTTTCTATTATCCATTTTTTATCTATTGTTTTTTGCTCGCATATCCAACAAATGACATTGCATGCTACGTTTCAAATTATGGTTTATTAATGCCCACACCTACCACAACCCTAAACCTACCCTTACAGTAATGCAAATACAGTAATTATGTGTTATTCGCGGTTGAGGCTAGAAGGGATACAGCTACAGCCAGACACCAACAATAAATACATTTTTCTACCTATTAGATTGTGTTTTATTAACATACCCCAACCCTAAACCTACCACTTACATCAATGCAAATTCATTAAATATTGTTGTTCAGCATGAGAAAAAAGACACAACAGCCCTGCGTTATCATTATTATCATCATCAACCTGCAGGCTGCACTCTACGAGTGGGGCTGTGAGAAAATAATAAATGAAAAGAATGGGGCTGCTGTGAGTTTAAGCAGCCTAGAGACAGTATCCATATTTCAACCCAGTGGCATGACAACACCGGCCCTTGAGGCCAAAAAACAGACCGTCCGCAAAAAACAACAACAACAAAAAAAAAAATAGAAACCATCACAGAAATTCTAATGGTTTCCACTACTAACACCATTACAAACCATCAACTTTTAACCATTAAAACCAAAGCCGGCCCAAGGCATAAGCAAACTAAGCGTCTGCTTAGGGCCCCCATGACCACCAGAGGGCCCCCAAGAGTAGCCTACATGAAATGACAGTATATTTTATTTTATTTTAAAATCGTGATATATTATGTCAATGGACAGTGGTAATTATACAAAAGCGCAATATCAAATAATTAAATAATCTATACAAATAATTTTATTATTTCCATAGCGACATGTCATGCAGGCACAATAATGACCAGGGCCGGGTTTCCCAATAACGATTGGTTAGCGCTTAAGAGCATTTTCTACGAGTCATTTTACGAACGTTCGTTACAATATCATTACAGTACAATATTTTAGACTGAAATTTAAATCATTGATCAACTCATGCATACACAGCCCAGACAAATACTGGTTCTTTCACACCACATGAAGGACATGATGATATCCAAGGATGTTAGATGTAATGTAGTGTGCCGCCATTTTTGATTCAGACTGTATTGGCAGAATGAAAAACATATTACATTTCAGTTTGCCTTTGATTCAGAGTCAATATGCTTCATAAGAATACGAGCTGGGTTTTGAAAGTTGTAATTATAGTAGGCTTTAATATGGATTACAAAAAAGGTCTTGTGTGTTATATTTCCACTTGTACCTATCTTAAAGTTGCTTTGGGTTTGTATAAAGGTGTGTTGATTTATAATTTATATTTATTAAATTATATTTATTTGGATGTTTTATTAATAAAAATTCAATTCAATTCAAGCTCAAGAATATTCAGCTGATACACCCCTGAAAGTTTTTCCAAATTAAATCCAGTTGACCAACAGCGCTGGAAGACATTTTGTGAAAATTACTACAAGTTTTTGAAAAGTACTACAGTGTTTTAAATGGGCACACTCACTACTGAATAAACACTACTCTGATCCTTCACACCTTTATTTTCATTTATGAAAAAATAAATGTCTTTCCACACAAGGGCTAATTTTATGATTTGTTGTGACATATACTAACACCTTTTTTAATGCATTTAGAAATTGGAGCCTGACCAGGTGCAGAAGGCAGCAGTCCCCATCATTGCTGTTGAGGAGGAAGAGGAAATGTCATGAGGGAACCCTCTGGATGTTTTGATTTTCTTTGAAGACGAAACATGCTGTTTTTGCACGTTATGCCCTTATTTAGAGTACACTAACTTCTCAAAGGAGCTTTACAGAAAATGCATGTCTACATTACAATTTAGCCTGATCTGTTCTATAAATACTATACTTTTCAACTTGAATAGTGTTGTATCGTGTGATTTATAGTGATGCTACATGGGTGTACTCACTTCTGTTGTATACTGTATGTTTGACTAATACACCGGAAGCAATATTGACGTGACATACTGATACAATTCCTCACTGCTAATCATGATGTTCATTCTATTAAGTAGTATGGGTTTAATACAGGATATTTACAGTCTGATGTAGTAAAAAGAATAAATTGTATGAACATGCCACACACAAGTACATCTGATGTGCGAGCGGCCATCAGGCACAAGTGTAACAAAGAGCAATTCTTTATTTTTGCAATATTTTTTGGACAAATTGCAATATTTTTTGGACATGTATAATTTAAAATGGTTTTGTATTGTGTTGTATTGTTTTTGTTTTGTTTTATTGTATTTATTTTACGTTCGAAATAAAGTCTCAAAAAAAAATCAAAATCAAATTCAACAAAAAAGTGACGTTTATGTGTTTCTGCTGTTACAAAATGTTTTTTTTTTTTTTTGTAAATGTTTCTTCCAGCATTCTTTTTATTTAAAAACATGGTTGGTGCATTATATGTTTTGCAATGCTAAAACCATTTGAGGTTTAAATAAACACTCTTTGAATTGTTAATAATGTGTCTCTGTCTGTCACTGAATTTATGTATTTATTGTAGTGACCTTAAAAAGTGGATTCAGCATTGGGGAAAAAATAGCATATTTTTCTCAAAAATAATAAATTTATAGCATATTGCTTGTGTGTTTCAAATACACTCATAATTAATTTGTAATGTACTTGTAATACAAAAAAAGTACACTTTAATATCACTAATCAGGGATGTAAATAGGCATATACTTAAAGTGTACTAAGTATACTTGAAGCTGTTCCAATTTAGCATAAAAAAGTACACTAAATACACTTAAAGTTATACTTTACTATCATTTTAGTACAAAAATAGTTGTTCCAAAATAGCACACTTTAAGTTAACTAATCATTAACACACTTGAGGTATACTGACAATTAGTCTGGCTGCAGGTATACTTAGTATACTTTTTTTCAGAAGGGCAGAAAGAGAAGAAAAGCACGTAAAAATTCGAAATGGGTCTTTATTATGGCAGCCGCAGGTATGCAATACAATTTTAAAATGTGTATTATAAACAGATATCGCGTATAATTATATACAATTGGCGTGTCTATTTTCCTATTTTTAAACAGATTTAAATAATCAAATAATAAATAAAATTATATATTATAAAATATTCTTGGAATAATAAGAATACATTTTACATAATAATAAGTATTTTAAAATACATTTTACACAATAATAAGTATAAATTTGAGCAGCCACGTGAGCAGCGCGTTCCTGGGTTCGTAGGATCAAAGAACACGCTCCTCCACTGTGAATAAATCACTGTCCGAATCCATGAATTTTATCACTGAGGTGATATGTACATTTATTTTTACAGACATCCATATGAGAAACAATTACCGTCCGAATCGGGCTTCTTCTGTCTGTCTGTCCCTTCTCTACATTATCTCTCTTGTGGCTAAGCAGTAACTGAGTGCCTATATGATAACACATATAGTAAAATAGAAGTAATTCAAATTCAAAATACATTTATTTCATACTAAGTACTTCATAGTAGTATAGTATACTTAGTATTTATACTAAGTTCAACTCTATTAATATATTTACTGACATATTGCTCAAGACTTACTGATATAAAAATTATAATTAAACTTTATTTGGACTACTACTTGTGCATTATGCACATTTCTCAATATTATGCCTAAAATGTGTTTTAATGTCACTATTAATGAGGATTGTATGATCTTTCAATAATGTCAGTCTTTAAATGCAAGATATTTAAAGTGTGTATACTTCAGTATATTTTTATTTGGACTTCTGCACAATTAAATTCCATTAAGCGCAAAATTTAAAATTGTTCCAATTATAAGTATACCAGTTTAGTATACTAAAAGTACAATTGCAGGGTATTTTTTATTAAATACATAAATATGTAAATATAGCATGAAATAAATGCATTTCAAAGACATTTATTTATTTTTCACTATAGAGACATACCATTAGAATGTAAGTTGTTGGTTACTACCCACTAGCTACACCTCACTGACAATGAATTCTGGATATTTCATTTTCTCCCTCATCATCCAGCTCTTTGTCACAAAATAAGATCAATAATACATCTTCAGCAGTAAAAACCTGTTTTCTTCTCATGGTTGACCTACCTGGCTTACATAAGGTGTCAGCCATTTCGACTCAATTGCTATCCACAGGCTTTAGCCACAATACATTTCTCAGTGCCAAAGGCTGTACTAGCTGCACTTACGCCCTTTTGGCACCAACTGGCTTAGTATGTTCAGTGTTAAGTCTTTTGGTTTCTAATGAATAAGTCCAAACTTATTAAGAATTCACCTGTGTCCTTTTAGCAGTAGAAAGAGCTTTCATTTTATATATATATATATATATATATATATATATATCCATTTCACCCAAAATGTCACTTACGCCCTTATGCTTCTCACGCCTCGAAACTGTCCTATTTAAAAAAAAAAAAAAGAAGAAAAAAAAAAAAAGGGAAACGTTAAGAAAATGTCACTAACTTTCGCCCAGTTCAACCAAACTCAACCCTAAAGTAAATCCTTACAAATGACATAACAATAAATGTACGTGAGCAGTGCTTTTAAAAAAGAAGCCTAAGCTCCACTCGAACGCACATACTTAACGGTACATGCACTTCCTGCAGTTCTGAGCAGTTTTTATAAGACATATTTATAAAGTTACTGTCACCATATATTTTTTTAATTTGAATTCTGTAATTGATTATTAATGCAAGAATTGGTTTTAAAACAATAAGCAAATAAACTAAAAAGAATGAAAATGAAACTGAAAGTAAGCTATTTAGGCAAAATGCAACTTTATAGGCTATAGCCTACAACAGGACATTTAGGCTAAAAAGGAAATGTCAGACAAAAGATAACAAAGAAATGTTTACAGTAGCTACCTACCTCTCGAAAACATTCCGACAGAACTGAGAAGCATGTATCAAAAAAAAAAAAAAAAAAACAATGCTCATGATCCGTGAAGCTTTTCAGCACGACTGGTCCAAACTGATGCATTTCACTAAAATACCCTGCGCGAGTTTACAAACAGTTTCAATGCCGTCAGAAGTTTCCATTTGCTTCTTCTTTTGCCCTGCTATGTCCAGTTTATATATTTAACGGTCTTGCAGGCTGAAATGGACGCAGTTGAGAAATGTTGCTCCAGTGTGTCTGCTATGATGTGCTGATGTGTTGGGTGAGCTGGGTTGAGCAACACAGGTCTGTAACGACTCACTCAAATATTTTCTAAGAAAGGAAATGTACAGTAGGCTACTGAACAAAGGGCTCCAGGGCTGTGATTTCTGTCTTGCCCAAATTTACTGAAAGAGTTACTGATTTAAGATTAAGTGTCTTAATAAGTTACCTTTTTCTCTGTGCTTATTCTGCAAAAGTAAATAGAGATCCCATGTCCCAATAAGCCTGAATTCACCCTCTGAATTAGCTTAATTTAAAGATCTGTATTTTCGTTTCAAATCTTTTTAAAGTGTTCCTATGATTTTATTAAAACTTTATTAACTGGCCTGTAAAAAAGTGATTGTTATTCTATATTGTCCTATTTGAGAATAAAATAAAATAAAATAAAATAAAATAAAATAAAATAAAATAAAATAAAATAAAATAAAATAAAATAATAAATAAATAAAAAAAGAGGCAGGAGTGTACTGCTTTGTGTACAACAAACAGAGGATGTTCTTGAAAATTCATTGCATTTTATGGTATCTAAGAAACATAAGTAATATAACATTTTTTCATAGAGCACATTGGAAGCATGTTATATAATGTCAATGTCCATAAAAGTATGAAAGCATCGTCAGATGAACTATTCTGACGATGCTTTTCATACTTTTATGGACCTTGACAGCGCAATTTACCATGCAGACAATGGGACAGTCAGAGGCCTCCCGGTTTTCATCTAAAATATCTTAAATTGTGTTCCGAAGACGAACAAAGCTTTTACGAGTTTGGAACGACATGGGGGTAAGTGATTAATGACAAAATTTTCATTTTGGGGTGGAGTATCCCTTTAACCACTAGCTAAACCAAGAAACTATATATTCCGAAAGCCAATATCCAAATTGCTTCGAAAACTGTATGCTGTATCATAATTCAGAGCTATTTCATGCAGACAGTCTTTTCAACATTAAAAAGATGACTCAAAAAATACTTATTTTATTAATGTTATTTTTTTTTTTTTAATAATTTATTGACTGCTGTTTGTACATTAATACAGAGTGAGGATGCCTTGTCAATATTTGGTGCATGTCTGTTCTAGTATGTGGTGGGTTTTATAGTTTGAACACAAATTGTAGTTTTCTGGGGACCAGACGAATTCAAAATAAAATAAAATGTAAATAAATACAAATAAATTAATAAATAAATGTAAGAAAAAAATAAAATTACATTACACACATACAGGGTGATCAACCATTTACACTAAATATTACACCACATCACACAAAAGCAGATAATCTTCTGTTTGGGTAATCTCGCTCTGGGTTGTTCTTCATTGCATGGTTTTAAACAGGCATCCGCTTGTGTTGGCTTTGTGAGATCATTGTCATGGAACTTCCTGTAGTTTATCACTGTTAGAGCTGTGTGCAAAAACTCACACTGAAACGCACTCTGCTAAACCACTGGCCCTGAACCTTTCAGGTTATGGATGGGAATCCAGTGTAGCACATGCCCAGACCGCAAGAGGTACTGCGGCCAGAAACGGTGTAAAATTTGCTTCTGTTCCAGACATTGTGTTTTCAGCATGCGTTCGTCCTCTTGAGTCAGAAATGTGTTTTATCTTCGTTCTCATCTGAACCTCTCTTCATTCTCACCAGTACTTCTGAATATCTCTGTTTTTGCTCTTCTGGCTCTTGCCCTGATTTAGGAGTTTACAGGAATGATTCTGTAAAGAGGAGACAGAAACCTCAGCTCAATATCAGCGGTCATAAAAACATAATGGTCAACTACGTGCATAATATTCACTTCTTGTTAGTCATATAATAGCCCTTATTTGACAGCCAGTCATAAATTCTCTTATAAAGTGATTTCCCAATATAGCTCACTATTAATTCAGCATATATTTATATCAAAATAAATCCAGAATAAGTCATGTAAACATGAACAGGAAGTCAGTTTATGTCAGTTGACAGAGTACTGAGGCATGTCCTCATTTAACATCCATTTAAACAGAACGTCTTCTGATCTTCTTGATCTTCTGCATACTTGAGTGCACACACACACACAAAACGCAAAACAAAACCGAAACTCTCCACACCCCTTCCGTCCTCCTTTTTTTTTTTGCATTTGTATGTAATAGTAGCCATAGGAGCTTGTTTTTCTGCTATAGATTTAATACAGATAAACAAATGATAAAGCTTGGCTTTATTGAATAATAGATCTCTTTCTACAAAAGAGCTTTTTGTAAATGATATGATCACTGACCATAAGCCAGATGTGCTTTGTTTGACAGAAACCTGGCTAAAACCAGATGATCACATTACTTTAAACGAGTCTACCCCCCAAGATTACTTTTACAAACATGAGCTGCGTCCAAAAGGCAAAGGGTGAGGTGTTGCCTGGTCAACCAGTGTATCTTAAGTACTTGTTTGATTATTACAACCAAAGATATTTTATTTAATTTGTTACAGGCTTTTGATGAAGGAGGTCCAATCATCTTTGGGAGTTTTTGAGGGACAGGAAGTAAACCTCTATTTTACATACGATCAGTCAGCTTTAGAGCAGGGCAGGTACTATACAGCAGGGAAAATGACTGCTTGGTCTCTCATACATGGAGGACCAGGCCTTAAAGCACTAGACCCTGCATTGTATTTGCTGATGTGTGGTCAGGATGCAGATCTAGAGCACTTCTGTTGTGAGTTGTTGCCAGAAAGGGAGGTGCAGAAAAATGTCCTGAAGGTATTCACAAATTGGTTAACATATTCCAAAAGTTCAAGATTAGTACAAATAGTTAAGTTTGTTAAAATCATTTTGTTTCTCTGTTTTGAGTGTTCAAAGCCTTTTTTCTTTGTTTTCTTTTGTTACTTTGTTGCAAAAGATTAAGCAGTGCAACACGGAAGGATTGTGTAAAGTTTAAACAGGATCTTGGGGAATGGATCGCTGAATGTGGAGTGCCTCAGATCTACAATGCTAAACTTGAACACCTACCCCATATTTATGGACAGGTTGTGAAACACCTAATTTTTCACAGGTATTATTACTTATTGCATTGTTTAAATGTCAAGTTTTAAAGTTACAAAGAAACAGATGTATTGACAGTTAAATAAACCACAACCACAACACCTAGCAAGGACAAAAATTAAATGCAACTATAAACAAAATATAACACAAAAATATAACATAATAACCAAGACATCGTACAACAAGTAATATAACAAGCCACAGGCAGAAAACCAAAACAGAACAGTAACCTATATACAATCACACTTATAGCTCAAGGTTTCTGTGACATATAATTTAAAATCATTAAGTGTGATAAAAGTGCTTAGCTTTAACTGTTTCTGCAGAGCATTCCAGGTTGAAGGGCATTGTAACGGGAGGCAATTTTACCAAATTCAGAATTTACAGCAGGTATAGTAAAAAGAATGCTATTTTTAGACTTAAGATTGTACCTACTGTTTTCTACAAAAGAGAAGACTGATAAATAAGAGAGAAACAATCCTATCACTGCCTTATAAATAAAAATAAGCCAGTGATGCTGTCTACGAATTGAGAGTGGAGGCCAACCTGATAAACTGTATAAACTACAGTGATGTGTAGAATACTCAGCCTTAATGACAAAGCGTAGGGCAGAACGGTAAACAGAATCCAGTGAGTGTAATACAGACTTTGCTGCATGCATATAAAGAATATCTCCATAGTCTACAACAGACAAAAACGTAGCAGCAACAAGTTCCTTTGTTACTTTTAAATTAAAACATTAATTTATTATAAAATTAACTAACTTATTTTTTATAATAAAAACTTAATTTAACTCTCATCTTTTTTACCAAGTTGTCTACATGGGGTTTAAATGAGAGCTTTTCATCTAATAAAAAAACCCAAGTAATTATAGCATGACACTCTTTCAGTTTCCTGGTCATATAGAGTGACAATTTGAGGCAAATCCTGTACATCAATAGAGTGAGTAAATAACATAATTTTTGTCTTTTTAGAATTTAGTACCAATTTTAATTTAAGTAGATTTTTTTTTTGTAAAGTTGTGAAAGCATCCTGCAATTTCTTTAATGCCTCATATGGAGATCTAGCAGTACTGTATATGATAGTATCATCCGCATAGAGGTGTACAGCTGCATCTACATTTGTACAAATATCATTTATGTTGATTGTAAACAACAAAGGTCCTAATATGGAACCTTGAGGGACTCCAACTATTGATTCTGCCTCCCCTGACATAATGCCTTCAAAAGTGACACACTGATATTTACTAGAGAGATAGTTTTTAAACCATTCAATAGCATTAACAGACATCCCAATTTTAGACAAACGTTTTAACAAAATGGTGTGATCAACCGTATCAAAGGCTAATAGTAAAGTATTTTCAAATTATCAAAACAGAAAAAAAAATGTAGGGTGGGGACATATCTTTTGGTTGAGATGTGGGTGTTGTACTCAGAAATGGAGACATTTTGGCAACATTGTTCCCTCTACTTTTTTCTAAGTTATGATAAGCTGTCTGCATCTTGTATGCTTTTTCATATATTTATTAATCCCATTTTAGAACGTCAAACATGATCAACCAGTTCAAACAAGGGATTGACTCTTGTGGTCAGCTGTGGGAGACAGTGGAAAGGCATTGGAATGCCTTCAAGACAGTCTTTACCTACACAACAGGACAACTGACAAGGATTCCATTCCGATTGTTATTTAAAGTTGTCTGGAGTGAGGACGGTTCCAACAGGAGGGAAGCAGAGGAGGAAACAATGTTCTCCTGGGAATGTCTCCTTACTTCAATTGAAGGTACTTTTTAAGTTTTGAAGTAACTTCAAGGGATACTTTAACAAAATAAAAATTCTGTTGTCATTTACTTGCCATCATGTCCCAAATCCTCTATGAAACATGAATGATTTGAGTTTTCATTTACAATATATGTATTGATTTTTTGTCTCTGCAAAAGACATACTTTCTGTAGCTTAAAAAAAAAATGTTAAACTTTATGGGTTTGGAAAATATGACAATGTCTATTTTTGGTGAACAATCCCATGAATGCATGAAATTTCATTATTAATGAACAACCAGGTGATCCTTCAATGATTGCAATTTTGCATATTTAAATTTAAGGTGAATTTGTGTATGTATGTATGTATGTTTATGTACAGTCTATAACTTGTAAACAGCATCATCTACTTATTTTTAGGAACTGTACATGTATTCTCATTGTTTGTCAGATGAAGTACTATACTTTGGGATATCATTACAAAATTTTACGCAATAAATTTGTCATTTGTTTGTATTAAGATTTAATTAACAGTAAGTAAAGTAAATGATTAATATTAATATAATTAATGATTAATACTTAAATGAGACAACTGAGCAAGTAAACTGCATTTTTTCTGATGTAACTTTTATACATAAAAAAGAATGCAGTTGTCATTCGAAGACCTCCTTGCTTTTGTAACTGGAGCAGATGCGGTGCCACCACTTGGATTCCCACAACAGCCTGAAATACAGTTTTTTTTTGACCAAGAGAGTGAATATAAACAATTTCCCTAGGCCTCCACCTGTTCAGTGGTCCTGTACCTACCAAGAGGTACTTCTTCTGAAGATGATCTTCTTGAACTTCTAACAGAGGCTGTCCATGGATCAGCTGGGTTTGGGAAAATATGAATTCTGTATGTAATGTATTGATTTTCTCTGTTTGTTAACAAATTCTCAGCTGGGATACGTAACATTTCTAGAGTTTCTTAAATTTGGATTAATCTTATTGAGCTAATAGAGACTGTTTATGGACTGGTTGGATTTAGTAAAATATAACATAAATGTGTAATTTGTGCAACCTGTAATTTCTCTGTTCATTAATTCTCATTTGTCACAATGAGACAAATTTAACATATGATGTTTCTCAATAAATTTTAATTTTCACAGAAATTGCATTGTTTTTTGTTTATTTTGTATATTTTGAGTTTGCCTATCTTGAAAGTAATTTTTTGTCAATTATATTGTCTCATTCCACATTTTATGAAGCTGAACAATTTAAATTTAATACTCTTTTTATTACTAACAAAGCAAAAAAAATAAAAAAATAAAAAATACAACTATTTCAATAAAGCTGAACTATAAAATAAGTTTAACTACTGCACATTTACAGTCGTAAAATTGCAATACTTGTGTCTTAATTTTTTAGACTTTGTATTAAACCCCTGTGACTTTATTTACTTATAAGTCTTGTTACACATCTTATAAATGTTGTAAACTTCTGTCCACGATGTGCTTATGTTATTATGAAAAGTGTGAAAACATTTCCAGTTCATTATTGAACTGGAAGGACACAACTCAGAATGCGAAGTCATTCTCACACATAAAACTAATTTATTTACCATACATTACACATTATAGGGAAACATAATACAGGTTAATGTGATGTTTGTAATAGATGAAACAGTGGAACATGTTTTAATGATATGTAATGCTTTATTTATTTATTTGTTTGTTTGTAATAGCGGATTTAAAGATGAGATATACTGTAGGAACTAGGCATGAGGACTACAGGGCTACATCGTTCTCTTCACACTCCGCTACAGTAGGGGGCGCACCTATGAAGTTGGTTCAGAACTCGCCATAAAACCAAAAGAAGATGAGTCCAGAATGTGAGGCGCCATCACGTACTTGGCGGAACGAAATGCAGCCATCTTGATAATGCACTTGTGTTTTGAGGCGAGGAAAGTTCGAAATTGATCTTATTTTTTATTTTTTTTTGGACTCAATTTACATGACTCTTTATGAAGTTCTTTCCTGGAACATGTCTGAACGCTAAGAACTATCCAGGTTTTAAACTACATGTTTTACTACAGTTTAGGACTTTTACATTAACATTAGGTGGATAATGCTAGCGACATAAAAAAAAAATAAAAATACCATGCTTTCACAAACAAACAGACGTTATGGAGATTGTAGCGGTGGCCAAAAATATTTTCCCTCTACACATTGGAATAACGTTAGGCTATGTTGGCTATGTCTTGGCCACTTTTAATAACACATAAATTCGTCCCTCGCGCTTTTTCGGACAAGTGTGTTCACATAGATGTTTTCAAGGAACGGTGTAAATGAATCAAGATTTAAATTCAAAGAGACAGGATGGTCTGTGAACATTACGGAGCTCTAAACACTCTCATGCAGTGTATGTTTAATTCATATTGGAAGCCGGAGGCCACTCTCGTGCATAAAGTCCAAAATGGACTCATAGAAGTAATAATTTATGAAATACAGGAAAATCCTGAATAGAGGGTTTGTACCTACGTCACAGTTTGGTCAGTTACCCGAATGCGCGGCCATATTGGAGATACTTGGATGTAAACAACAGCATGGATTGCACGGTTAATGTACTACTGAGGGTTGTTCTAGGGCTGGGCGATATGGGCAAAAAATCATATCTCGGTATTTTTGGGCCGATTTGCAATATACGATATATGGTTTGTATCTCGATATTTTCGTTTTTGTATTTGGATAAAAAAAAAAAAAAAAAAAAAATCTGTATTTAATATATATATTTCACTTACTGCCAAATGTTGTCCAACAAAACAATACTTATTAAAGGGGATGAAAACAAATAAAGTCAATGTAACCATGTAATCCTTTATATTATGTGCAAAAAAGGGTTAAAATCACATTTCATTCTAACACTGTAACATTGCAATCTAAAAACAAAAATAAGGCTTTTAAAGCGGAAGTTAAAGTCACTAAACTAAAATGTAAATAAATAAGAACAAAAGCACAGTGTTAGGCTATTTTGATTACCCCATTACAGTCACTTTACAGTCAGTGCTATCATAAAAATAGACTTACTTGTAGGTTTAAAATTCTACGTCGCATTTATTGTCAACAACAAATATTTCAGCTAAATGTATATTTTACTCAGAATTATTGCGCTCATATTTAATAGGGCTCTGTCTGTTCGTGCAGCACTTTAAGCATAAAACAAGAGGCGGACACGCTAGTGCAGCTCAGGAACTGTATTCGGACAGAACAGCCCAGAACAAGACAGCCAAAAACAATCGACTGTCGATCACATGATATATAACATCCCATAACATCCCCCCTTACATATAAGAACTAAAGTGTCAGAGCAAAATACTCTATTAAACTTTAGGCTTCATACCCTTTAACGCAACTGCAATCAACTTAAATGAAATACATTTCAGATACTAATGAACTGATTCCTCACTGAGTCCTTTTTTAGATTAACAGCACTTTTCTTTTCAAACTGCCACAGCAGCATTCCTGACTTCCTACAGATCAAGCCTCTTGGGTGGCTTGGACAATCGGCCAGACCTAGTGTATGTGTGTTCTTCTGATGATGAAGGTTTGACCGGGTCAGGAGAAGCCTGTGGTAAGGGCTTCACAAGAGTTAAGTCAGCAGATGAAGGGGCCTCTACAACACTCCCTTCCAGCATAGAAGGCAACTCGGGTTCATTCCTGTCCACTGCTTGTGAAGAGGACGATTCTGCCACTCTTAAGTTCACTCTGTTGCATCTATATAATGATCCACCCACATTCACAAGATAGGAGCGTGGTGCCACTTTCTGAAGACAGGTGCC
Organism: Spinibarbus caldwelli; assembly: GCA_039654775.1. Lineage (NCBI taxonomy): Eukaryota > Metazoa > Chordata > Actinopteri > Cypriniformes > Cyprinidae > Spinibarbus > Spinibarbus caldwelli. Next base: position 33,285,327 of record CM077238.1, read on the forward strand.
GACCCTCCAGAGTGCAGGGTTTTCCCCTGGAAGGGGTTTCATTTGGATCCTGTCTCCTATGTTCAGCTCTGGCAAATCATGAGCCAACTTGTCATAACAGGATTTCGCCAACTGCCTTCGGTAGCGAAGTCGCTTCACAACCCCAGTCACTACACATGGCTCGTGAAGTTTGCTTGTTACTGGAAGAGATGTCTTCAGTCTCTGTGACATTAACCTTTGGGCGGGGCTACTGTCCATATATTCAGTAGGGGTGTTTCTCCAGTGAAGGATCGCTTTCCAAGGGTCAGTTCTGTCGTGCATAGCTTTGTGCAGAAGGTTCTTAGCAATCTTAACAGCCGACTCAGCCTTTCCATTTGACTTAGGATGTGTTGGTGAGGAAGCGATATGCTCAAATTCCCAGCTGTAAGCAAAGCACCTAAACAGTGCACCAAACTGAGGGCCATCATCTGTGATCACCCTATCTGGCTGACCATGTCGGGCAAATTGAGCCTTGCAGCGCTTGATAACGGTCTCTGCAGATTGATCAGGAAGCAGTTCAATCTCCCAAAAATCTGAGAATCTGGTTCACAATTAGAAGATAGTCCTTTTGCTGATGACTAAACAAGTCCATGCTGACAATCTGCCATGGCCTGTCAGGGATGTCATGAGAGAGCATGGTTTCCTTCTGTTGATTGTGTGCAAATTCATTACAAGTCGAACAGTTACTCACAAAGTCTTTGATTTCTGCTTGCATACCAGGCCAATATAAAGTGTCACGTGCTTGACGATAACATGCGTCACCTCCTATATGGCTTGAATGTATGCGCTTGAGCATCTCTGCACATAGTGACCTGGGGATGATAACTTTTTGTCCCCGGTACAAGATGCCAATTTGTACACTTATTTCATCTTGATAAGGCCAGAATTCTCGGATGAGGTGTGAGGTTTTTTCTTTCTCATCAGGCCAGCCTGCAAGGACAGTGGTTTTAAGGACCTGTAGGGCATCATCCCTTTCCGTATGCACCCTGATGATCTCCAGCCAGTGATCTGTCACATTAAGGTATTCTGCTTGGTTGATGAGTTGCACATCTTCCTGCTCTTTCTGCAAATGACATATGGCATGCAGCTGGTAAACTGCCTCCTTGCCTGTACAGTCAGCAGCTGCCCTGCTTAACATTTCACTGATAAACATTTTAGGTCCCGGCTGGTAGACAACCTTGAGGCTGTAGTTTTGAAGTGTCATGAGCATGCTTTGAAGCCGCTTAGGTGCACTGAGAAGTGGTTTCCTGAATATAGAAATCAAGGGTTTGTGGTCAGTCTCTGCTGTAACCAACTCTCGTCTGTACAAGTAATAGTGAAATCTTTGGCAAGCGAAAACAATGCTGAGACACTCTTTCTCGATTTGAGTATAATTTTTCTCGGCGGGAGTAGAGCTCTTGATGCAAAGGCAACAGGCTGTCCTTCTTGCATAAGACAGTACCCAAGACCACTTTGGCTGGAGTCACTTTGCACTGTGACAGGCTTAGTAACATCGTAATAGCGCAGTACAGGCATGGAAGAGGCCAAGGACTTAAGCTTACCAACTGCAGCCTCATGTTTGGGCAGCCAATGCCAAGGGGTATCTTTGTCAAGCAAGCACCGCAGCAGCTCGCAAACACTCGACAAATGGGGCATGAACTTGGCTAAATAATTAGCGAACCCGATGAGACGCTGCACACCTTTTGTGTCCGTAGGGTTGGGCATGTCCATAATAGCCCTCACTTTCTCTGGGTCTCTCTGCAACGTTCCAACAGGGCCTGAAGCTTTAAATCATGATCCTTCTCAGCTTGCTGATACATGTCACCACATCCAACGACGGGAATATCATCTGCAATGGGCTCAATTCTCTTTAGACCTGCTAACAGTTCATGCTGTTTCCGCTGATACACCTCAGGTGCCACCGATACACCAAATGGAAGCTTTAGCCACCGTTTCCTCAGCGGCTCCAAGCGCAAGCAGATATTATTGGCTACAGCGAGAGATGGGACGGTAGAAATTCGCTACTGTGGCAACAGCACCAAACTTATTCACCTTTTTCAATGTGGAAGTAAGCTTTTTTTTATAGACTGAATGTGCAAGACTTCCACTTCATTAGGCACTGTTGGGAAATCATGAGAAAAATAACAGTAACTGCAAATAAATGGTAAAATTATTTGTGCTATCCACCATGTGTGTTTATAATTAAGACAACACATTAAAATAATATGGTAAGAAACACCGGTTTGCAATACCAAGCAAGCAGCAAAATGAGCTGTTTTGTACAGTTAAAAATTGCTGGAAGTGGATGAGACGGAAAGCCAGACCCATTAAATTTACAGAATTTGGCCTTTTTATACAGTATTACTGTCTTCAACCATTAAGCCTCATTTTTTTTTTTTTTTTTCCAAGTTTTTTTTATTATTATTTTTTTTTCTATCATAAAAGGTTTTCTATCAGAGGAAAACACTTAATATGCATGCACTTTGCGTTCATATCCTGGGCTGCTTGCCTGCATATAGTTTGCATCATCAGTATACTGAGTTGGCCTTTCAATATTACTTTCTTAATGCATTAGGCCACATTAAGTTTTTTTTTCTTTATAACTCTTTTCTATGGGAGGAAAATGCTTAACACGAAACTTTATGCATTGTTTTCAAATTCTGGGCTCCTCTGCTTGCAAACTCCTTTCAGAAAGGCAAATAATATCCACATAGCTTTAAGGTGAATGTAATATTTTAGTCATATCAACATAAGTTATTGTTAATTTTTGAAAGTGTTATTGGTCATTTAAATGTATGTTATTAAAAAGGAAAAACTATCGGTATCGGTATCAGTATCGGCGATACTGGCCCGGTATTTACTTGGTATCGGATCGATACCAAAATTTGCAGTATTGCACACCCCTACCCAGAACAAGACAGCCAAAAACAATCGACTGTCGATCACATGATATATAACATCCCATAACACTGTCTGTTTGGCGCGCATGTGCGCGGCGGCGCTCGTTCACTGAAGTCTGTGAACTGAAGTTTAGCGGAGAATCGCACAGCAGATGGCTCATGCACTTCTGACAGCAAAATGGAAATATTCCCATGACATTCTAACATTTACAGACGGAGAATATACCTGTGAAATGTAAGTTATGCATTAAGGGAAACAGCACATCTCAAACACATTAAATAGTGCGCGGCACACGCAACCCTTCTGTCAGAGCATCTGACGGGCCGAGCCGCTTTAACTATGCCAAACTATATAAACTATACTATGTCTTACCACTTTTTAAAGGCCTTAATATAAAGCTTGTCACATGTTTAGAACAAATTGGATTATGCACTTCCTCCGCAGCAGCTCAGCTATATGTCTTCCGCTATATTTTTCAGACACGTGTATCAAACTACTACTATCAAATTGTATCAAACTACTGTATATATTGATATAAACAGTATTGCCTCATATCGTTTCGCTTATAAAGAAAATATCGATATATCGTACAAACTCGATATACCGCCCAGCCCTAGGTTGTTCTGTTAGTTTATGATGTCTAAACCACAGAAAAATGTGTGGAAAATACAAAATCATATAGAGAACACTTAGTAAGCAGGAAAGGACGCGATATTTTGCCAAACTAAAGTTAATACAGGGCTCAACGATAAGGATTTTTTTTTCTACTACTTGCCCAGCCAATATTTTCACTGGCCCTCCCACAGGAAAATAAAATGGATGCCGTCATCACTGTTTTGACCCATGTTATCTTTTATACTAATAAATAAACTTATATGACACCAACATTTTAGATACCAATTAAATTTTACAATTCTCAAGTCGATACAACAGCAAAAAAAAAAAATTCTGGCCTAACAGATATAAAGTTCAAACATTATTAAAGGGTTAGTTCACCCAAAAAAATGAAAATTCTGTCATTAATTACTCACCCTCTCAGGACGTTCCAAAGATTTCTGCTGAATACTTGAGAAAAGCCGTTAGTGACTTCATTCAGCGTTGTCCAAATTCAGGATATGCCATGGTTTCTGGATATCTTAAGAGCTCAGACATTAAGTAAGGCAGATATTCTCTCTATGTGCTTTTTGATATAGAACTAAATATCTTCTTTATATAGTGTTGTTATTTGTCCTTACAGTATTACATTATGCTCATAAGCATCATTGTGCTTGTTTCATTAATTGAATGACCAGTATTACCATAAAGCTGTATGTTGTATGTTTTTGTCATATGAACATTAATTTGTTGCCAGAGGAGGGTGTCTCCTTGCCACATATGCCTGTGGCTGCTCACAGGGGTTATAAAGGCACTGAAGGGATAGTTCAACCAAAAATTAAAATTCTGTCATTAATTACTCACCCTCATGTCATTCCAAACGTGCAAGACTTTCGTTTAAGGTAGTAAGGACACTGTTAGAATGTCAACAATTCTTTTCCTCTGCGTCACCCTAGGGAGCCATTTTGAGAGAACCACGAGCTCTTTTCTGCATGTAAACAACGCATGCACGTGATGCTTCTGATGTAGAACGTGCATACACTGCGTCTTGTTTACATTCAGAGGAGAGCGTGCATATGCGTCATGGTACTCTCCAAAATGGCTCTCAAAAATATCTTAATTTGTGTTCTGAAGATGAACAAAGGTCTTACAAGTTTAGAATATAATGAGGGTGAGTAATTAATGACAGAATTTTCATTTTTGGGTGAACTATTCCTTTAATAATATAGAACATCTTTATTTTTTATATATTTATAATTTTCATTAAAGCTGCTTTGAAACATTGTATGTTGTAAAAAGTGTTATATACTTGACTAATTGGCAACAAGTCAAGTTCATATATATATATATATATATATATATATATATATATATATATGTGTGTGTGTGTGTGTGTGTGTGTGTGTGTGTGTGTGTGTGTGTGTGTGAAGAAACAATATTATTCATGTATAAAGGCCCACTTAATATGTGTAAAAAAATATAAGGTGTGCTATTCTATAAGTTTACAAAATCAAGGTATTGCTTTTACATTGTCTTACTAGTTTAATGCCAAATAAAATGAATAAATCTATAAAAATACACTTTTTGTTCTTAAAAAGATTCTTAAATTTTTTAACTGACTATGAGGTGTACTAGAAAAATGTTTAATTCTAATTCAGTTTTAATTAATTTGCATGGTGCTTTTCACAAATAGTGTTCCAAAACAGTTTCACAAGTTTAATGATGTCTTAGAACCCTGTGAGCAAATGCCTGTATAGACAACTGATGCCTACAGAATTTTTAGTTATCCTGTCACATTTTGTTACTATTAAGCTTAAGCAGATCACAATTCATTTTGAAGGGTAGTTAAAGCTTGGATTACAGTAAAAAGTGCTGATGCTAACAGCTGTCCTCTCCATTCTTATGTAGAGTGACACGATCTGCAGTTAGGGAAACACTGAAAGCTGTGGATCCAGTGGGCACTCTGCTGCGTGGATTGCACCTTAATTTCGTTCACAGAAGGGTATATTCAGTTTCTTCACCTTTGTCTCTTTGGCACATCAATGGAAATCACAAACTTATCAAGTAGGTAGACATTTTATTGAGTAAATAATTAGTTTGAATTTGGTGCTAGACATATTGTTTTATAATTAGGGATGCACAATATTATTACTACAAAAACATTTTTAAAGTTTTATCTTCAACTGTGGAAACTGCTAAATAGGCTATATTCAGCCAACACTTGTTGCTGCTGTAGTTTTTTACACTGAATTTACTCAGAATCACTTTAATACACAGGAAATCGGCTTGTCATATGTTTCGTTCCGCATAGATGTGACTATTAGGCGTCAAAGTTATAGCGCCACCAACTGACAGAAGGAAGTGTCATTTTCAAAATGTTTTGAATTCAGCATCTTATTTTTACTCGATTTGCTTCAAACTTCATCAGAATAATGTCAAAACACGGCCGATGTAAAACTGTGAAGGGAATATTGATATCTAAAATACTGTTGCCATGGCAACATGTCAAACTTCAATATTCTTTTCCGGTGATTTTGAGGCAGATAACATGATTAAAATTTCATAAAAATCAACACACATATCAGTATTAATGATAGTTAGACACTGGCAAAAGCTCATAAACGGGTGTGGAGGAGGCACTCTATAGCGCCACCTTTTGACAAAAATTGGGGTGTTAGTTTTAGCTACAGTCACCAAACTTGGAACATACATTGTTCTCATCAAGCCGGACAACTTTCTAATTTACACTCATTAGCTATGACCAACAGGAAGCCGGCTATATTTGTTTGAATGTCACTTTTTGGAAAAATATTGCTGTGAATTAATGCATACTGCTCAGAGCAGAATTATACTATGCACACCAAACTTTGTCTACATGATGCCAATATACTGAAGATCTTAAATTGCAAACAGATTTAGGATATCTTGAACGGTGTTGAAATGGCGATTTATTGAAGTGAGAGCAAAAAAAAGATAGCAGTAATTTTCTTATATATTTAAAGTGCTGTTTCCAAACACTTCAAAACTTTTTATATATAGGGAAAAAGTCATTCTGAGTAAGTATGTTTAGTTTCATAACTTCAGAAAGCTCTATGGATAACAGGAAATAAAAAAAACTGTCAGACATCTGATTTGTCACTCTACTGTGTGTGGGGGGTGGATGAGTGTGTGTGTTGAGTGTGGGTGGGTGAGAGAGAGAGAAAGAAAGAGAGAGAGAGAGAGAGAGAGAGAGAGAGAGAGAGAGAGAGAGGGTCTGTTTAAACTTGATGGTTTAAAAGTGGTTTAAAAGTAACAGTAAAACAGTTACGCTCACAGATGAAGACTAAGCTGTAATGCAGACAAAAATATTTCACAAATGCTTATAGATCAATAAAATCATTAAAAATGCTTATAAATCACTAAAGGTTTTGGTAACACTTTTATAATAAGGTCTCATGTGTAAACATTAGTAAATGCATTAACTTACATGAACTAACAATGAACAATACATTTTCACAGAATTTATTATTGTTTGTTGATGTTAGCTAATCAAAATGTTCATGTTATTTCACAGTGCATTAACTAATGTTAACCGAAAATAAACTTTACATTTTAATAATGTTTAAGTTTTGAATATTAACTATCATTAATACGTTATATAATTATTGTTCATGTTAATTAATATAGTTAATTTTAATACCTGAAACCTTATTGTAAAGTGTTAATACAGTTTTATATATTGTTCTGTGGGGGTGTGTGTGTGTGTGTGTGTGTTTCACAGTGGTGATGGTTTGGATTAACCCTTTCATTGCTGTATCCCTTAAAACCAGCTTGAGCCCGCCATCGCTGCTTGCAGCTATATTTTATATTGTCTTTGCTTGCACGTTAACTTTCCATGGCAAACTGCACGGTTAGTAAGCAGTTCACTGCTGCCACCATGTTTCACTCTTATATTCTACTCCAGAGTGAATAAATAACTTGGACAACTACTATATATCCGTGACTACACATTTACTGACATCATTCAGCTCAGTCACATCGCTCAGTGCTTAAAAGGGTTCATGCTACAACATGAGACAAATAACAATCACTTTTAAAACCCATTATTTCAGTGATAGACATAAACCAAACAGATGTTCCTTTTCAGGAACTCGAGCTGCGTCGAAACGCTATGGGAACGCCTTCAGCGTGACCGGCTCTGAATAAAAGTCTAATCTGTCCAAAGGATGGGCGAGACGTCACGGGCGAGGTGACGTAATGACCAGCTGGTATAAAAGCACGTGCGGTGAAACCGGCATCAGCTTTCTGTCATTTAGCTAGCGCTCTGTGTCTGAACTGTGTGTCTTATTTGGTGTTGTCTGTCCTTTGAAATTAATCATGTCAAAGAGCCAGTATAAGGCTAACCATGTGAAGGGCGAGAGCAGATCACAATACAAGCTGTGTGTTCCTCCCTGCAAACGCTATTTGTCTGCAGGTGATACACACAGCTTGTGTGTGGTTTGTTTGGGAGCGAGGCACGCAGAGTCGGCTCTCGAGGGAGCCGACTGCCAGCACTGCGAGTGACTCCCGCTGCGTACGCTTCGCTCCCGAAAGGCCCTTTTTTCCGAGGAGGGTTCTTTCATCAGCGTTCCCCGCGGCGATGGCCCCGCTTCCGCTGAGGCGGAACGGCGGCGGCGCTCGTGGGGTTCGCAGCGGCATCTGATGGAGGGATCGGAGACGAGCGAGTCTCTATCTCCATCCTCACCCATTAGATCTGGTGACCGCTCCCCGAGATCGGAAGCCCGCCATGCGGTTACTTTTCCTCGGGCAGCGGGCTCGGCACTTCTCCTGTCTTCCTCCGAGGAGACTGACGTGGAGAGCGCAGAGTATGTTTCGCCCTCTCTTTCGCCCCAATATGAGGAGCTTGTGGAGGTGGTCACTCGTGCTGTGGCCAGATTAAACATCGATTGGCCGGCCGAGTGTCGTGTTGAACCGCAGAGAAGCAAGTTGGACGAACGCTTTCTGCGGTTTAAGACTCCACCTCCACATCGGAGCCTGCCGTTTTTTCCTGACCTCCACGCCGAGGTGTCGAGGTCGTGGGGAAAACCATTCTCGGCCCGCCTCTTCGTCCCCTCGTCCGATTACTACGGTAACGTGGCGGGGACGAGTGAGCGCGGTTACAGAGCGATGCCTCGGGTGGAACAGACGCTCGCGAGCTATCTGTCCCCTGACGCTGCGTCGTCTCTGAAGGCTCTGACCTTGCCCATCAAGCCGTTGCGCACATCGTCAGCGCTGGTGGGCAAGGGGTACGCGGCAGCAGGTCAGGCTGGTTCGTGTCTGCACACCATGGCAGTGCTGCAGGCGTACCAGGCTGACCTGCTCAAAGACCTAGATGAGGGTGAGGGAATTAATGCGGACAATATCAGCGAGCTCCGCAAAACCGCTGATTTGTCTCTCCGCGCCACCAAGGAGACCGCCTGTGCTATTGGGCGGTCTATGGCAGCCCTGGTGGTGGCGGAGAGGCATCTCTGGTTGACCCTGTCAGATATCAAAGACTGTGACAGGGTCTTCCTCCTGGACGCCCCGCTTTCGCCTTCTGGCCTGTTCGGCGACGCTGTTGGTTCCGTCGTCGACAGGGACCAGGAGGCCAGGAAGCAGGCGGCGGCGTTCCAGCGGTTTCTCCCTCGCCGCTCTCTAGCTCAGGGGGCTGCTGGGCGAGAGCAGCCCCTGCCGTGTGCTGGCTCCTCACATAGAGGGGCGCAGAAAGAGAGTTTTGCCGCCCGTGCTCCCCCGCGGCGGTAAGAAAGGCTCTCGGTCGGGGGCCTCGAAGCCTAAGCTGGATCTACGGACCGTCCTTCAGGCAAAGAGGTCTTCGGCCAAGAGGCCCTGATGCTTATGGCCCAGGGCTTATGAGGGTAGCTCCCGCTGGGGAAGAGCGGCGTTCACCGCATTACACGGTGCCCGTCTCTCCTCAGTGCCCTCAGGAGATCGTTCTGCTAACCCTGCCACGTACGGTGTTCCAGGGTGCAGCGATCTCCAGCGAGCACATATCTCAGTTCTCTCCGCCCGGAAACGTAGCGGAGCTGAGATGCTCGCCACCCCTTCGGGGATCTCTAGAGCAGCTAGTTCGGTTGTCTCCTGCCGATGTGCCGTTCCAGGACACCGAACTAGCCACTCTGATTACAACAGAGGCCAGTCTCGAGAGACTGGTTCCCTTAGTAGACTATTTTGCAGCGTGGAAACTATTGCCAAATGTGTCTCAGTGGGTCCTGCACACTGTAGAGAGAGGTTACAGAATCCAGTTCGGTTCTCCTCCGCCTCGATTCAACGGGGTGAATCCCACTCTGGTGGGTCCCGAGCAGGCTCTGGTAATGGAACGAGAAGTAATTACTCTCTTAAGAAAGGAAGCCATCGAGGTGGTCCCTCCTCACGAGAGAGTCCGGGTTCTACAGCCGGTACTTTATAGTTCCAAAGAAGGATGGAGGGTTGCGTCCCATTTTAGATCTGCGTCAGCTGAACCGCTCAGTCAGCAGACTGAGGTTCAAGATGCTCACGCTCAAACAGGTTGTGTCTCAGATCAGGTCCCAGGACTGGTTTGTTACAATCGATCTAAAAGACGCATACTTCCATGTCTCCATCCTTCCTACTCACAGGAAGTTCCTGAGGTTTGCATTCGGGGTCGAAGCTTACCAGTATTGGGTTCTTCCCTTCGGCCTAGCACTCTCACCCCGCACTTTTACGAAGTGTGTGGATGCCGCGTTAGCTCCGTTGCGGCTACAAGGCATCCGCATACTCAATTACATCGACGATTGGTTGATTCTCGCTCATTTAGAGCAGATGGCGGCTCAACATCGAGATGTTGTTCTCGCTCACATGAAAGCATTGGGGTTAAGACTGAACGCCAAGAAGAGTGTGCTTTCTCCATTACAGAGGACCACTTATCTTGGTGTGGTGTGGGATTCGACCACGATGCAGGCACGTATGTCGCCTGCTCGGATCGAGTCGATCCTCACGGCAGTCAGGAGAGTGAAAGAAGGCCAGTCACTCACTATCAAGCAGTTTCAGAGACTGCTGGGTCTGATGGCAGCTGCGTCCAACGTGATACCTATTGGCCTGCTGTACATGAGACCCCTACAGTGGTGGCTCAAGACCAAGGGGTTCTTCCCGAGAGGGAACCCACTTCGCATGATCAAGGTCACGCGGCGGTGCCTACGTGCCTTAGACATGTGGAGACAACCTTGGTTCTTGTCTCAGGGCCCAGTGCTGGGAGCTCCGTGTCGCCGCGTATCGCTAGCGACGGACGCATCCCTCACTGGCTGGGGAGCGGTCATGAGTGGCCACCCTGCCCGCGGTCTGTGGAGTGGTCGCCATCTCACGTGGCACATCAATTGGCTGGAGATGCTGGCTGTGTTTCAGGCTCTGAAACACTTTCTCCCAGACCTAAGAGATCGCCATGTGTTGGTGCGCGCCGACAACACGGCAGTGGTCTCTTACATCAACCACCAAGGAGGTCTGCGGTCGCGCCCCCTGTACAGGCTGGCGCACCAGATCCTTGTGTGGTCCCAGGGCAAACTCCTCTCGCTGAGAGCAGTGTACATCCCTGGGCATCTCAATGTGGGAGCAGACATCCTGTCGAGACAGGGGCCGAGGCCCGGGGAATGGATGCTTCACCCAGAGGTGGTGAAGCAGATTCGGAGAGTGTTTGGCCAGGCTCAGGTGGACCTATTTGCGACTTGGGAGACATCGCAGTGTCCCCTCTGGTACTCTCTGACTCATCCAGCTCCACTGGGGCTGGATGCCATGGTACAGACTTGGCCGAGGCTTCGTCTGTACGCCTTTCCCCCGATTGCTCTGCTCCCCGGAGTTCTGGAGAGAGTACGCCGGGACGGGGTCCGGCTGCTGTTAGTAGCCCCGTTCTGACCGGGCCGAGTATGGTTCTCGGACCTGATTTCTCTCCTCGACGGCTCTCCATGGGAGATTCCCGTCAGGGGAGATCTCCTCTCACAGGCAGGGGGCACCCTTGTGCACCCCCGCCCGGAGTTGTGGAAGCTGTGGGTATGGCCCCTGAAGGGGCACAGCTCATAGCTTCCGGTCTCTCAACCGAGGTTGTTGAGACCATCCTTCAATCCAGAGCTCCCTCAACGAGGAAACTGTATGCCTTGAAGTGGAAACTTTTCACTTCATGGTGCGGAGACCGCCAGCTCGACCCAGTCAACTGCCCGGTTGGTACAGTGCTGGAGTTCCTGCAGGCTCGACTCTCCACAGGGTTAACCCACTCCACCTTGAAGGTTTATGTGGCGGCGATTTCGGCCTACCACACCTCTCTTGGTGGACAGTCAGTGGGCAGACACCCCCTGGTTACACGTTTCCTCCGCGGTGCGCTGAGGCTGAGGCCTCCAGTACGGTCCCGTGTTCCTCCATGGGACCTGGCTGTGGTGTTGGATGCTCTCTGTAGGCCTCCTTTCGAGCCTATTGAGGAGATCTCTGATCGCCATCTCACTCTGAAGACTGTTTTTCTTCTGGCGATTTCTTCTCTTAAGAGAGTTGGGGATCTGCAGGCCCTCTCAGTGGCCCCTACTCATTTGGACTTTGCGCCTGGTATGGCCAAAGCCTTTTTGTACCCTCGTGCAGGGTACGTCCCCAAAGTTCCTTCTGTCACGCCACAGCCTGTCGTACTGCAGGCCTTCAGTCCTCCTCCCTTCAGGGAGCCAGACCAGCAGAAGCATAACTGTATGTGTCCAGTACGAGCGCTGGATGCATACGTCCACAGAACTGCCCTGTGGAGAAGGGTGGACCAACTGCTGATTTGCTATGGTCCCCCTAAGAGAGGTCTTTCTGCTTCCAAACAGACCCTCAGTCGGTGGATTGTGGAGGTCATTATCATGGCCTATGAGTCCTCTGATCTCCCCTCGCCGATGGGAGTCAGAACTCACTCCACACGAAGTGTGGCGGCCTCCAAGGCCTTTCTCGCAGGTGTCCCATTACAGGACATCTGCAACGCTGCGGGATGGTCTACGCCCCTGACCTTTGTCAGGTTTTATGGCCTTGACATGCGGGCCACTCCAGGCTCTTCCGTCCTCTCACCCTAGATGTGCTCCGCAGGGATACACACTGGGCAGGGACTTGGAAGCCTGGCGGCGTGGGCATCTCGTTCCCATAGCGTTTCGACGCAGCTCGAGTTCCTGAAGAGGAACGCCTCTAGGTTACGTATGTAACCCTAGTTCCTCGAGGGAACGAGACGCTGCGTCTCGAGGCCACACTTCCGGCATCCCTGCCCGCGCTTGCTTCACTCCTAGAAGCTGATGCCGGTTTCACCGCACGTGCTTTTATACCAGCTGGTCATTACGTCACCTCGCCCATGATGTCTCGCCCATCCTTTGGACAGATTACACTTGTATTCAGAGCCGGTCACGCTGAAGGCGTTCCCATAGCGTTTCGATGCAGCGTCTCGTTCCCTCGAGGAACTAGGGTTACATACGTAACCTAGAGGCGTTTTTTAGCAGAGTATCTGAGGAACAAGCTGTAAAGGCACAGCTCTGTTCTGGAAAAGGGGGCGGGGTGCAGTTGCTCATTTGCATTACAAGAGACATGCACAAAAACAGCATGTTTCTGCTTCCACTCAAAATAGGCATTTTCAAAATGATATAATAAATGATCTGTGGGGTATTTTCAGCTGAAACTTCACAGACATATTCTGGGGACACTTGAGACTTATAGTACAGCTTGTAAAAATGGGCATAAAAGGTGCCCTTTAACTTCGAAACTTTAAAGTGAAGACTCCTACTTGGAGTCTTTAGAGTCTTCACCTAATTCTTCACTTTAGGGCTGTCGCGATTCGTCGATTTTATTCGACTAATCAATTTTTAAAAATCCTCAGCTTCATTTTGCTCACGTCGACTAACCAGCAAAATACCGTAAGTGGCGCGTTTCACAGACGAGAATCCATAAAACACATTATTAGACTGTTTTCCAAGGCTGCATGATATATTAAACCCATTTAAAAATCATAATTAAGCATAGTTGTGAATTCACAAACGCTACGATTTAATTAAATAATTATATGCGATGCAGTTCTAATACAGGTTATGTACGTGCGTCTCACAGCGGCTCCGTTCACAGTAATTCCACAGGAACTGTTATCATTTACATGTGTGGAGCGTCTCAAACTCCATCGCTGCATGTTGTTGTGAGTTTGGGTTTATTATAGCATTCATCTGGGAACGCAACGTGCGCCATTTCATCAGATTTGTAAGGTAAATCATTTATGAATCTACGCAAACACAGGAGAATACATCGCGGTTTCAAAATAAAAGATCGAACCCTCACTCTGAATTTACACGTTTTGATGTCCACATATTCATTAATTACAGTGGCTATAGCATTTCTGTCCTAAAGAAATTGCCAAATATTAAAGATTAAGTGGACATTTGAATTAAATGATGTTTGGTCAATATTAAACAAGGATTAGATCGCACAGTAAAGTGTAAAAACAATCAGTTTTATCTTTACCAAATTTAGTTTCATTATATTCTGGATTCCATTTTAATGGTTCCATTAATTTTTAATAATCAAAAGCATCTCCAATTAATTGATTTTATTTAAAAAAAAAGTTATTTATTTATTTATTTATTTTTTCAGAAATACTGCACATTTACATTTTTCTCATAAAGAAATTCTGGTAAATAATATTTCATGTCATTGTCATTCTTACACTATAATACTGAACTTTGATTTCAGTGTTTTGGACTATGAGATGGACACTTGCTTCTTGCACTCTGTTGCACTTTACTTTTGCTTTAAAAAAATAATTTCATAGAAATTTAGATTTCATTTGGTTTAATAAATGAAATATTTATTAATTCCCCGTGGAAAATTAATTGTTTAGATTAATCGATTAATCGACAAATTAGTCGATAGATTAATCGAAATAAAAATAGTCGTTAGTGGCAGCCCTACTTCACTTTAATTCTTAGTCTTTCGCAGTTAATATATTTTCTTCTCAACCTGTTTTTGTCACTCTGCTGCCCAAGTGACCGTTTCTTGTCTAATGGTTACATCTTAACTTTGTAGTTTCTATAGTGTTTCTAGTAGTAACAGTGACTGTTTTCTCTTTTCCCTCTGTTTACACCTTAGAGAAGACCAGCTATATTATGGGAAGAAGTGTTCAGAACCAAAGTATTGAGCGTCTGTGGAGGGATGTGTGGTGTGAAGTTACCTCCAATTATTATGCAGCTTTCCAGCATCTACAGGAAATTGGAGCACTGGACCCAGGCAATAAAAAACACCTCATATGTCTGCACTATGTCATGGTGCCTAGACTGAATGTGGACCTTGACCTGTTTAGACGGGTGTGGGACAGACATCCTCTCTCATCGGAAGGCAACAGATCTCCACAACAGTTGTGGGTTTCAGGTCAACTGTTGAATACAGAAGTTCCAGCTGATCCAGTAAGTTGAAAACAATATTAGATGATTCAGCAGGATTGGGATTTGGGTGACCACCTAATTATTAGAGTTGGGGGACTCAAGTTACATGACTTCAGTCACAAATTTAAGGACTTGTGAAGTGTTTGAATTAATGGAGAAAATGACTCGACTTTGACTTGAGAACTCATCATGACTAGACTCACTTAGACTTGAACTCCATGACTCAATTTTCATATCGCAATAAGTACTGAAGATTTTATCATGGTATACATTATTATCACTGTTGAATTGCTTTAAAAAAAGTGTCCTTTTTAGTTCATTTCAGCTAATGAATTAACTGTTTACTAGAGTAACATTATTGTAAAGTGTTCACGAACAATAAAGAATCAGAATATTTTCAATATCTAGTGCATGTTTTAGTCAAGATTACAATTCTTCCAGTCTTCAAGTACTAATGTATTTGGTGCTGTGGTGAACACAAGGTCAAACACACAAAAAATAAAAATAAAAAAATAGCTGTTTGAAACATTTTAAGTACTGTTCAGAAGCAGTCGTTAGCACACCCTGCTTTGTTTACAGGGTATCTGGGGAAACTGCTGCATTTCTGCTGTTCCATAAGCACCACCTACTGTCAGAACCTGTGTCTCAATTCAGAGGCTATATCCTTCGAAGTCCATTTAAGCCATACCAAAGTTTTTTTTTTTTTTAAGGCAAATCATTTCACTCGGCGACCATCTTTGAAATGCCGCTCAGGCATGCAAGCGCAGCTCCTATCTCTTTGAATGAATTCTCCAAAACTGTTTGCCAAGCTTAAGATTAAATTTCATATTTGAAATCACTAATGAAATTCAACAGCTGTCTCATAAATGTTGTTTCTTTTGCTCAAATAGCGTTAGAAAAGCTTATGAATCTATCAGTTGTATCCTTAATTTCTTGCAAACTTTAAAATGTAAATATTTTTTAGTTAGAATTATTTTAAATAACTGTTATAACAGGTTAATATGAATTATAAATATACAGTTTAGGAAGTTTTCTTAATTTCTGAGGGAAACATTTTAAATGGTAGATATAAACAATGCTTGTTTCTGTTATTTGGTACTGTGACTTGATTTGACTTGATCCTTGGCAGGACTTGACTTGCTTGAGGTGAGCACTGACTCAACTCGACTTTCTTAGTTTGTGTGAACAGTGACTTAACACTTGACTTGGGACTTTGATGTTTGATGGTAGGGATTTGAGAGAGATTTGTGACTTGAACATCTAACAGTCGTGGGGCAGTCGTGGCCTAATGGATAGAGAGTTGGGCTTGTAACCCGAAGGTCGTGGGTCGTGGGTTCGAGTCTCGGGTCCGGCAGGGAATACCACGACTGAGGTGAGACCCTTGAGCAAGGCACCAAACCCCCAAACTGCTCCCCGGGCGCCGCAGCATTGGCTGCCCACTGCTCCTGGTGTATGTTCGCTACTGTGTGTATGCACTTGGATGGGTTAAATGCAGAGCACAAATTCCAAGTATGGGTCACCATACTTGGCCACACACCACTTCCCTTCCTTCCCTTCCCCTAACTGATTTGTTTCCACCTCTGCTAGGACAATAGATGTGATTTTGCAGGACGTCTGTGAGAGATAAATTGACTACTGTAATATGTAAATATTGATTTACAGTAGTTGGAAAGCTTACTTGCTATCATATTAGATGATAACATTTTTGTTTTTCCGCCAAATAATCTTTTGTTAATTGTGACTGGGTATGTGTCTATATGAAGTCATGTGGTATTGTAATTTCAGGGAAGAAAAATACAAACGTCATTGAAATGCTTACATCACGCAGGATGCGAGTTAAAACTCCCAGTTTTGGGACTGTCTCAAAAAATGTGGGACACTTGATCACCCTAGTTTAGATATCTCCCTTGGTATAACCTTGGAAACACTGGTATAAATTATGTCAGACTTTTGATTTATGGGCGAACAGTCCCTTTACGAAACTACGTGCTCCCCAAAATTCAAGTGATACCCATGACTATAGGCTGTATTTTTAATTTATTTATCACTACACTTGCATTAAGATAAGGAATTGTTCCAGTCCTGGATAATGATTAGCTGAACTGTGCTAGTAGCCATTGTAAAATACTCTTTAAACATACATGTGTGACTTCATTAGATCATTATTACTATGCACTGTAAAAAATAAACTGTTGAGAAAACGTGATGCAGTAAGACTTTTGAGTTTTCTCAGCAATAGTTTTTAATTTCTGCTCAGTAAAGATACTTTGTTGGGCCAACGTATGTTTTTTTGTTCGTGCAATGCTGATTGTCATATTTTGCTAATAAAAAAAAAAAATGTCACAACAACTGAAACAACAATTACTGTCATTTATGTAATGTATTTTTTTTCTGTTTCTTGGAAGAAAAAAAGAATGTTTAAAAAGTCAGAACAAATCAAATTTATGTTTGTTTACAAATGACAAACATTAATGGATAAGTTAGTCTAATAAGTAAACAGCATTATCTTTGCTTGTAAAACAACTTACAAGACCAAGATATCCAGAAAAATGGACATGAGCAGTCGCACATACTCTAGGCCTCAAAACTAGACACACTAACCTCAAGAACGGTGACAATTAACAAATGTTAAAAAGATGAGTTCTTTACATCACAGCACAACAAATAACTAACAATTATGATAAAACAACAACAAAAAAGTTTAAATGAAATCAGCAAACAGCAAAACAATAATCCTATAAGAGTAACTGCATAATTTATTCATGTTGCAATGCATGCTGGGAACTCACAAAGCCTTAACATTTCAACAATATGAAATTCTTTGTTCAGACAATTGTGTTTGACTAGTTGAGACAACATTTGGGGTAATTTTGGTTGTCTGACAAGGGTTTTTATGTAGTTTCAAGAAAATAGCATTTTTTAGTATTTGAGACTCAAAATGTTTTGTAAACTGGAAAATGTGCAGTTGCATTTTTTACAGTGTGCTGCTGTTTATGTTGTTTGGCAACCATTCTTCCAAACATTGCTGAAAAATTACATTGCATAGTATAATTATTTTTAGTTATAAATAAATTATTACATTTTGGTTGCTTTGTGTTTATTTTATGGAAACTTTGTTATTTTGGAACAGGTTTTAAGTACTCTGCACCATGTTTTGCTTGAAAACACCCTATAGTTCTGAAATCTCTGTAAACCACAGCTTCTTGAAGCATAATAATTTTGTATATTTTTAACACTAAATATTCCAATAAGAACTTTATTAAATTTTTCCCTTATTTGATTTTAACAGATGGATTTTGCTGACTTTGGAGTGGATTGGGGTGGTCCTGTTCCTGCCATGGATTGTGGGGGTATCAACACTATACGTTTCTGAATATTTAAATATCAGGTTTGGATAAAATATAGAAATATAGATAAATAGTCGTTTGGATAAAATACAGAAATCACTTTAATTCTAATATTCGGTCCCTGTACATGAAGAGAGAGTCGGTGGTCCGCTGCGTGAGGAGAGTGTGCTTACAGATGCACCGCTGGCCTGTCAGTGGGAAACCCAGTCAGTTCCCGCGACAAGTTATTAGCCCTATTTTTGGACCTTCCGGCCCGCTATAATATTTTAGTGAAGGGAGCAGAATGTAGTTGATAGTGATCGTGACTAGGCCCACGGTTCAGCAAGCATGTGTTCAGAGGATTAATTGCAAAATTTAATAGATAATAGAGTAAAAGTTTTATCATTTGTATGTTTACAAACTAAAGCTATTTTAAAACAGTGCAAGAATAGGCGAAAGAGCAAACAACAGAATAAAAACATCTTTGCCAAAGATTAATCTATATTAATTTATAAAGTGAACACACTCAGAAGAATTGGACAAACTGAAGAGGAGTTTCAACATCTGGAAAAGCAGTTGGAAATTGAGGAGATCCGGGCAGCAATGGTTAAAAAAAACAAAACAAAAAAAAACTCTTCAAAACATTTCCTCACTAAAGCTCTCACCTTTGACAAAGTCCATCATTTATTTTAACCTCTTAAGATCCGAGAAAAAAAATTTTAGGAAAAAAAATAGTTTTTTCATGTCTTTACATTTTTTTTTTTAGAGCATTACAAATAATGTAAAAAATAAATAAATAAATAAATAAATAAATAAATAAATAAATAAAAAAGATATTTCATTCATAAGTTATGCCATGTCTCAATTTCTTTAAAAAATAAAAAGACATGAATAAACATGCATAGGCAAAAACAATTGATTTTTTTAAATTACCAATACATTTTTAGTTTAAGATTTTTTTTTTTTTTTTTTACCAAACTTTGTATAAAGATGATTCTCTCATGTTATAACAGAATGATTCGATATACCATTTTTCTTTCTGCAAAATGTGTGTAAAATGGCCATAAATGGGTTTTCTCATTATACACAACGTATCTATAAACTAAATCTAATTTGCATATTAATGTGTTTTTGGGGCAACGTAATGAAAAAAGAAGTGTAATAATGGGAGTAATAATTGACAAGATTTTCATAATTATATATATTTCATACAATATTTAAATATGATTTCTTTCCCTATTCATTTGTTATGTCTCCTAAAATGCATAATAAACATGCTTTTAGTCCCGGTGTCCTCATATGAGGACATGTATGAAATCAACGTCCTGTTTCGTAACAGAAAGTCATATTTTGATTTGAAAATCCATAACATTTTCCTGAGATGTTGATTTATGACACACAATTTAAAAATTAGACTGATTTAAATGATAATTACAAAATTATCATATTTCCATAAGAGTGTCACTAAATTAATTTCAGACATTTTTGAGGACCAAGGAGAGTGAGTGGTCATGGTGAAACATCCAATCATTTGGTATCTCTGAAAAGCCCTGAATGTGCTCTGTACAGGACAGCCAGACTTAAAACTGTGGCATGTAGAGTCTCAGAGAAATTCACTAAAATATAACGTCCTCATATGAGGCCGCAGGGTCTTAAATTATTATATAGAATTTATGACTGAACAATGGCTTGTGACATACAGAGAGAGCATGAGTTAATTGAATAGAATATCTTTGTCATTGTTCAAGTACAATAAGATTTATTTTGAAACTTCCAAATTGATAGTAAAGCTTAAAAATACATTTTATTTAAAATGGCAATATAAAAATAATCAATTAGCCTATAAGAAGTTTGCAGCAGTATTAAAATAGGGCAAATAGCTCAGATGTGCAATGCAGCATTAAAACCTAAACAGTACAAACAGAAAACATATTGTAATAAAACCGGTAGGGTTGAATTTATTATTCCATGTACATTTGAGGTTAATGTGTGTACTGGGCTACCTTTTAGTTACAGCAGCTATCACTGTGTTATGAAATCAGTTGTGCCAGACAGTTTTGGAGGCAGAGACAGATTGTGGGGGGCACTAATAGGGAAAAACTTAAACTGCTGGCATAAAGAGTTCTAAAGGGTTAATGATGGAAAACTTGCAGGTCAGTGGCATCAGTGTTTAAGGTTGGTAAACACTTGTACACTGACGCATATAATACTACCCGTCTGACATTAGCATGTGTTATTCGGGTGTCAAAGTTGAGCAGAATTGAAGGAAGAAACCTCAAAGACAGTGCCAGAAGGATGCTGGACAGGTAAAGTCTTAAAAACGTGCCACATTAATCAAACATTGTGGTGTCAATGCTCAATAAGTTACAACGCAAATCAGAAATTTAAAAAAATAATTCCTTTACTGGTCATTTTGAAATGTCAAACTTTGTCCGCAATTGTTAACCACCTCAATCTGTTTTATATTTTAGGGTTTTAAAAAATTCCCTCATGTCCAAATTCAACATGAAGGGGGTGGTCCGCTGTAGAAGGAAGCATTTGAAAAGACTGCACTGTTCTCGGTCATTAGAGGTATTTATATACAACTCACAACATTTACCAGAGAGCTTCTCTCTTTCTTTTTTTTTTAAATATACTGAATGGTGATACACAATATATATCTCGTTTTTGTTTTTAGTAGGCATGCAAGCAAAAGAGAATGACTGTCTGTCACAATTAGTGTAATTAAAGTAAAAAAAAAAAAAAATGTTGAAAAAGCATTTTTTTTTTTTTTTTTTTTTTTTTTTTTTTTTTTCTTATTTGGCAGATGCTGTGATGACCAACTTCCCTGCAGCAACAGAGTTGGACTTGAGGAATGCAGTTGGGAAGCATTTTAAACAATAAATAAAACCAATAATTAATAATTTCATTTTAGTTCACTGTTGGTTGTTTTATTTGTTAAAATAAGTAAACCAACAAAAGGGTTAATCTTTTTTTTTTTATTTTTTATTTTTTTTTTATGTTGTCATTTATCCGTAATGTTTTAATGTTAAGTTTGATAATACGCTCTTGATTTGTATTAGATATCTTAAGTTATTAAAATTTTATATTATTATTATCTTTAGTTGTTAAATTTCAGATTTGTTATCATAATATTTATATTTAAGTGTATTGTATTTATAATATTTTATAACCCTAAGTTGTTAAAAATTATATTTTTCTTAATAAGAGTTGTATATTTAATTTGTTTGGATGGATTGCCATTTTGTTGTCTATTAGATGTATATATGTAGCCATTCATTAGCTGTCTATTTGATGACTAGTCTATTCTTGGGCTATGGTTAGACGTCTATTAAATTCACTGGCAGCCCAAATTTAGCCTTGTTTTAGCCTAGACGCCTGGGCTGTGTTTGGACCGCTATTAGACGTCTATTAAACTGAAAATTGCTTGCTGGGTCCCTATATACTCGGTAAGACGGAAGTACATGTGACATGGCATGTCACCCGTAACAACAACTCACTTTATCAAATGATGGGAGTGGACTTTCTCATAGCTGTGTTATTGCTGTAATGAATATTCTCATATCTGCTTTATGCTGTTTGAAATGATCTTTACTATATGTAGTTCTACTCGATATACAGTTTATGATACAGCTTGAACATTTGCTCACATTTGAAGTCTGCATTCATTCTCATAGAGGAAATGAGTGAGTTGCATTTGACAATGCAATATCATCTTCTGTTTTTTAACTGCTGATTAACACTCAAAGGAGTTTCACAAAGATGTATCAGTTCCACAGTGTCTGTCTGTAATGTTCTGTTACAGCATTTAGCAGACAAATGGCGCTGTTTCTGTTTATGTAGCATTTGAATCATTTTACTGAACCTCTAGTGGAAAAAATATTACACTAGCATACTTTTAAAGTGTGTACTTAATACAGAAATAATATACTATATAAGAATATACTTGTGTGAACTGAATGTAATGTTTTCAGACACTTAATTGCATGTTATTTACAATGAAATGAAAATATAATTAGTTAAAATTTCATAAGAGTTTATATGTCATTTCATTATTACTTCTATAGTCTTTGAAATATGGTTAAAGTTACTGCTGAATGTACTGGCAAGCATTTATGATCAACTAAAATATACTTCAATGTCATTTCTAATGAAACTTGAATGTAATGTATTTAGATATATTTGACTATAGTTACAGAGTTGCAGTATATTACAATTTAAATATATTAACTTTACATGCAATATTGAATAACAGTTGAAATTATAATTAGGTACTTTATTTACTTTATTCTTTAGTGTGTTAATCAAACCTTCAAAATAAATGTACTTCTTTAAAGCATGACAAAATAATAAAAATAATTATTTGAAAAATACTTTAAAGTTTAACTTTTAATTTGACATTATTAAGGTATATATATATATATATATATATATATATATATATATATATATATATATATATATTTTTTTTTTTTTTTTTTTTTTAAGTGTACTTCTAAGCAGTCACGGAAGTGTCTCTCTTTAAGTGCGCTTAAATGGCCGTACATTTCAATAATAATTATCTGCAAGTACAGTGTTTTTTTATACGGAAGTTCTAAGCGGCCATGCATTATTATTTTTTTTCCTTTTTGTTTTCTCGTGATCTCGACATAACGAGTTGTTTTGTCGTGATCACGCCTTAATTTTCTCGTTATCTCGACATAACAAAAGTTGTTTTGTCGTGATCACGCCTTAATTTTCTCGTGATCTCGACATAACGAGTTGTTTTGTCGTGATCACGACTTAATTTTCTCGTGATCTCGACATAACGAGTTGTTTTGTCGTGATCACGACTTAATTTTCTCGTGATCTCGACATAACGAGTTGTTTTGTCGTGATCACTACTTTATTTTCTCGTGATCTCGACATAACGAGTTGTTTTGTCGTGATCACGACTTTATTTTCTCGTTATCTCGACATAACAAAAGTTGTTTTGTCGTGATCACGACTTAATTTTCTCGTTATCTCGACATAACAAAAGTTGTTTTGTCGTGATCACGACTTAATTTTCTCGTGATCTCGACATAACGAGTTGTTTTGTCGTGATCACGACTTAATTTTCTCGTGATCTCGACATAACGAGTTGTTTTGTCGTGATCACTACTTTATTTTCTCGTGATCTCGACATAACGAGTTGTTTTGTCGTGATCACGACTTTATTTTCTCGTGATCTCGACATAACAAAAGTTGTTTTGTCGTGATCACGACTTAATTTTCTCGTTATCTCGACATAACAAAAGTTGTTTTGTCGTGATCACAACATAACAGGAGTTGTTCTCTAAGTTACACAACTGCGCCAACAGGTGGCAGTGTAGAACTAAAAATGACTTATTGGGACCTGTATACTGTATATCCACCTTACTGTACATGTTCGGGACAGAGTAAGGACCTCTCCGTGATTGCTATAATTTGTGCAGGTCATTATTGACATTTAATTAACTTATAAATGTTAAATGCTTGAATAGAAATGATTATTTTTGCTTGAAAGTGTATCTGTTATCGTTACGTTCTTACTGCTGTACGACACGTTTCACTACCACAATAACATTCAGTGAAACTTATTGCTTATTAAAACCAATGTTGAGGTCACTGTATAGTTTTCTGTTTGCAACCAATAGGCTATCTTTATTTGTGCATCTTTGAAGTACACGATTGTTAGTTTAGCGGGTATAGTGTTGTGTTTATGTAGAATGCGCTACAATTTGTAATGTGCATCTTTGTCCTTATTTTTAATCTTTATTGTTAATAAATATATATTGATAAGAAATGTGATTTATATATATATATAAAACTGTGTATAAGCTAATTTAGTTAAGCGATGTTATACAGTGTTGTACTATTTTCTACATTTCTTTGTAGGACCACACACACACACACACACACACACACACACACACAAATAAACACTCTTTTCAAACAGCATCCCAAGCTTGTAAGGCACATATCAATCACAACACATCCTACATGACTAATAAAAATCACAAACAAATTATATATCATTTTATTTCAAAACGAATGAGGAAAACAAAGTGATTTGAATCCGAGCAGCTTTAGAACAATTCTCTGCATTCTTCTGAAGGCGCACCTGCGCTTTCGGTGTTGAATGCTCTGATGTTAGACCATTTAAACATGTTAATTACACCAACAAAATGTTTAGCATACTCTGGAAAAAAAATCAACAGTGATTGATTAGCCTATATTTGTTTATTGTAGATTTTATTAGTACTACGCGAAGCGAAGTAATATCCATAACATAGGCTACAGTATAAAAGAGCGCACGGTTATCTGTCGATCAGATGCGCTTCAGAGTTAAGTTCATATATAGCAACAGCAGACTCATGATGCATTGTGTTTTAAAAATCAATCATTGTAAAAAATAAATAAATAATTAAATAAAATACACTTTTGTTATGTCGAGATCACGAGAAAATTAAGTCGTGATCACGACAAAACAACTTTTGTTATGTCGAGATAACGAGAAAATTAAGTCATGATAACAAGAAAACAAGATAGAAAAATAATGCATAATGCATGGCCTCTTAGAACTTCCGTACTTTTAAGATGTGAAGTAAACTACTAATGCACATTCAGTGCATTTCTTTTTCACAAAGATTTTTAGTTACATTTTACAAAAGTGACTGCACTCATTGATGTTTCCCTTTTTAAGTCATGATTTACTCTCACAGTCATGTACATATTCTGATGCAACTGAGATTAAAGTATGTAAAGGGATAGTTCACCTAAACTAAAATAAAAGACACCTCCTTTTTTTTTCTTGATGGGGAACAAAAAAGTCATGCAGCTTTGGAGTGAATAGATGACAACAAAATCTTCAGGCTGACTTATACTTGTTAGTGGAAAAACTTGTTGGATGTTCGCCAGTAGCTGTTTCCTGTAAAAAATTGCTTACTCACTCAATTGTGCAGCGTTATCATTTAAGGATGTCTGTCTTAATGTCTTACACTCGTTAGTATTCTTCTGACCACATCTTGCATCTGCAGTCTTTTTAAGATAGATCTTTAGATAGATATATAGTCATTATCCATCCATAATCATTATCTTTATGCATTGAACATTGTCTTACTGTATCAAATAAGGTAATATTTATTCAGTCATGCTTTCGGTGCCAGGGCCGGAAATGGTCCCCCGCTGTCAGTGTTTTTCCCGTCACAGTTGATTTTGGCAGGAACACTTGAGACGTTAAGGCACATTTTGGATAAAGCTGCTTTGAAAACATTTTTTACGAAAAGTGCTATACAAATGAAATGCACAATATCCATATCATACGCATTAACATACATATTTTACTTAATGCATGTTAAATTGTGAATAATGCAATAGTCCTTTAATAGCTCCCAGTGGAATATCAGTCAAATGAACCAGGAACTGCTCCGAATTAAATGGATCTATTCGTTTTAAACTTTTAGTGAAAGAACTGAAATCTTAAAGCGTCTTAATGGGCGACTGAGCCCCCAGAGGAAGACAGATTTAATCTGGTAGGAAACTGTCATTAGCCAGGAGTTTGTTAAACCAGTGGAGAACTGTGAGATATTTGTCTCTGGTTGAAATTCTGCTGACCTCGTGTGGTCGGAAAGGAGAGCTGCATCATTTGCAAGATGGATGTAAGATGTCCTAAGTACTGCGGAAATATATATTTTAAATATATTGTCTGCTGTTACTCCTTTTGTTTTGAAAAATTATTTGTTTACGTTCATTCGTTAATTCAATTCAGTTCATTTTTTTTTTAAATTACTTTTTTACATCTTTTACTTTTAGAATTAAGGCAAGACACAACTGGTGAAAAGGGTAAACATTTTAACAAATATATATTACCATATTTACACCAGTTGATTAATCACAGTACATCAAGACAGTTGTTTTGTATTACAAATTTTCTGAAATGTTATGTTTAAATATACATTATCTAAATAAATATGCACTATTTTCCTAACATTTCCAGAAGAAAAGTCTTATTTCATTTTGTTGACATTAAAAAAAATAAAAAATAAATAAACAAACCATGTTTTTTTGTTAATAAATTATTGTAAAACTGAACAAACCCCTCTGTAAAACCCTTCATAATATATAGGAACTTATTTTGAGAAAATTACCTTTAAAGATATGTATTTTAATTGGAATCTACAGATGCAAATAGATAAAGTGCAATACAACACACCTAAATGTGTATTTTGGATCTTTTATTTCCACTTATGTGAATGAAGACAATTTATGGAAGCAAAATAGCCAAAAACTGGCCAATGCATGGGGGAAAAAAGGATTTGTCTATTATGTCTTGCTTTAATTGAGCTCAAAAGGAATATTATAACTTTCCCTACCTTGTGCATTTACTATACAGAGCCTTTTTTTTGTATATTAACCACAAGGTGGCAGTAGCTCCAAACTAAGTGTGTGGCATGAGTTGCCCTTGAAAGACCTTTTACTGAGACAGAGTAGATATTACAGCTTAAAAACACAACAAGAACTGAAAGCAAACGCCAGAGTGTTTTTGGGTGTTAAAATGGAGGGATTGCTGTAGTGGTTGTCAGACTGTGGTGATCTGAGCTAGGAGCATAAACAGTGAAGTTATGTCATGGTTCTCAGGTTTTAGCATAAGTGATTCAAGTGTGCAGATGAATACCCCCACCTTCCCAGGCTTCTCAGCTGCATGTGTGGAGCCAGCAGTGTCTGGAAAGCTGCTCGAAGACCTACCGCTCTGCAATAGACTTGCAAATCACTCCTCCCTTCTGCCACTCCATTAGCATACAGATGTTGTTAAGAAAAGGAGAGTGGCCTCACAAAGGAGCCCTGATGTGAGAAATACCCCTGCATTTCATTTACTGCCCAGCCTTGTCTCAATAAAAGGCAGCGAGACCTTTGGCTATTGTCCATGACCATGTGTGACAGTGGGATGTTTCTTAGTCTTCCATGCACAAATGCTGGAACAATGAGCAAAGCAACACACAAAAGCCTTCATCTGTTCCCTTGTCCTTTGTGTGTGTTTTCAGCTTGAATAATTAAAAGAGCTGTCAAGTATGCATTTTTCTTTCTTTCTAGAAGGCAGATGGAAGGAGCAGCATTCAACCGTGTTTGTGTTGTGTTTAAAATTGAATGCGAGTGGAGGGCTTCACATGCAACTACTCGTAATAAGCAATGCTTGAGAAGTTTCACCAGAAGTGAGTAAAAAGCCACACACTGACATTCAGTAGCACTTTAGAGGAGAAGAGATGCAAAGGAATGAGGCAAAAGATTTTTTTTTGTTCCCTTCAAACTTTATTTTAAAACAATATATTATAATGAAAATGGGCATTGCCATCCCATGGAATGTAAACAGTTTATTTAAATTATATATAAACAAACATGAAACGAAAGCACAACACAATATACTGTTTTCCCACTTCAAAAAACAAAATAAATAAGTTTTAAGTTAACAAAAGGCAAAAGCGTGTCTTGTCACAAGGCAAAAAGATGAGAAACAACAACAATAAAATACAACCTACGAACATCAGAACTCACAGTTCATGTTATTACTTGCAAATGACAAGTTTCGCCTCTTAGAGTGCAAAAGACGAAGGCCGTGGTATAACTTGACTTCTTTCTGGTACATTGTCACTTTCACATTTTCGTTGGCTTGCATATGAACATCTTTGACTCTTCCTTGTGGATATATCTGACTGCTATTACTTACAAAGAACGTGGAGTGTGTCGATAGCACTTTAAAAGGATCCTGAGATTCCAACTTTGAGACTCTGTGCAGCTGGGTTTCATTAATTAAAGCTAAGAGATATAGCTCGTGCAAAGCAGACAAACGGGCTCAAAGAAACAAACAAAAAGCCTTATCTACATGGTTCCTTCTTCGAAATGCATATACAACGAAAACAACCAATGCATATTACAACAAAAGCAATAAATAGGTTTTTAGAAAGGACTATGGTTATAACTACTCAGTAATACTGTCCATTTAAAAATGCCTTAACTAAAGGCTACAGTATGTTCAGGGAGCGGGTTAGACGTTACACTAGAAGTATATACTCTAAGTTGCTCGGCTTTGGTTAGACTACAGATGGGTGGCTTGGGAAGGCTGGTCCTGCAGACAAAACACCACAGAGCGATTCCCAAAACAAATAAACCTAAAGTTAAGTTCCCACTGCAGCTTCAGACTGGTATACAACAGTATACATTGCGTTCATCACATTTGCAGAGAAACGTCTGCTTGGTCGAGCATGCAATATGCACAGGTAATGGTTTCTAGTCGTCTGAGACAGACAGGCGGCTGAAGATGGGCAGTCGTCGACCCTCGATTCCAGGAGAGTCGCAGCCGCTCAGGCTGCTGGAGCTGGTGTAGCCGTCCTGATCAGAGAGAGAGTCCGCCGAGGCGCTTCGCTGCAGGCCCGAGAGCGCATACGCCAAGTTCTGCACGCTCTCCGAGTCGCCGATGGCGTAGAAGCTCCCGCTGGCACCCAGATCTGCAAAGGGGTGGCTGTGCTTCAAAGTCCCCGGTTCGGGGAACAAAGGGGACAGCAGGTCGGGACTCCCGGTGGACGGCGGCGGAGACACGGATGAAGATCTGGAGAAGGCTAGGGCATCCGGAACGGCGTGGAAACCGCTGAGGGTTTGAGTTTGCGAGGAGAAGCCGCTGAAGCTGACGCTCTGGCGGAGCTGCGGTCGCTCTCGGATGCTCTTTGTGTTCTCCGAAAGCCCATTCTGCTCGTCTGCATTGTGTATGAAGTGACACCGAGCGCCGTAGGGGCAGAAGCCGATGGTGTGAAAGGTGCGACATGGCTCGGTCTTGTACTTCGGGTGTCTGTTGAGGCCTCTCAGCTCCTCCATCCCGTGAGCGAATTGGCATTTGGCGCCGTATTTGCAGGTGCCGCTTTCCTCATAGGTGCGGCAGAGCTCCGTCTTGTAGCGGGTGGACATCGGTGCTGTAGAGGTCGTTCCCAGTGCCTTTGGGCAGGTCAAGGAACTGCTGCTGATGCTGAGACCCGGTGGCGGTGGAAGAGGGCTGGCCATCAGGCTCTCGCAGGCCACATGGCCCTCGATCATGCTCACGGACCGGTCTACTCTGAAGGGGATCTGGTTCAGGGAGGAACGCGGCAGTTGCTGCTTCTTTTCGTGGCTCCAGTGCTGGTTGATGGCCGGCAGAGGCCAGGGGTTGCTGTCGTTGCTGTTGAATTTAGAGTTGGGAAGAGTCACGGGGCACAGGGAATGCCTGCGCTGGAATCCCACCACACGCTGCTTCTGTGTGGCTTCTGTCAGATCAATACCACGGAAACTCTGGGAACGGAGAAAGAGAGAGATTTTAGTATACTGTGTGGTGAACAAGTTTCAATGAAGCAAGAAAGCAACTATAGAAATGCATGTGAAACACAAATACACTCTTAAAAATAAAGGTTCTTTATTGACATCAATGAACCTTGAACATCCATGGAACCTTTCAAATGCAGAAAATGTTCTTTATAATTGAAAAAGGTTCTTTAGATTTTTAGAATGTCTTTCAAAATGGTTATTTTAGGAATTGTTCACTGAAAGGTTCTTTTGAGAACCAAAAATGGTTCTTCTATGACATCACTGCAAAAACACCCTTTTGGAACCTATATATTTTTTAAGAGTATAGTTCACACAAAAGTATTCTGAAGTTAGTGGGATCCAAAACAACAGTTTATTTGGACTCCATTGGCATGTATTGCACGTACAAAAATTACTATTTAAAGAAAGTCACAAAGGATTGTAACAAAATTGACTGGGTTCTCTTATTTGAGTGAACTATTCCTTTAAATTGATTTGATTCTTGTTTAAATGCATGAGTAGAGTGCATGAGCAAGTTCCAGAAAGTTTCAAAAAAACAAAACTTATATTCTTACCTTGCAGAATTCATCATCCAACTCAAGGAAGGGTGTGAGGAAATTTGATGGCATTTTCAAGATGCCTGGCTGTGATTCTTTATGTACAGTTAAGGATGTGTTGAACTGCTCAACAACTGATGTCAAGCTCTGCTTCTGTTACAACCCCACTGTTGGAATCTCATTTTATAAGCAGAAACTTCTAACCCCGCCCACCTTTTGAAGAGGCGTGTTTTAGTGCCGGGTTCACACCCCTTCAAGAGTGAGCAAAGTTTGCTTGTGTCCTGTCTAGGGTTTCACAAAGAGCAAGCACAAACTTTAATACAACTTGGATCATCTCAGATGAACTGTAAATCATTATAAAATAGCTAAATGAATAAAGTCTATTTCTAAAATAGCTCTAAACAGGGCTAACTGCAAGTGTGTGTATATTTTTTACAGGTTTACAGTAAAACAAACTTATTTTTGTTTCTGCATTTCCCATTTTAATTTAAAGTTGATGAACTAAAATAAATAAACCTGAAATAAAAAAAAATAAACTGTATCAATATTTAAAAAAACAACAACTAATAAACATGACAAAATCACTATGAAATTACTAAAAATGTAATTATAAATGAAAACTGAAAATATAAAAAAACAAAAACAAATTAAAAAATATTAATAAAAAATACTATAGTAGCATTTTACTGATACAAAAAAGTTATAAAAAAGTTATAATTACTTTTTCGACCTATACTTACATAACCATTTGTATCAGAGCTATAGTTTTGAGAAAAAAAAAGGCTTTATCAACCTTGAATGAACTCAAACTAGCCATTAATTTGAGCCCTCCCAAAAACTAGAAGCTCTTTCAGTATTTTGCATTATACCACAACTTGAACATTTATGCAAATAGTTGAACTCATATAATGGTAAATCTTACAGAAAAGGCTTTGCTTCTCAGCTTAATGTAAGGTTCTGTGTGTGACACATTAAAATGTATATTAGTAAACACAGTTATCTCTCCTCTATTTGTGGTATTCAGCTGTAAATGACTCCTAACCTGAGGCCATTTTCACTACCGTCATTGTGTCATTGTGAGAAACCTCACCATGCTTGATGGGGCAAATCAAGTGGGCAATCGTAGCCCAAAATCACCCTCACAGGATCCGGAGTCCTTGGGAAACCCCTGAGAATGGAAACGAGGCAGTGTCGTAATTAATTACACAGATCCAAGAGCGTTCAGCTGCATTAAACGGATTAGTCATCTGTACATAATAGTCCATTATCACCAATTTTGAGTCAGTGATTTACAGTAGCAAGGTTTAGTTGTACAGCACACTTGAATCAGTTGGGTTTCTTGGGTTTCTTTGGAGCAGATTGTAAGTGTTATCCTGCCATCAGAAGATCCAAGTGTTACGTTGAGACGTATGTGGTGTCTATGCATCTCTCTCTCTCTCTCTCTCTCTCTCTCTCTCTCTATCATCATAAATGATTTACTCAAACGGTTTTTTTTTTATTATTATTATTATTTTTTTTTTAAGTCATTGGGGTCCAGTGCTGATTTGGACCCCATTAACTTTCATTGCAAGGACAAAGACAGTGGAAGACATGAACAACATACGATTGAGATCTGAAATGCATGAACATTTATACATTTTAATTAATTATCCAGTCTAGTATTGTGTCCTTAGTTGGAAATTTCAGGTGGCTTTACCTTCTTCATCATTCTTACATCTACACTGGACCATTTGAGAAACCAACAGCAGTTCTCACCACATCAACTCCTGTGAAACAAGACACTTCAAATATTAGCAAAGCTGAGGTCTGGTCAAAAGACATGCACCACTGTCCCTTTAACACACAATGAAGTCTTATCACAGAGTGGAGCGTCAACACCTCATACAATCCAGCTATGAGAATGATAGTGCAATGCAAACAGGCTGCTATCCCTGTGAGCACTTGTTCTTTTGTGACTGATAAAGACTGGAGAAGTTAAATTTGGGCAGGGAGAAGCACAACTGAAAGCAAAGGTTTTATTTGTTTGCGACAAAGTGCAAGTAAGCCAGATTAAAGCCTGTGCACGAATGCAGGAAAGGCCTATTGTCTTTGTACATAAAAGCAGTGTAAAAACACTAATGGATGTGGGATGGACTTTGAAGGCACTGTTTTAGACACCAGGCACTAATGCAACACATTCGCTTGTGGTTTTTATTCTAAACTCAAACTCTCAGTGTTTGTGCTGATTTAATTGCAGGTATTGTGCTCAGCAGGCCTGAATAACTTCCTTTGAGACTCAAGTCAAATGGCAAAAAAGAGAAGATAGAGGAGATTGCACAACGATGGGCTTCTCGGTAGAAAAGGAGCTTAGAAAAGGACAATTACACCACATAAAGGCCTCCTGGAGACCTGGGATGGGTGATGTGTTCTTTCTTGGGTGAGCAATACTGGCTCGGTCAGC
The DNA here is from genome assembly GCA_039654775.1 of Spinibarbus caldwelli. Taxonomy (NCBI): domain Eukaryota; kingdom Metazoa; phylum Chordata; class Actinopteri; order Cypriniformes; family Cyprinidae; genus Spinibarbus; species Spinibarbus caldwelli. The sequence continues at coordinate 33,317,851 of CM077238.1, forward strand.
ATGGAGATCATGCATATATGTATACAGATAGATGGATAAATAGATAGACTACCATTCAAAAGTTTGGATTTTTTAAAAACGTTTTTTTGAGAGAATGTTTTGTGTTCATCAAGCCTTTATTTGATTAAAAATACAATAAAATCAGTAAAAATGTGAAATATTATTACAATTTAAAATGTGTTCTCTATGTGAATATATAGTAAAATGTAATTTATTTCTGTGATCAAAACTGAATTTTCAGCATCATTACTCCAGTCTTCAGTGTCACATGATCCTTCAGAAATCTGTCTAATATGCTGATTTGCTGCTCAAGAAACACTTCTGATTATTATCTTATGTTGAAAACAGTTGTGCTGCCAAATATTTTTGTGGAAACCATGATACATTTTCTTTTCAGTATTTTTTTATGAATAGAAAGAACAGCATTGATTTGGTAAAACAAAAAACAAACACCATAAATGTTAGAACATAACATATTAAAATGATTTCTGAAGGATCATGTGACTCTGAAGACTGAAGTCTTATATTTACACATGCCAATAGCTCATATTTTATTTTGTTTTAATTAGTTGTTATCTTATAGCTATTAATGAGGCCTAAGTGAATTAACGACAGCATCTGTGAAGTACTGAACCCTTGCCAGACAGAAGGGTGAAATCTGCTCAGTTTTTTCTCTTAGACAGGAAGGAATGTGCAAGTAGTTGGGCTACTTATAGAGGCCTTACATAACGCAGAAAAACAAGTGAGTTATCGCCACCCACCCTCCAGCCGTTTAGGAGGTTAAACTGTAGCTGTGAGGTTTTGACTAGCTCTCTGCTGGCTCTCAGCGCAGCCGCGTTAACAAACTGTTTGATATGGAATGCTGCTTCTCTGAGCCCCATTAACGCTAAATGATTCTGAGAACAGACGCACAAAGTCATCGTGATAATTGTCTGTGGATGAGAACAGATAATGGCCCTCTCAGAAATGTGGTTTTGAAATAACATGTTTTAGGAGCCCCTTCTTGTAAACATGTCCATTGAGCTCCTCAGAAACCATTAAATGATCATTTAGTAATTCAGTGACTATACGCTACAGGGAGACGGGGCTATTTGTCACACTTTTTACTCCAGTTAATTTTTATCAAGGTGGGGTTGTTTTTAAGTCAGTTTCTTTATAGACACCTTAAAGTCTGAGAAAAATGTCACAGTGCAATAGTTTGAAAGGAATATACTTTGTGAAAAAGAAGTGTTCTTGAATGTGCACTTAGGGTGTATTTCATATCTTAAAAGTATGTTTTTAAAACTTTACTTGCAGATAATAAAATGTAACTTAAGTGATTTTAAGAGAGACACTTTCATGACTGTTTCTTAACACACTTAAGTAGACTTTTAAAAAGTTACCTTTGTAATAATAAAAAAATAAATAAAAGTAAAAAGTTTTAATAATCTTTTGTTGTGCTTTAAAGAAATTATACGGTTTCCAGGGATTTTGGATGGTTAAAATTTTACTTTAAAGTACATTTTGAGTCATTATGTTTTGATATTGATATGCTTTAAGCAAGTACACCTATTTTGATGTGTAGACTGACATAGTAAAGCACATGTAAAGGACCTGATTATTTGACCTGTTTTTTGATGTTACATTTAGAGTTGTGTAATTACAAATGCATTTTTGACATACAGTATATGATGACATAAAGATGATGGACTGAAGTCCTACTTAAGTGGGTCATAAAAACACTTATAAGTTCAACTACATGCATTTAATATAAATTTAAACTATAGTAAATTTTCATTTAATTGGAAATAATATGTAATTAAGTGTCTGAAATCATTACTCAGTTCATACTGTAAGTATATTCTTTAAAAATATATTATTTCTGTAATAATATACTTCACAAATGTCTCCACAGTATTCTGATGTTTCTCTCATACTTAATTGTTTAATGTGCACTTGTAGTGTACTTCAAATCTTTATGTACCTATCTGTACTTGCAGATAATGTAATACTGATGCAATAAAAGGTCACTTAAGTGACTTAAAGAGAGACACTTTTATGACCATGTTTCTTAACACACTTAGGTGTGCTTTTAAAATGTGCACTTTGTAATAATGTCAAAATAAAAGTTATATTAAAAAGTAAATTTTAAATAATTATAATAATAATAAAAAAAATATATTTAAAAAATTTTGTACACTTATTTTAATGTGTTGACTAACATACTAAAGTACATGTAAAGTGCTTGATTATAATTTTAACAATGTAGGTATATTATAATTTAATTGTAAATAACATGCAATTAAGTGTCACAGTTCAGTTCTCACTTAAGTATATTCTTTCAAAGTATATTATTTTTGTAATAATAAGTGTATTTCTTTTTCACAAGGGATGTTGGGACTTTTGAGTCAAAATGTGCATCTTGTGACAACTTGCCCCGATCTCCCCAGTAGCAAACTGCTATTTAAAATTCACATGCATCACTTCATAATGCTGAATATGCAAAATGGCTTTTTTCCCAAACGTCTGCATCTCAGCAGTTTCTCTCATGCATATTTGAACACGCATGAAAACACATATTTTTTAGACTTGCTTGCTCATCCACACACGAGCAACAGATCTCTTTGATCGATATTCAGATGTACAGATAACTGGTTTGAGTACGTTTTCCTGTCAGTCAGCACATGTTCCCATCAGAAAAGAAGTTTCCTTCCCCCTCAAACTATCATCTGGGCTTTAGTGCCGCTCTGACTTCACCCCCTCTGGAAATGGACCGGCCTGCTTTGTATTTTCTCCACAAGGGCCCTTTTGTTGCAGGGCTCCATATGCCAGACAAGGGGCTCAAAGACTTGTAGCCCCAGCTCTGGCCGTAAACACGTCTGGCCTGGAGTGGGGGAAGGAAGGTTATGGAGGGAGTGGACGCTTTCTTGCAGAGCTGCGGTGGTGTGAATGGGGTGTGGGTCAGTTGTAGGTCCAAACGTTGCTAAATCAATAGGAGAAGCAGAGAGTCTATAGAAGAGCCCTGTGTGAGTGTGTACATCCTCTGTCCCGAGCACGGTCCACGGAGCAGTTCCCACACACACACACGCACACACGCATGCTGACCACAGGGACATACAACACCCTTTGTAAAGTGGAAAGTCTGGAAGCAGATTGAATGATCAGTTCCCAGCTAGAAAGGCAGAGCAGCAGAGTATTGCTGCATATAGACTTAGATACAATGATAGATATCTAATTTTTAGGGATGCATCGATATTAAAATTCGGTCCAATATTAATAGTGTTAGCAAATTATTAGTGTTTTACTTTAAAGACTAGCTTTATGTGATTGACTGCGATGGTAATCTAAATGGAAAAAATAGGGGAAATTAGCATGCACAATTAAATTGCTCATTTAATGATAATTTCTCTTATTTTTACAGTTATATTGCATTTACCTAGAAATGATGCAATGAAAAATATATTAACTGATATGGTACAAACGTATCGTAAATGCACAATAAACACTGAATATTGGTGTCATTATATGTTACATATTGGCATCAGGTATTCTGTTACTTTGTAGTTGAATACTGTGAGGCTGCTTTGAAAATACGGCTAAGAAATTAATAAATATAAAACCTCTAACTCTTCAAAAAAAGAACTCTTGTAAAATATTTCAGAATTTCTCAGAGGTTCACTGTGTTTCAAAATCAATTTGAGAAGTTCAGCACACTTATTATTTATCACCGGAATAATAAAGAGGGTTTCCTGCTCGTCCCGTTAGAAAGTGACTGTAATCCCGCCGAATAAAAGGCATCTCAAGCCATCTGGGCTTTGACTGGATCCACACATATGTAAATGTGTGTGTAGTTGCAAGCACTGATGGCTGTTCTTAACACACATTTCCTGAGCTTCCTCTTACCTGCCCATTCACACCCTCTTTATTTCTAGTAGCGCATGCATTTCTATGTGTGAAGTGACTTGAATGGCTGTGAATGCTTTAGTGTTTACAGAGATGCTGCTCATTGTTGTGCTGCTGTTTTGGGACAGTGGTTTGGGTGGGGAATCGGCATGTCCTCGCTAACTCGGCTAAACTGTAACTTTTAGCAGCATCGGTGAGGGATTTGAACTAATGTTAACGTTAGAAACGAACAGTAGCTCGGCTCTAAATCTTTTGAGTAAATGATTAATGGTGTTATATTTTCAGATGCAATTTTTGGCATTTTATTAGGTGTTGGAAAAACATATAGGGAAGCCCGTTTCTGCCACTGAAAAAAAAAAAAAAGGTAATTGTGAATTTTCATCTCACAATTCTGACTTTTTTTTCTCACAATTGCAAGTTTACATCTCGGAATTATGACTTTGTCTCAGAACTGCAAGATATAAACTTGCAGTTGTGAGTTATAAAGTCAGAATTGCATGATATGAACATGCAATTGTAAGAAAATTGTCTCTTTTTCCCTTTATAATTGCTCAACTCATAATTGCTTGTTTATAGCTCACAATTATGAGAAAAAAAGTCAGAATTACGAGAAGTAAACTTGCAATTGCGAGAAAAAAAGTCAGAATTGTGAGTTTCTCGAGTTTCTGACTCTTTTTCTCAGAATTGCATGATATAAACTCACAATTGTGAGTTATAAAGTCAGAATTATGAGATATAATCTCTCAATTGTAGTCTTTTTTTCCTTTGTAACTCACAATTACGTCTTTACACCTCACAGTCCTGAGAAAAGAGGTCAGAATTCCTAGAAACTCGAGAAACTCACAATTCTGACTTTATTTCTCCCAATTGTATGTTCATATCTTGCAGTTTTGACTTTAAAACTAGAGAGAAGTAAAACTTTAAAACTTGTGAGAAGTAAACTCGCTTGCAAGAAAAAAGTCAGAATTGCGTTTATGCATTTACTGAGTTTATATCTCGCAATTCTGATTTATTTCTCATAATTGCACGTTTTTATCATGAAAAAGTATTTTAAAAAGTCGCAATTATCTTGTTTTATTCTTTATGTAGTGTTGGAATCGGACTTCCATAGGAAACATACAGTACATATTGTATTCATAAATTAATGCATTTACATTCCCCAAGTTTTTTTTTTTTTTAAACTATAGCGTGCAATGCAATTTCAACTCACTCAAACATGGTTTTATTGACGTTAAGTCTGTCACTAAACAACACAGGAGCACTCGATGCAGCGGTTGCTACGGAAGAAAGCTGCAGCTGGTCAGGATGGTCATGTTGACCAGTGAAAAGGTGGACTTATTACGCTGGACAGAGTCCAAACAAAGCTCCAGCAAACCCCCTTCATCCTTCCTCTGCTCTCAGCGCATTATCCTCTCTTCTCCTTTGTTTTCAGCTGTCTGTATCCAACTGATGCCCAAAATCCCTGCATGAATGTCGAGCGAGATGCTGGGAAGCACACAAGAATCTCTTGGGATTTCCTACATGTTTAGTGTTTCCAAACTGACATACACTAAGAGACTTTATGGACCTGCAATTGAAAGGATGACTGGTTGTTCAATGGTATGTCTAAAACAGACTCTGCAAATACCAGCAGTGATCTCCAATTAATCCACTTAGTTTTAATCTAATTCCTTGAAATTATCACTACTAAAATAATCATACAGTTCTAATTAAACATTACTTGAATGTCACATTATATAGCTCAACTTCAGCTTCCTTACAGTTAAAATCCATAAGTTTTAATAACTCAGAATGAACAATTAAAGATGAAAGCTGTGTGGCATTCCCATAAACTCTTGCATTTGAGTTTTTAATGACGTATGGTTTGTCAAAGCATAGTAAATTATGGGGATTTGTAATAGCCATTTATCTTCATGCAAATGTAAATATTACACAAAAGCGCACTTTACAAATGTTTAATGTGCGTTCATTTTTGGGAATCATCAAATGTGTTCACAGATTTACCCAGACTAAATTCACAAATACCTTATATGTCATGTGAAATAAATAACTGATTGAATGAATGAATAAATAAATAGTGCCATTCAGTTAAAAAAAAAAAAAAAAAAAAAAAAAAAACTATGCTTTTACCACAAATCAGAGTTTAGTCTACTTGTAACTAGTTTATGTAAGTAAATAAATAAAATCAGAGACAATTAAGTTTAGATAATTAAATGAAAAAACAAAAAACAAACCAAAAAAAACAACAACAAAAACAACAACAACATTGGTTTCATCACAGATCTGAAGTGAGCCTACTTGCAACTAGTTTATGTGACTGACAAACAAACAAATAAATAAAATAACAACTGTGTTTGGAACAACATGAGGTTAAGTAAATGATGACTCAATTTCTATTAATCTTAACTGTACCCAAGAGTAAAGTAGAGAGAGAAATAACTTTTTAATTTGTTTATCACAAACAAATCCCTCCTCACTTCCTTGAAACCCACGTCACTCTCTGGACACTGAGGCGGCTGTGCTCTATTTTAAGGTTGTGACTGATGTGATGAAATGAGGATGATCTTAATAATACGTGATTTCCAGCATATGATCACCAGCAGAAGGATTCAGTGAAGTACCTCTCCGTTCACATGAGTTTATGTGCTGTTGACACACAGACACACAGAAACGTGATTAGCCATTTGGTGAGATGAACACAATGATCTCAAGACCAAAACTAGACTCCCAGAAAAGATCTTGTTTTATGTCTCTGGCCATCTGCTGCACAAGAGGTGCAGTGTAGTGAGGTGTTGTCTGTAACACACACACACACACGCACACACACGCTCGCCGCATTCGCGGGTCTGGCTGGTGAGGTGTTTTGTTGTGCTGTTACAGACAGTCTTGACAGCTGGTAGAGTGTTATTTTAAGGACAGAGGTGTGTGTGTGTGTGTGTGTGTGTGGGTGTATATGTGTGTGCATTGGGCAATACCACTTCCTTTTTGACTCCACACAAAGGAGGAAGATGGAATGGACATCAAATGGTCACATCCTGTTTCTAAGATCAGGGGGAAAAAACAAATTGTCCAGAAGGTCACATTCTGTCTATATATATATATATATATATATATATATATATATATATATATATATATATATATTACAAAAAAAATCATGTAACTCAAAAATCTTAAATTATATATTGCATCATATATGTGACACTAAACTGTTAACAATGCTATTGAATTTTGATTGCTATATACAGTCTGTCGTGGTCAAATTCTGCAAAATGTTAATTATTTTACCAAAATAAGAGGGATCATACAAAATGTTATTTTTATTTTTATTTTTTTTTTTAATTTATAGTACTGAGCTGAATAGGCTCTCAATGCTTTGTTTTTCCTTCTGGAGCATCAGTGAGTGTTTGAACCTTCTGTAATAGCTGTGGAATTTTTTATAAATTTAACTATTATTTTCTCTTGTGGACTATATGTAAACATCTTTTATGTGAAATATCTTGTTGAGGTCAATATTAAAAAAAAAAAAAAAAAAAAAAAAAAAAAACCTTAAAAAATCATGCATTTTGTATGATCCTTCTTATTTTGGTCAAACAATTAACATTTTGCAGATTCTACAAAGTGTATGGAAAATTTGGACCACGACATATAAATAGAAATATGTTAAAATTAATTTGGGAAACCTGTGGAGTTCTGGAAGAATGTTTTATGGAGTGATGACACCCAACTAGAACATTTCAGACCCAAAGATCAGCCGTATGCCTGGTGAAAAATAGGCAGATCTTATAAGCGGAAGAACAGCATTCCCATGGCCAAACATGGAGGCGGACCTGTCCTGTTATGGATGTCTTTTACTGTTGCAGGAAGTGGAAATCTTGACTGTATGAAAGACACCATGGGCTCTTTGAAGTATCAGGCCACTTTGGCAAAGATTGTGATGCCTTCGGTGCAGAGACTGAAGCTGATGATCAATGGACTTTTTTTTTTTTTTTGCAGGACAGCCATCCCAAAGGACATATATAAATCTCCTTATGCATGGTTCAGGGATCGGTCATAGAAGGTTCTTGAGTGGCCTGATTAGCCTTCAGATTTAAATCTGTTTTAAAATATTAGGTGGAATTTGAAGAAAGCAGTGGCAACATGAAACCCAGAGATTATCAGTGATCTGGAAGCTTTTTCAAGTGAGGAATGGGCCGCTTCTGTGGCTGATTAATTGAGATTAGTTAACCGGCTACATGGTTGAATAACAGTGTTGGAATGGAACATTTTGACCTTTTTACTAGAATGAGTAATGACTGCACAAATATTAATGAAGATAAATCCAGTCAGCTGAGTACATAAAGTTATTGTGCCAATCTCGGCCTTCTCGTAACTCGGCTTGAGGAACTGGGGACGCTTGTTGACTGATCTGATAAAAGGAATAAATGTGATGCACAAAAAGCTATATATCTCAGAAAGATAAGGCTCAATCAGTTCCTGCGTGACTGTGACGAATGAAAGCAGGATAAGTAGATCTGTGTGTATTTGTATGTACAACAGAAAAAGTGAAAGCAAGTGAGAGAGAGTTGTGAAAGAGTGTCTGACTTCCCAAACCCTATAAATGGCAAGGTTTGAATCCTGTATGTGCTGATAAGTGCACACCAAACGTGTCTGATAAACTCCAGCACGCTCACAGCACATGACTTCCGTTAGAAACACTAGCTGAAGCCTTCAGCCCATTTCTCATGTTAAACACTTCTGTATTTTGCACATGCTTTTTAGGAGACCGCATAAATTCCCAGCCATTGTTTTCTAATTACTTGTTTCCATTCATCTCCTGTTCAGACAGACCTCTTATTATTGTCTCATGTTCAGACTTCCATCACCGCACCACAAAATGTAAGCAAGTGAATGCCATCTTCAAAACAGAGTAAGACAATAGATCTGCGTACAGTATTGCATGATAATCGTAAACCAGCACTCTCACGTTATAGCATTTACATTTCTTCATTTGCAGTGGTCTTTATGCTAAGCAACCTAAAAAATAAGGGAAAACACAAGCACTGCATCATAAGGATACAAGTTGCAGTGCTGTAAAACACAAATGTAAAAGTAGACCATCAAAGTACAAATCATAAGTTAAATACTCGAAAGGGTTAAATTGGCGCAATTCTGACTTTATATCTCAAAATTCAATCGGTTACCAATATACACGCAGGGGCGATTCTAAGATTTTCATTTTAGGGGGGCTCAGCCCCCAATGAGGGTATATATATATATATATATATGCAGGTGCATCTCAATAAATTAGAATGTTGTGGAAAAGTTCATTTATTTCAGTAATTCAACTAAAATTGTGAAACTCGTGTATTAAATAAATTCAATGCACACAGACTGAAGTACTTTAAGTCTTTCGTTCTTTTAATTGTGATGATTTTGGCTCACATTTAACAAAAACCCACCAATTCACTATCTCAACAAATTAGAATACTTCATAAGACCAATTAAAAAAAAAAAAATAAATAAATAAATAAAATAAAATAAATAAAAAAAAAAACATTTTTAGTGAATTGTTGGCCTTCTGGAAAGTATGTTCATTTACTGCATATGTACTCAATACTTGGTAGGGGCTCCTTTTGCTTTAATTACTGCCTCAATTTGGCGTGGCATGGAGGTGGTCAGTTTGTGGCACTGCTGAGGTGGTATGGAAGCCCAGGTTTCTTTGACAGTGGCCTTCAGCTCATCTGCATTTTTTGGTCTCTTGTTTCTCATTTTCCTCTTGACAATACCCCATAGATTTTCTATGGGGTTCAGGTCTGGCGAGTTTGCTGGCCAGTCAAGCACACCAACACCATGGTCATTTAACCAACTTTTGGTGCTTTTGGCAGTGTGGGCAGGTGCCAAATCCTGCTGGAAAATGAAATCAGCATCTTTAAAAAGCTGGTCAGCAGAAGGAAGCATGAAGTGCTCCAAAATTTCGTGGTAAACGGGTGCAGTGACTTTGGTTTTCAAAAAACACAACGGACCAACACCAGCAGATGACATTGCACCCCAAATCATCACAGACTGTGGAAACTTAACACTGGACTTCAAGCAACTTGGGCTATGAGCTTCTCCACCCTTCCTCCAGACTCTAGGACCTTGGTTTCCAAATGAAATACAAAACTTGCTCTCATCTGAAAAGAGGACTTTGGACCACTGGGCAACAGTCCAGTTCTTCTTCTCCTTAGCCCAGGTAAGACGCCTCTGACGTTGTCTGTGGTTCAGGAGTGGCTTAACAAGAGGAATACGACAACTGTAGCCAAATTCCTTGACACGTCTGTGTTTGGTGGCTCTTGATGCCTTGACCCCAGCCTCAGTCCATTCCTTTTGAAGTTCACCCAAATTCTTGAATCAGTTTTGCTTGACAATCCTCATAAGGCTGCGGTTCTCTCGGTTGGTTGTGCATCTTTTTCTTCCACACTTTTTCCTTCCACTCAACTTTCTGTTAACATGCTTGGATACAGCACTCTGTGAACAGCCAGCTTATTTGGCAATGAATGTTTGTGGCTTACCCTCCTTGTGAAGGGTGTCAATGATTGTCTTCTGGACAACTGTCAGATCAGCAGTCTTCCCCATGATTGTGTAGCCTAGTGAACCAAACTGAGAGACCATTTTGAAGGCTCAGGAAACCTTTGCAGGTGTTTTGAGTTGATTAGCTGATTGGCATGTCACCATATTCTAATTTGTTGAGATAGTGAATTGGTGGGTTTTTGTTAAATGTGAGCCAAAGTCATCACAATTAAAAGAACCAAAGACTTAAAGTACTTCAGTCTGTGTGCATTGAATGTATTTAATACACGAGTTTCACAATTTGAGATGAATTACTGAAATAAATGAACTTTTCCACGATATTCTAATTTATTGAGATGCACCTATATATATATATATATATATATATGTATATATGTGTGTGTGTGTGTGTGTGTGTTTGCACTTCTAGTACAACCCTCTTTCCTTAGGTCAAATATGCAAACCTCTTTAATTGCCACATGCACTGGAATATGTATTACACTAAATGTTAAATTTTCAAATGGACATAGCAACATGATCATTTTATAAAGTATACGTTCATATGTGCTTCATATTTACTGGAGGAAACAGCTGTGGGTGAACGCAGCGAAAATTTAGGCTACTGTAGATTGGGAACCGACTGCTCCCCATGATATTTTATAAACTGTATTTATGACAAAGAGCTGAGCAGATGCAGATATTATAACAATATCGATAAACACACTTTGTCCTCCGTTTCTCACTTTGCGCAACCGTGGTCAGCGGATTGAAGAACGCGCTGAAAGTCGGGGAGGAGCCGATCGAAGTCTTCCGCCGTTTTCAAATGAAATTTAAAGGGGACTGAGGCGATCACGAATTCATAGTTTGTGGAGGTAATTGCAAAATTTAGGGGGGCTGAGTAGTCATTTTAGGTGTGCTATAGCCCCCCCTAAAAGTGGCCTAGCGATGCCCATGATATACAGTAGCCTAAATTTTCACTGCGTTCACCCACAGCTGTTTCCTCCAGTGAATATGAAGCACATATGAGCGTATACTTTATAAAATGATCATGTTGCCATTTTCATTTGACAATTTAACATTCAGTGTAATACATATTCCAGTGCATGTGGCAATTAAAGAGGTGTGCATACTTGAGCCAAGGAAAGAGGGTTGTACTAGAAGTGCAAACAGTAAAATTTTGTGTTTGTACAGTAAACAGGTGTGTGATATATATATATATATATATATATATATATATATATATACCCTCAAAATGAAAATCCTAGAATCGCCCCTGAATATAACGATCAGTAGGCTATAGGCATACTAAACTTTGCACATCCTGCGATGTGACTATCACGGATACGCACAGCGCGATATCGATGCGGAAGCGATATCGTGCAGCCTTATAACAAATTAGTTTTATTTTGTTTGTACAAACATTTGAAAGTATATTTATTGCCTCAAACTAAAGTTTATTATCATCTGCCTCTAGATTTGCATACTAGAGTATATTTCTGGTCTCAGAAGGAAAAACAGGGGAAAAAAGGTATTCCAGTTGTAAAATATAATTGTATGTGCCATGTTTGAACTTTCTTCCTGAGAGTTAAATCTATTCAGTTGTGTGCTTTTGAAAGTGTAGTAGTCATGCAGCTGTAGCGTTTAATCACAATAATGCACACACAGCGACTGTTCTCTCTGCTTTCAGCTGCAGTCTCCTACAGCGAGGTCTTGGGGTAATATCAACATCGACGGTAAATATTGCATACCTTGAACAGCCACCTGAGACCGGCATGAGTAAGTAATGTATGTTCACCTGGGCTTACGTCTGCGAAACCATGCTATAAAAACAAACAGCAGCGGATCAGCTCTGAGATTTCAGCTCTGCTCACTGGAGTGACCTCATGTTTGTGTTTAAATATATCCTCTAATATGTATTTTCTTTTTATTCCCTGGCTGCAGAGTTCATTGCGCAGCTTATTTCCGCAGTCTGTCATATCCACAGCTTAGATGAGAAATCTATGGATCAGAGAGACAGTTAGTGGAGAGACCAGGCATTCTGTGATACAACCCCAAATCAGAAAAAGTTGGGACAGAACGGAAAACGCAAATAAAAAAAAAGAAAGTAGTGATTTCTAAAATTTACTTTGACTTGTATTTCATTGCAGACAATATGAACACAAAATATTTCATGTTTTGTTTGGTCAACTTCATGTCATTTGTAAATATACATCCTTTCCTGTCATTCATACCTGCAACACATTCCAAAAAAAGTTGGGACAGTAAAGCATTTACCACTTTGTAATGTTGCCATTCCTTTTCACAACACTTAAAAGACGTTTAGGGACTGAAGACACCAAGTGATGAAATGTTTCAGGTGTAATTTTGTCCCATTCTTCCTGCAAACAAGTCTTAAGGTGTGCAACAGTACGGGGTCTTCGTTGTCACATTTTGCACTTCAAAATGCGCCACACATTCTCTATTGGAGACAGGTCGGGACTGCAGGCAGGCCAGTCAAGTACCCGTACCCTCTTCCTCCGCAGCCAGGACTTTGTAATGTGTGCAGAATGTGGTTTTGCATTGTCTTGTTGAAATATGCATGGACGTCCCTGGAAACGATGTCTTCTTGAAGGCAACATATTGTGCTCCAAAATCTCTATGTACTTTTCAGCATTAATGGTGCCATCACAGAAGTGCAAGTTACCTTTGCCAAGGGCACTGACACAACCCCATACCATGACAGACCCTGGCTTTTGGACTTGTTGCTAGTAACAGTCTGGATGATCCTTTTCTTCTTTGGTCCGGAGCACACGGCGTCCATTCCTCCCAAAAAATACTGATTCATCTGACCACAGTACACGTTTCCACTGTGTGACGGTCCATCCCAGATGCCTCCGAGCCCAGAGAAGTCGACGGCGCTTCTGGACAGTTAACATAGGGCTTCCTTTTGGCACAGTACAGTTTTAACTGGCATTTGTGGATGTAACTACGTATTGTGGTACTTGACAAAGGTTTGCCAAAGTAGTCCTGAACTCATGTGGTGATATCGCTTATAGATGAATGACGATTCTTGATGCAGTGCCGCCTGAGGGATCAGAGATCACGGTTGTTCAGCTTAGGCTTGAGCCCTTGTCCTTTACGCACTGAAATTCCTCCAGATTCCTTGAATCTTTTAATTATGTTATGCACTGTTGAAGGTGAAATATCCAAATCTCTTCCTATCTTTCTTTGAGGAACATTGTTTTTAAACATTTCAATAATTTTCTCACGTATTTGTTGGCAAACTGGCGATCCTCGGCCCATCTTTGCTCCTAAAGGACTAGACCTTTCTTGGATGCTGCTTTTGTACCAAATCATAATAACAGTCACCTGTTGACATCACCTGTTTCAAATCACATCATTATTTAACCAATTTACCTCATTACTAGCCCTAAATTGCTCCTGTTCCAACTTTTTTTGGAATGTGTTGCAGGTCTGAATGACAGGAAAGGATGTATATTTACAAATGACATCAAGTTGACCAGACAAAACATGAAATATTTTGTGTTCATATTGTCTGCAATTAAATACAAGTCAAAGTAAATTTAGAAATCACTACTTTGTCTCAACTTTTTCTGATTTGGGGTTGTAGAAAGAGACTCTGAGTGAGATGGATGGCAATTAGGCCTTATTCAGTCTGAACAGGAAATACATTTCAAAGTGGTTTGGAATGTGATTAAATTAAAAGCAGATTTTTCTTAATTCTTCATTAAAATGTTGTATTTGCAATCTGCAAAAATAGTGTCTTGTATACAGTGTGACCTTTTTATATTTTCCCCTCCAAATTCATTTTATTCCATTTTAATTATTCTGGACTCTGTTTTAATAGTTTAATTAAATTTTAGCAATCAAAAAGCATATATAATTAGCTGAAATCATAAGATTACACAATTTGACAATATTTTATGTTTATTAAAAGTTTAACAAAAGTGTTATTTGTTTTCCTCAAATTCATTTTATTTTGACAAAATTATGTTTTCCATTTTAATTTTTCTTCATGGTTTAATTAAATTTAAAAAAAGAATGCTTAATCAACTTAATTCACAGAAATAACTATAATAATAAAACAAAGATAATTATTAAGCATTAAGTAAGCATGCTAATAATAATAATAATAATAATAATAATAATAATAATACATATTATTAATAGTAATGGCAATTTTAATTTCTTTGTGAGAGATGTTGTTAAAAAATGTTGATGTTACCTAATCTGTATGATTTGTGATATTAAAGACCTTGTGAATTAATTTTCCCTTCACATTATGATCGCACTATCAAATTTATTCACATTTTGCTCTGAAAACATAACAGATTCCCTCTTTCACTCAGACACCACAGACTTCAGACGCTCTGACTTTTCTTTTGAGGTGAAGCATTGGTAGCATTAGCACAAGGGCTTGTTTGAGTTTGTGCAGCATTTCAATTTCATGTGTCAATGAGGATGTGAGGATGTGAGATGATTGATGGCCAGTCAAAGCTGTCAATCGTGATCAGACTCCTGAGATGTGTATTGTTCAGTGTGACGTAAGTGACAGCTGATGTCGCTCAGTCTGCCTTGGGTTTTACCCAGGGTCTCCTAAGGGTCATATCATATAATCTGATGAGAAACAATCATAAGGACAGAAAAATGTTGCTTTGTGTACACCAGCTTCAAGCATCAACACCAAGAGTCAGTTTAAACACACACACACACACAAACAAACGAACAAACAAACAAACAAACAAACAAACAAACAAACAAACAAACAAACAAACAAAACATTTTCCAATCCGATCTTGGGAAAATATATGAGGTGAGGTGAGGTGGCAATTTCATAAAATATGTATGGAAAAATACAATTTTTATTAAAAACTAGTCATGAAAGTACACCCTTAAATCTAACCATCAGTGGGGTGTAAGCAGATCATATGTAAACATATGAGTAAGATTGTACAAATTCATTTAAATTAGCCACATTAAACAGTTAAAGACAATGACTTTAACAACATTATAAAACATGCTAGAAATTGTTAGCAACATGGTAACATATTAAATATGCTTGCAACATGCTAAAACATGCACATTTCACCCAACATTAATATCCAGCGTTTTATGGTCAGTTTTCTGTTTTCAGGTCAAATTCTCCCTGAAAGGATTTACACTTTAGCATACTTTAAAAAAAGTATAACAAGCATTTATGGTAAACTAAAATATACGTTAATATCATTTCTATTGAAACTTGTATGTAAAACGTCTCGGTTACGTATGTAACCCTCGTTCCCTGAAGGAGGGAACGGAGACGTCACGTCGGATGACCGACGAAATTGGGATCTCGCCAGAGAGACCAATCCACTTCGAGTGTAACTAAACGAGCCAATGGACATTGGCATGCGATTATTGCATCCAGCTGCCGCTGATCACAGTGTGAGCATAAGAGGCAGCTGATGCACCGCATCAATTATGTTTTCGCTGAGGAGCCGAGCCGGCGACCCGGCAGCTCAGCGGTGGTACAGCGACTGTGGCGACGGGACGTGACGTCTCCGTTCCCTCCTTCAGGGAACGAGGGTTACATACGTAACCGAGACGTTCCCCTTTCAGTCGGTCACTCCGAGTCACGTCGGATGACCGACGAAATTGGGATCCCTACCAAAGCGCCACAGGAGCTGCCCCTTCCAGTGCCCTGTGTAGGCCTCTTGACCCTTCCTATAAGGCAGACGATAGGACCGGGCTCTACACAGAGAAGGTCAACTACTGGTGTTCCTTGAGCAACCCAACAGTAGGACTAGGATAACACTGGGAAGTGTGCCCTTCCACTTGGAAGAGGCACACTGCGGAGTCACCTCCTCCCAGAGGGGGTTAAGTGACATTAAAACATGTGGAGTAACCCCGAAGGGCCCTATTGCACATGGAAGTCTCTGAGATGGCTCAGGCTGCATCTTTAGAGATGGCAGAACGTGGTCCGCCAGGGGAAACACGGCTCTAATAAGAATACCGTGGAACACACATATGGGATCCCGACAGGGTCTCTCATATGGGCACTAGCCTCACACCAGATTTCAAGAATTCATTGGCTGAAGGCCTGGCGCCGGACGCCCCGCCGCGTCCGGACGCCGGAGTGCTGGAGGACTCAACAGGGTTTGCCTGGTTAAGGAACTCTCTGGAGAATTAGGCGTAAGGACGCCGCAAGCCGACTCTGAGCCGGCCCTCTCAGTGCCACTACCCGTTTGAGGTGAGAACACAGGAGGAAACCGGTTCGACACGTAGGCTATAAAACCTAGCGAACGTGTTGGGAGTCGCCCAACCCGCAGCTCTACAGATGTCTGCTAGCGAGGCACCACGAGCCAGCGCCCAGGACGATGCGACACCCCTAGTGGAGTGAGCACGCAACCTGAGTGGGCAGGGCACACCTTGTGCTTCGTAGGCCAAGGTGATGGCATCCACTATCCAGTGGGCCATCCTCTGCTTGGAGACAGCCTTCCCCTTCTGCTGTCCTCCGTAACAGACAAAGAGCTGTTCTGAGGTCCTGAAGCTCTGAGTTCTATCCACGTACTGACGCAGTGCGCGTACAGGACAGAGCAAAGCTAGGGCTGGGTCTGCCTCCTCCAGGGGCAGCGCTTGCAGGCTCACTACCTGGTCCCTGAAGGGCGTGGTAGGAACCTTGGGCACATAGCCGGGCCGGGGCCTCAGTGTTGCACTGGAGTCAGCCGGCCCAAACTCAAGGCACGACTCGTCGACCGAAAATGCCTGCAGGTCCCCCACCCTCTTGATTGAGGCCAATGCAGTCAGGAGTAGGGTTTTCATAGAAAGAAACTTCAACTCGACTGACTGCAACGGCTCAAAGGGGGCAGTTTGTAGGGCTCTTAGCACCAAGCCAAATCCCAAGAGGGAAGGGAGGGAGGCCTCGGAGGATTTAACCTCCTGGCCCCCCTAAGAAACCTGACGACCAGATCGTGCTTCCCCACCGACCTCCCCTCTATGGGGTCGTGGTGGGCAGAAATAGCAGCAACATATACCTTAAGGGTGGAGGGGAACAGCCTACGCTCCAACCCTTGTTGCAAAAAGAAGCACGGCTCTGATCGAACATCTCCGGGGGTCCTCCTGGTAAGAGGAACACCATTCGACGAACAGGTTCCACTTCAGCGCATAGGCCCGTCTTGTGGACGGTGCTCGTGCTGAAGCGATAGTGAGCGCTACCTCCTGGGGCAGGTCACCTAGAACCTCCGCGTCCCGTCCAGGGACCACACATGAAGTTTCCACAAGTCTGGACGCGGGTGCCAGAGGGTGCCCCGTCTCTGAGAAAGCAGATCCTTCCTCAGAGGAATCGGCCAGGGAGGGGCTGTCGCGAGGAGCATGAGTTCCGGGAACCAGGTCCTGTTGGGCCAATATGGAGCCACTAACAGGACCTGCTCCTCGTCCTCCCTGATCTTGCACAATGTCTGTGCTAGTAGGCTCACTGGGGGAAACGCATACTTGCGCAAGCCCTGGGGCCAGCTGTGTGCCAGTGCATCCGTGCCGAGCGTTGCCTCGGACAGGGAGTAGAACCACTGGCAGTGGGTGGTTTCTGGAGATGCAAACAGGTCTACCTGAGCAACTCCGAACCGACTCCAAATCAGCTGGACCGCCTGGGGATGGAGTCTCCACTCCCCAGGAAGTGCCGCTCGAGACAGCTCGTCGGCCGCCTGATTGAACACTCCTGGGATGTGGATGGCACGAAGGGACCTCAGATGCTTCTGACTCCAGAGGAGGAGGTGGCGGGCGAGTTGCGACATGCGACGGGAGCGCAAACCGCCTTGCCGGTTGATATAGGCAACGGTCGCAGTGTTGTCCGTACGGACCAGAACGTCCCTGCCCCGAAGGCGCCCTCTGAGGCGGCACAGGGCAAGGCGTACTGCCAGCAACTCAAGGCAATTGATATGCCAACGCAGAAGGGGGCCCGTCCAAACCCCTGATACTGCGTGCCCGTTGTACGTGGCACCCCAGCCGGTGGTCGAGGCATCCGTGAATACCACAGCATGCCTGGATACCTGCTCCAGGGGCACTCCTGCCCGAAGGAACGAAGGATCTGACCACGGGCTGAAGGTCTTGCGGCAGGCCGGTGTAATCTGAACCCGGTGAGTACCGCGTTTCCACGCCCACCTCGGGATTCGACCATGGAGCCAGTGCTGAAGCGGTCTCATATGGAGCAGACCGAGCGGAACTATGGCCGCAGCTGCAGCCATATGCCCCAGGAGCCTCTGAAAGAGTTTCAGTGGGACCGCTGTCCTGCCTGATAAAGTCTTGAGGCAGTTCAGCACTGACTGAGCACGTTCCTGGGTGAGGCGTGCTGTCTGGTTGACCGAATCCAACTCCATGCCGAGAAAAGAGATCCTCTGCACTGGCACGAGTTGCTCTTTTCCCAATTGACCCGAAGGCCCAACTGGCTGAGGTGCCTGAGCACCAGGTCCCTGTGTGCGCACAACAGCTCTCGAGACTGTGCAAGTATGAGCCAGTCGTAGAGGTAGTTGAGAATGCGCACACCCCGTTTCTCTCAAGGGAACAAGGGGCCGCCTCTGCGACTTTGGTGAAGACACGAGGCGAAAAGGGACAGCCCGAAGGGCAGGACCTTGTACTGATATGCCCGACCGTCGAACGCGAATCGCAGGAATGGCCTGTGTCGCGGGAGAATCGAAACATGAAAGTACGCGTCCTTCAGGTCGATTGCTGCAAACCAATCTAGGGGACGGACGCATCCAAAAATGCATTTCTGCGTCAACATCTTGAACGGCATCTTGTGAAGTGCACGGTTCAAAACTCGCAGATCCAAGATCGGTCGTAACCCACCGCTTTTCTTGGGCACAATGAAGTAAGGGCTGTAAAACCCCGACCTCATATCGGCTGGAGGGACCGGCTCTATTGCATCCTTCGCCAGTAGGACTGCAATCTCCACGAGCAAGACAGGGGCATCGATGGCTTTGACTGAAGTGAACCGGATGCCCCTGAACTTGGGGGGGACGCCGGGCGAACTGAATCGCATAGCCGAGTCTGATGGTCCGCAGGAGCCACCGGGACGGGCTGGGGAGCGCTAACTAGGCTCCGAGAGACCGCACCAGCGGGGCCAACGGGCCCACCGACATGCCCGCGGAGGGGCAGCGAGGTGGAACACAGGGACCGGCCCCAGGGCCTGTGACGGCCTGGCCTGTGACGGCAGGGGGCGGGGTCTGGGTGTGTAGTGTAGCACTCACCTGATTTCTCCTCGCGTGGGAGGAGACACAGGAACCCGGCTTGAGGCTTGTGACAGCCCGGCGTTTGACGACTTGAAGCGGGGACTGGAGTGCTACTGCCCTTACCTGCCTCCACGAATGGGCAGGAGGGGTGCTCTTGGGCAACCACCCGCTGCCTGCTGGCGAGAGAGGAGGAGGGAAGCGATCCTGTGATGCACGGATCACCACTCTCCTCCTCTTGAGACCCGGAGATTGAGGAGACCGCTCTTTACTGATGTTTTGGGTACCGCTGGCTGCTGGGCCAGAGGCGGAACAAAATGAACAAAAGATACTCCACCCGGCCCTCCTCCGGGGGAGGGAGTGGTGCAGTCACCATCTCCCGATGAGCAGTCTCCTCCATCTCTGGGTCGACCGTCCCAGGGCCTCTTGCACTTGCGCTTGCCGCCAGGTTTGGCGGGGGCCTGGACGGGCTGGGCGTCCTGCCTGCGACCGGCTCCACGACGCTGCCTGGTGAAAGGCTGCTGCGGCTGCGCGGGAGTGGGGGCGGCCGCAGGGGGGCGCCCACGGCGACGAGCAGGCTGAGTGGCTGCAGCCGGAGTGGAAGCAGCAGGTTTCCTCCGGCGCATGATGTGTTTGCCTCAGTCTGCTTCTGGGCTGCCGAGAACTGCTGGGCAAAGCTCTCGACAGCGTCGCCGAAAGGGCCGGTCTGTGACACGGGAGCATTCAGGAACTGTACCTTCTCCTGCTCCTTCATGTCAGCGAGACACAGCCAGAGATGGCGCTCCTGGACATCGCACGACCCAGAGACTGTGCGGTCACCTTCGTCACTCGTAGCGCGAGGTCCGTCGCAGCACGCAGCTCATGTAGAACCGCCAGGTCGTGACCACCCTCGTGCAGGTCTTTCAGTGCTTTGGCCTGGTGGACCTGCAGCAACGCCATAGCGTGGAGGGCGGAAGCCGCCTCCCCACAGGCTCTATAAGCACTGCCAGTTAGACCTGACGAATACTTAGAGGCCCGTGAGGGGAGACACGGATCACCCCGCAGGGTGGAAGCGGCTGTTGGACACAGTTGCATGGCCACAGACCGTTCCACCGAGGGGATGCCCGCATACCCCAAAGCGGCTCCACCATCGAGGGTGGTGAGAGCGGAAGAACTACAAGATGTGTTTCGGGCAGTGAAAGGTGCCCTCCACGATCTTGTCAGCTCCTCATGCACTTCCGGAAAGAATGGCACCGGAGGGGGGCGCTGAGAACCAGCGCCACCCCCACCGAGGAACCACTCGCCCAGCCTCGAAGGATCGGGACACGGTGGCTTTTTAGGATTCCACACGAGCCCGACATTCTCGGCGGCCCGGGAAGCATAGCCGTCATCTCTGGGTCTGGCACGGACAACGCTACCACACCCGAAGGGGGCAACGCAGCCGGGTCATCATCCCCGGAGAGAGAGGGCCCGCCCTCCGATGCAGTGATCGACATCTGGTCGTCAGAGGGGGCACCGAAGGAAACGCGTGGCCAGCGCGCTCCTTCGGCAGCTCCACCGGCTGCGGAGTGCTTGAGGGGTGAGGAGCTCCACTTGGGGAAGCCCTCACCGTAATCCTCAATCACCTCTGACTCCACCGGATCCAGTGTGCACGCCGGATCACGGCAGGCAGAGGGACTCTGCCATGTTTGACATAGCAGAGTCGCACTCCGAGATGGTCATGTCCCCGCAAGAAGAACATGAACCATCCACGAAAGCCACCTCAGCGTGCTGAATGCCCAGACACGTGAGGAAGCGATCGTGACCGTCCTGAGGCGCCAGGAAACGACCACACCCAGAAACGCACGGGTGAAAAGACATCTTTAAAAAGACGCGATCACCCGTGTTGCTCTTTTAGAGAAATTGCTCTTTCAGAGAAATGCTCTTTTAGTGCTGAAGCACGCAGGGGAGCTGGCCACCGCACACTCCTAGTGTGGCTGTCAGCAGGAAGACGATCTTTCTCTCCCGGACACCGTGACCACCGCTGCCGCGCCGTAACGCCCGCACTCGCTCGCAGAACACTCTCTTGGAAGGGAGAGCAGTAGCTTTAACCACTACCGCTCGGCTCCGAAGCGAAAGGATAATTGATGCGGTGCATCAGCTGCCTCTTATGCTCACACTGTGATCAGCGGCAGCTGGATGCAATAATCGCATGCCAATGTCCATTGGCTCGTTTAGTTACACTCAAAGTGGATTGGTCTCTCTGGCGAGATCCCAATTTCGTCGGTCATCCGACGTGACTCGGAGTGACCGACTGAAAGGGGAACATGCATAACATGCTAACAATGTGCATAAATGTGTTAGCCACATGCTAAACATACTGGAATCATGCTAACAATGTGCTAAAATATGTTAGAAAACATGTTAGAAACACTGCGAAAATGTTATAGGAAGATGCTGAAACAATAGAAAACATGGTAGGAACATGCTAACAATGTGCTAAAACCTGTTAGAAACACAGCAGAAATGTGCTAGCAACATTCTGAAAATGATAGAAAACATGTAAACATGGTAGGAAGATGCTAACAATGTTATAAACATGCTAACAACATTTTTAGCATGATAAGCATACTAAAACATGCCAACAATGTGCTAAAACAGGTTAGAAAACATTAGAAACACTGCAAAAAAAAAATGTGCTAGCAACATGGTGAAAATGATAAAAAACATGTAAACATGGTAGGATCATGCTAGCAATGTGATAAACATGCTAACAACATTTTTAGCATGATAAGCATACTAAAACATGCTAACAATGTGCATTAGAAACATTAGAAACACTGCGAAAATGTGCTAGCAACATGCTGAAAATGATAGAAAACATGCAGGCTAAACATGGTAGGAACATGCTAACAATGTGCTAAACATGGCATTCTAGCAACATATTAACAACATTATAAACCATGCTAGCTTTTAAAACAGCCTCAAACTTAAAATTGCTTAAATCTTGAAATCTTCAAACTTAAAGATTTCCAAAATACTTCAATTGCTCGACCTTTTAAAGCCAACATAACGTTTATCTTAAACTTTTTTTTGTCTAGTATCTAAGTTAAACTTAGTGGTTAAACTGGGAGAGTTTTTTGTGCTAAAATGTGAAAGTGGCACAACCATTTAGGGAACGGCCCATACACTGTAAAAAATCATTCCTATGTTGTAAATAAAACAATTTTTGAGTACATTTAACTTTAAAATTTCATGTTTAATTCAATGGGTTACCTGTTGTTTCTTTGTAATAAAGTGTGAAATTCACAAGCCAAATTTTTTTCTACATCAGTGTAAAGTACAAAACATGTAACGTGTTGAACTCTCGCTGGATGTTGCTGCTAGAAGAGCCAAGTTCAGCAAATGCGCTCAGAGTCTGAGTTTGTCCATGTGGGCCTGAGTCCAACTTCAACACAACTTCATTCACCTTTAATATTTTTGCTACCTACAGCTCATAAGTCAAGCTCGGAGCTTTAAAGAGCCGGACACTTCAGGATGGCTGTAGTTAATGGATCAGGAGGGGTGCTGGGAAATGTCGTGTCTGAGTTGTGTTGCAACACGTGTCGACTGTCAGCAGGTCTTTTTAAGAAGGCTGGAGGCCCCTGGAGAGAAGACTGGAGAAGCAGAGAGGGTTTGTGTGCTGTTTTCAGGCAACCTGAACACTCACACACACAGAAATATAGTATAAACAAGAATGCTAGTTATTTCTTAGTTTGTACCCCTGTGAAAAAGAAGTACACATTAGCAAACTTTTAAGAAAATAACTTTAAACTATACTCTTTTAAGGTTTTCAGCAGGGTTATATTAACAAAAACTGAAAAAAAAAGTACTTGAAATAAAATGTGTTAATGAACAAAAAAAAAAAATAAAAAAAAATAAAACAATTCTCAATTCTCAACAATTCTTAATTTTAATTTAGTTTAAATTAAAATGAGAAAAAAGTAACTTATTTTAATTTGCTGATGTATTAAAATAACTAATGAAATATAAATAACAACAACTAAAACTGAAATAATAATTACATGGACATATATATATATATATATATATATATATATATATATATATATATACATACAGATGCATCTCAATAAATTAGAATGTCGTGGAAAAGTTCATTTATTTCAGTAATTCAAGTAGTTTAAGTCTTTGGTTCTTTTAATTGTGATGATTTTGGCTGACATTTAACAAAAACCCACCAATTCACTATCTCAACAAATTAGAATATGGTGACATGCCAATCAGCTAATCAACTCAAAACACCTGCAAAGGTTTCCTGAGCCTTCAAAATGGTCTCTCAGTTTGGTTCACTAGGCTACACAATCATGGGGAAGACTGCTGATCTGACAGTTGTCCAGAAGACAATCATTGACACCCTTCACAAGGAGGGTAAGCCACAAACATTCATTGCCAAATAAGCTGGCTGTTCACAGAGTGCTGTATCCAAGCATGTTAACAGAAAGTTGAGTGGAAGGAAAAAGTGTGGAAGAAAAAGACCAACCAACCGAGAGAACCGCAGCCTTATGAGGATTGTCAAGCAAAATCAATTCAAGAATTTGGGTGAACTTCACAAGGAATGGACTGAGGCTGGGGTCAAGGCATCAAGAGCCACCACACACAGACGTGTCAAGAAATTTGGCTACAGTTGTCGTATTCCTCTTGTTAAGCCACTCCTGAACCACAGACAACGTCAGAGGTGTCTTACCAGGGCTAAGGAGAAGAAGAACTGGACTGTTGTCCAGTGGTCCAAAGTCCTCTTTTCAGATGAGAGCAAGTTTTGTATTTCATTTGGAAACCAAGGTCCTAGAGTCTGGAGGAAGGGTGGAGAAGCTCATAGCCCAAGTTGCTTGAAGTCCAGTGTTAAGTTTCCACAGTCTGTGATGATTTGGGGTGCAATGTCATCTGCTGGTGTTGGTCCATTGTGTTTTTTGAAAACCAAAGTCACTGCACCTGTTTACCAAGAAATTTTGGAGCACTTCATGCTTCCTTCTGCTGACCAGCTTTTTAAAGATGCTGATTTCATTTTCCAGCAGGATTTGGCACCTGCCCACACTGACAAAAGCACCAAAAGTTGGTTAAATGACCATGGTGTTGGTGTACTTGACTGGCCAGCAAACTCGCCAGACCTGAACCCCATAGAGAATCTATGGGGTATTGTCAAGAGGAAAATGAGAAACAAGAGACCAAATGAGCTGAAGGCCACTGTCAAAGAAACCTGGGCTTCCATACCACCTCAGCAGTGCCACAAACTGATCACCTCCATGCTACGCCGAATTGAGGCAGTAATTAAAGCAAAAGGAGCCCCTACCAAGTATTGAGTACATATACAGTAAATGAACATACTTTCCAGAAGGCCAACAATTCACTAAAAATGTTTTTTTTTTTTTTTATTGGTCTTATGAAGTATTCTAATTTATTGAGACAGTGAATTGGTGGGTTTTTGTTAAATGTGAGCCAAAATAATCACTATTAAAATAACCAAAGACTTAAACTACTTCAGTCTGTGTGTACTGAATTTATTTAATACACGAGTTTCACAATTTGAGTTGAATTACTGAAATAAATGAACTTTTCCACGACATTCTAATTTATTGAGATGCATACATATATATACATACATACTACTAAAAATTCTAAAAACACCCAACAAGTTACTAAAAATTTAACAAAACATAAAAAGAAATTTAATATATAAAAATAAAATTTTATTAAACGTATTAATACAAATCTATAATAGTATCTAAGTGATAGTGAAACAACACTGTTTCAGTCACTTAATTGTATGTTGATTGCAATGGAAATAAAACATTATAGTTTACATTTATATTAAATGCAATTAGTTGAACTTAAGAGTTTTTTAGACCCAATCAAGAAACACTTCAGTACATCTTTATATGTCATTGCTTAATTACTTAATTTGATAATTAAGTATGGTTAAAGTTACTGCCAAATGTAATGACAAGCATTTATGATAAACTAAAATATTCGGTTGGAACTTGTATCAGTACATTTAAAATATATTAAAAGTACTT
This sequence comes from Spinibarbus caldwelli, assembly GCA_039654775.1. Taxonomy (NCBI): domain Eukaryota; kingdom Metazoa; phylum Chordata; class Actinopteri; order Cypriniformes; family Cyprinidae; genus Spinibarbus; species Spinibarbus caldwelli. Next base: position 33,343,496 of record CM077238.1, read on the forward strand.
TACATGTGCTTTGGTATGTTAATTAACACATCAAAATAAGTGTACTTTCTTAAAGCATGACAAAGCATTATTGAAACTTTTTAATTTGACATTAAAACAAAGTGCACTTTTAAACATCTGCTTAAGTGAAGCATAGTCAAGCAAGCGTCTCTCTTTAAGTGCACTTAAGTGGCCTTTTATTTCCTTAAATGAACACTTTTAAGATTGGAAGCACACTACAAGTGCACATTCTTTTACTTCTTTTCCACAACAGTTTTCGTTATTTAATGCAATATGTCATTTACCTCTGGAGGTTTGAAGTGTTTTGCGTATTTCAAACGTGCTTATCTAATGTCAGTGGCCAATGAAAATAGTGACCACACACACACAATAGCGCACAATAATTCATAGCAGCCATGAATTATGCTTACAGTTGGTAAAATCCTGCCAGACAGTGGCGGTTGGTTGGCATGGCAGTGTGGCTTACTGTTGCTCCTGGTTGTTGATAAGCCCAGCCCTGCAGTCACGGTCTTCCTCATACCCACTTCCACCCTGAGCAGATCCATAACCACCATGCAAGATGTTGCGGTTAGTTTGAGCTGGGTTTGAACAGGCGAGCACATCAGAAGCTAACGACCTAAACCACTGTCAGTTAACTTGGTCATGACTTCTGAAGTCGAGGTTTTGTAACTGCTGCTCGGGGAGCAAAGCGCATCAAAGCCCAGATCAACTGTATTATGTAAGCTGAGTGAGGCAGCCATCTACAGTTACACCACTGTGGTGTAGTAAAAATATACATGAAAATAATTCATGCAGCCAACCGTTGCTTGGTTGGTTCATTGACATTTGAGGAATGAAAAACATACAAAGACAATAATGACAAATACTTTTGGTTGGATTTTATTTTATTTTATTTTTTTTAATTAGAAATATTTAATTCAGTTGCATACATTTTGAGCGCTACACACGTTTGTATGTATGTATGTACATATATTAGTTATTTTTTATATAGTTTTGCAATGTTTTAAAATAATGTTTTAGCATCGAGGTACTCCTAGTTTAATTACAAGTTTGAATTCATTTATATTTTAATTGTATTTCATTTTTTATTTTAATGTTGTTGTGTTGTTTCAGTTATATTTTTAATGTTTTTATACATTTTTATTTCAGTTTTAGTACAACATATAATTTGTTTATTTTTATATTAATTTTATTTTAATTTCATTTTTATTTTAATGTTGTGTTGTTTGTTTCATTTAATTTTTTTTTAAATCTTTATTACATTATAGTCTGTATACATTTTTTAGTTTTAGTACAAGTTAAACTAAATGAAAATGAGAAATGATTCTATGTAACTAGCTATTTTTTCAAATGTATTTTTATTATAATTTTTATTGTTATTATAATGTATTGTTATTATATATGACTTTTATTGTTTTTTGATAATAGTTCTAAAATAACATTTTGTTTATTGTTTGTTTGTTTGTGTGTTTTATACTGTTAATACATTTCAAAACGTAGAAAAACAGTTCTATTAATTTTCAAAATGGTTCAAAAAAACAATATACATTAAATCACTGAATGAATAAACCATTGAAAACCATCTAACCATTATGACTGTGCTGGTTTAACAGTGGTGTGGTTTCAGTTACAGTTGGTTAAGGCAGAATTCATCCACTGTCATATCAGCCGGTTTGAACTTCCTCTCCTGCAGGTTTTTTGTTGCTTTTGTTTAAATAAATCACTAGTCTGATCTGAGAATATTGTACTTTTCTTTGTTGACTGATCTTCTTTAACGTTCAGGGATGTTGTTTGGGTGATTTCAGTTGTTGATTAAGCCTCTATAGTGACAAATTCAGCATTATTGTTCATACGAGGAAATGCCAGTGTTTTCACTTCTTTTTTGCTGAGATCAAACGGCCTTGAATGTTGCAATGTTGCAGCGAGCATTAAAAGCTTTGTTCGGTTGTGTTTGTCTTATTGCATAATTTAAGAACTATGAAACTATCTCCTTAAAGCATTGTTGGTTAAGTGCTCCAGAATTTCCTTCTTTTTCTTTTGAGGAAATAAGAAAGCTCAAGATGGCACTAATATTGAACTGTTAAACTCGAGATGCATTTGAGAAGCACATTTCCATCTCAGCTTGCAATGCTGATGACGGCCGAAGAATCAAGAAAAGGACAGCAGCAGAAGAAAGCTCCCATTCACACATTCATTTCAATGAAGTTAATTATCTGTTGCCTAATTGCCCCAAGGGCCCTTTGGACATTACCATGTGTCCTGGGAAAAAGGGGGCTTCACATAAATCTTTTAAACCAACCACCCCCAAAACAAGTTAGCCTGTCTGCCGTTGAGCGGCTGAATGCTGAAAAGCGGCATTTAGGCCGGTCCCTGTGGGAGCCGCACACAATGATGCCTTTTGCGTTGCTGGGAGAGAATACGGCCGCCGAGTCAAAGCGCAGTGTTTGTGGTAATCAGCTCCCCCACCCTGAGCATTTCGCCTTTCTCAGCTCCAATCCCTCTGCCCTGACTAAGCAGTAGCACTATCCACCTGAGCGCATGCAAACAGAGGGACACTAGCCACTTGTTCGGTGAGGATTGTTCAGGTGTTGGGGCCGCAGCGCACCTGCAGGATTCAGGTTTTCCGTGCATACTCTCCTGATGTTGTTTCAGCTTCTTCTGTTACAACGCTCGGAGGTGTTTCACACCGCGGTCCGGACTGCATACGGACTGATTTCACTGATTGCTTTTACTGCTACAACTGACTGATATTTTTAAGCATGCTGTCATGAATTATTTTTCACCTCATGATGCAGCTGCTAAGTTATGGACGGAGGAGGTAAAAGAGATTTTAAGAGATTTTTACTGAGTCAAGAAATTCAGGGTTCCCACACCTGTGCTGATGAATAAGGATTTATATAATTTTCTGGAAGTTATTGTTATAGCTAGTGTGTTATTCATAGCTACTGTCTTTTTTTTAAAAAAAAAAATTTAATACAGGGAGCCTCGGGGCCACAAGGGGGTGCAATGGGGTCCATGTAATTGTTAAGATAAAAATATAATGTACATTAAAATAATACAAAAAATACACACACACACACACACACACACACACATCATTTGTAGAGTATTGACATTAAATAATTGTTTCATTCATTCATCTAAAATGACTTAATATAATCAAAAAACAATCAAACAAAAAATTACAGTAAATTGAAATTCTTGAATATTTACACTGTTGGTGCAAAGTTTGGAATAACATTTTTTAATGCTTTTGAAAGAAGTCTCTTCTGCTTACCAAGGTTTCATTTATTTGATCAAAAATACAGTAAAAACAGTACAATTGTAAAATATTTTTTACATTTTAAAATAATTATTTTCTGTCTTAATATCTGTTAAAATGTAACTGATTTCTGTGATCAAATCTGAATTTTCAGCATCATTAATCCAGTCTTCAGTGTCACATGATCCTTCAGAAATCATTCTAATATGCTGATTTGCTTCTCAAGAAACATTTCTGATTATTATCAATCTTAAAAACTGAATTTTGTGCTGTTTAATATGTTGTAGAATTATTATTATTATTATTATTATTATTATTATTATTTATTATTATTATTATTATTATTTTTTTTTTTTAATCAAATCCTATGCATGAGCATAGGATACTTTTTTCAAAAACATACAAAGATCTTAATTAGTAGCAAAAAAAAAAAAAAAAAAATTGTCTGGTAGTGTAGCTGCGTTAACATTTTTAAAAGAAGGTCTCTTCCGATGGCATTATCATACTTTAAAAAGTTTGAAAACCTTTGGCATAAAGTAGCAGCACATCTCTCCTTGAAAAGCTGCACACTTAAAGCTGTCATTCATATCTGTAGCATAAATGCTGCAGGTCAAGTTTTTCACCAAAATTTAATACTTAGATTTATGGGCTGGTTCAGATCCCTAATGCTAAGTATGAGCAATAATGAGATTGATCATCTGTTTGTTCATTTGGGTCAGTTTCATCTGGTTCCTCTGCACGTCCGGCATGAACTTCTCATTAATAATGTCAGTGGCATTCTTTAGTTTTTCTGGAGAACATTTGCAGGCCACAACAAAGGAGGTGACGTAGGCAAAAAACACTCTGCTTGTTGGTGTTTGTGTCTGTGCGTTTCATGCTCCAGTGGCACACTGAGTCGGCGGCACAAAACCTGCGGCCCATGGCAACCCCGCAGCCGGAGCAGAGGAAGAGGCCATGACCTCTGACAGATGCCCCTCCGGATCCCTGAACGCGTCCCAGCCCCGTAATCCCCTCCTCTCTCTGCCCCGCTTCGGCTTTCAGTGTGAGACTGTTCTGCCAAATCCCACCGGCTTCAGAGCAGATCCAAACCCTGCATTCATTCCCTCTGAGGTTCACTCTCCTTTAAAGACACACACAACTCGCTGGGAACTTTAACATTTTATTTCATGTTCAAGTGTGTGTGTGCGTGTGCTCAAAAGAAAATAGAAGGAATGTTTTTAGACTTTAGTGAACTAAAAAAATATGAATTTTGCACACATACAGAAACAATGATTGCCACTGAAATTAGTTTTGAGGATTTTGCCTCATGCTTCTGTCACATAATAAAGCCATGAAAGACAGGACATTACAGTGATTTTACCACAAATGATGGGTGTTTATGGGCATCACACAATGAAAAATAACCCTTAACTGTAACACACAATCTTGAATGGATGATTACATTTAAAATTGAGAAAATTTATAAAAAAATGACACAGCAATTAAAAAAAAAAAAAAAATCGTCTTTGACATTTGTTAACATAAGTATTAGGTATCATGAACTATTTTACCGCATTTATAAATTTACGTAATGTTACTTATAAATAATTGATGTTTGTTAATTTATTAACTGTTAATTAACTAAACTAAATGCATTATTATGCAAATTATATAGATTTAATTAATTTTAATTTGATGCTGCATAATTGTTTAATTCAATCTATAATTGCCATTACTTTGTAATTACTTGTAAAATTGACTAGCAATTTCTTAGTGGGAGAAAAAAAAAAACCTGTGTAAAGAAGATGTTTTTTTTTTTTTTTTTTTTTTTTTTTTCTATGTTGTAAATAAAACAAATATTTCTGGAGTTTGTTTCACAAGAAAATACTATTTCAGTCTTTCTACTAAAAATCATGTTTGATTTTTTTTTTTTTTTTTTTTTTTTGTGCCATGTATTTGTGATTATATTGTGAAACTGAGTAAAAATCATTTTAAAGTACTTCTACGGCATTTTTTTTTTTTTTTCAGTGTAATGTTAACCAATTAAACCTTATTGTAGAGTGTTACAGTAGATGCATTTAATAATATTAATATTCTAAATAAACAATTATCAAACCAACTATTGCAGTTAGTTTATGTTTGATAAGCAAAGTAGTGGCAGTGCATTAGTTCACGATGTGTGGCTTTAAATGTGGCTCATCCAATCAGAAACTACAATACAAGCTCTCTGTTTTACCATAAAGTAATTCATCAGGCTGATAACAGCCCACTATTTCAACATTAACTGGTGAACAAAGCTCTGAAAGCAACACGGCTCCCCAACCAGTATTTATTCAATTCTCTAGATTGTCCTCCCTTGTGTCTCTCTAATTCTCAACTAATGAATTTCAGCTGCCTGTGTTGAAATGTGACTTTTCCGCCAGTCTGATTGAACGCTAACGTGATGCATCTTCAAGGCTAATTAGGGAGAGAAAGGAGCTCGTCATTAATATTGATCCTGTTCAGCCTCGCCCCTTTAGATCAGTTCACCTGCTTTCCCACGGCTTTGCCCATTAAGCATTCGGGAGGCCACGTGAAATAAGACCCTGGAAATCCAAGTATAGTGCATCTGGGTTAATCTCCAGCATTTAGGGCAGAACTGCACCAGACACGGAGCGGGAGAGAGATGGGAAAATGGGTCAAATTGTTTTAACGAGCTTGATTAATTGCCATTTCCACTTCGTAAAGAGAGCAAAGGTAAATTGCACGACCAAACAAAGGGAGCTCTTTTATTGGAGGCCAGATCTAAGTTATTATGAGTGCCTGGCCAGGTTATATAATGGATTTCATCATTTCCAAAATGCAACTAATATGTTTCATAGTCTGAGCAGAGCATGGGAAGAGTAGAGTAAAGTAAGGATGAAAAAATGCACCTATGTTCAGTTACACTGCGCAATAAGCATTTCTTCAGCAAAGTAGTCTAACTGAAACAATTAATTTAAAAGGGCAATTAATGCATTAAATTAAACAAAGTTGGAAGTAGAAAAACAAGACAATAGTTTTTCTACAAAAAATAGACAAAGTATATATATTTTATTACAGTGTGCAAAAAAATGTTTTTCACTCAGAAATTGCTAGTAAAATACACACTTATTAAAAAAAATGGCATTAGATTTGCAAAAATTCAATTAAAAAAAAAACTGAAATAGTACTTTCTTGTAAAACATATTCCACTAATCTTTGAAAAAATCTGGACAGAAAAAAAGAGAGGAAAAAAACAAACAAACAAACAAAAAAACAACTGAAGGCTGTTTATGGTTGCCATGAAAAGTAGTAATGTGATGGCCTATTACTATACAACCCAGTTTTAATGGAAATGTTCTGAAATCGTGTTCAGTTTTATTTGAAATAGATGAACTTGAATCCAGCAATGCTTTTTCACATTAGTTGTTGTACACATCTTGGCCATTTGCTCTAGTTAATGCTTTATAATAATAAACCACCTACTCTAAATTTAACTGATTTGTTAACAAAAGCAAAATGGGTCAAATTGTTTCAATGAGCTTGATTAATTGGCATTTCCACTTTATACAAAGAGCAAAAGTAAATTGTCAGGTTATATAAAGGATTTCATCATTTCCTAAATGCAATTAATTTTCCACAGTCTGAACGGAGCATGAGAGAAAGAAGTGTATTATATAACCACAATTGCAAAAAAAAAAAAAAAATTCATGTCAGTCATTTTGACAATAACATTGAGTTTATTCCCCCACAGTGTTTCATAACAGTTTCTGAAAACTTTTCAGTGCTTCACTAAGTCTCTCTCTCTCGCTCTTCATCCTTTCACACTTTTGTTAACATATCTCTATCACTTTAACTCTATGTTTTTGTGCGCTGCTGCTCTGGGTTCCTCCACACTGTCCCCTCCTCGCCGTCCCGTGGGAGCAGCACAATGCCGAGTGGCGTTTGTCACAGTGTAGCCGGCCGGACTCTCATCCCCCTCCTCATCTCATCTGCAGCACAAAGCAGGGTCACAGCATTCTCACGCTGCTCTCTCACACACACACACACACACACACACACACACACACATATATCCATAACCTCCTTCTGCTCTTGGCCCGGGTATTTCCAGGGCCAGTGTGAGAAGTCTATATAGAAATAGTTTAAAGTTTTTTTTTTTGTTTTTTTTTACCCAACAAGATAAGCATCTGTAATGGCTCATCTTTAAATATCAAAGACATTTTTTGTTGTGTGGACTCCAAACTGTATATAAAATGTCAATTTATGTATTTTTATAGAGTGCATTTAGGATTTTGCATTACAGTGATTTTACCGTACATTCACTGTCATGCATAATTTTGAGTTTCATAATATGGTGACAAATGCAGTATGATAAAATTAACCTATGTTTTTTTTTTTTTTTTTTTGTTAACTTTTTATTTAATTTTCTTCTGGGAACAGTAGTAAAAAAAAAAAGCAACTGTGCTAAAATAAACCTATGTTCAATATAAAAACACTTATTAATAATAAGAATAAGCAGTTCTGGCAAGTAACATAGTTCAAGTCTAACCGTGTATAGGCTGTTTGTGGATGACAATATTATTATCCAACCCAGGTTTACTGCGAAAACGTGCCTGTGTGGTGACTTTTGTGCAAAATGATTTTGTTAAAAGTATGTTCAGTGTAATCCAAACAGACAAATGTGAATCTGATAATGGTTAATTTTGCATTAACCATTCACTTAAAGGTTAATGCTCTATTGCATTTGAAAGTAACAAACCTAAACCTAACCAATATTGTCAATAAAAGATAAAACACATTTGCTGAAGCAACCACGCCATTTTAGATAGTTTCTACAAGTCTTTGGGCTCTTTTATCGTGACTCGTGTTTCACAGCAATTGTACCTTAGCGCTTCGCATCATAAATGTAATGTTGTACCGGGTGCGCTATCGAGCGAGTTTATTTCAGAAAAGCCAAACATATGGAGCTGCTTATGTGATGCAAACATCAAAACGTATTTGTTTACATATCATGCACTATAAGTGTTTTGAGCTCATAATGTAGTATTGTGCAAAGAACCACACAAAAATAAGTTTTTATTAATTACTTTATTTATTATTAATTTAATTATTTATTAATTTATGTGAAAAAGTCATTGGTTTTTTACCGCCACTAGTGTTCATTTCAGCTGGAAACTACAGTGAATTGTTTGTATAGGCACATTTTTTGGAGTTTTAAAAATGTAGTTAGGTGCATGGTTTACTAGTGTAAACAAAAGTGCCATTTTACAATAGCCTTAAACATGGAACAATCCATTTTATAAATATTTTGTAATTCAAACATGATTAAATGTCAAATTCATGTTATACTAACATCACAAGGACAGGAGAGTATCATAAAAGAGTCCAAAATTAGTTTGATATTATCACTAGCTGGATTTAGCTGCTGTCTCAGTGATTATTATAGTTTCATAATTCATTCGGCAAACTATTCCTTCATGAAATATGAATAATGTTTGTAATGAGAGCCAGTGTTGCTAATGCTATATCATCACTATATTGACACACTAATGCAGACCAAACATTTAATATCACATTCACACACTCTCAGGATTACAGACTGCATTAGGTCTGCTAACGTTCCTCATCTCCATAAGCTTCATTACATACACAGACTCTACATATTTTTTATAATGTTCTGCCCTGCTATTCACATAGTGAGGTTAATGTGGATTCTGTCCGAGCTTGTGCTTTTCTGAGCAATGCTGGATCTAGTTTGTGGTACTTCTCATATTACACTTTGTGAAAAACAAGTACACTTTAGCCTACTTTTAAAAAGACAAAAATTATATATTTTTAAAGAATATTATTTACACTTTATTTTGCAGTTTCCTTGTTACAGTATAATTTAAATATTGTGTAATATTAATTCACAACATGTACTTACAATAGGGTTAGGGTTTGGTTTAGTTGCATGTTATGTATGCATAATTCATTGTTATTGCTACAGTACATATAATGTGTAAAAAGGAAACTGTAAAATAAGTGTAAACTGAATGTAATATTTTCAGACACTTAACTGCATGCTATTAAAATTTAATGAAAGTGTATTATAGCTTAAATTTATATGAAATGCAGTTAGTTGAACTTCAGAGTATTTTTGACCCACTTAAGTAGGACTTCAGTACATCTTTATATGTAATTTCATTTCATTACTTCTATTGTCTTTGAAATATGGTTAAAGTTACTGCTGAATGGATCGACAAGCATTTATGATAAGGTAAAATATACTTTAATGCATTTCTGTTGAAACTTGTATGTACTTAAATATATTTGTAATTACACATTAGTAATTACATTGCAATTTAGCTATTTTAATAATAACTAAACTAATATATCACCTTTCAATGTAACATCAGATAATACACTACAGTTAAAATTATAATCTAGTACTTTATATGTGCTTAAGTATAATATTCAACAAATCAAAATAAGTGTACATTTTAAAAGCACGATTAAAAATGGGCTTTTAATTTGACATTATTACAAAGTGCACTTTTAAAAGTCTACTTAAGTGTGTTAAGAAACAGTCATGAAAGTGTCCCTCTTTGTCACTTAAGTGGCCTTATTTCAAGAATATTATATTATCTGCAAGTTTTTCCTTTTTTAAAAAATAGTTTAAAGACACAACTAAGCACACTTCAGCCTCAAAACATCTGCTAAATTACTGCATGTCATGCATTTTGATTTGATGTTTTCAGAATATTCCACATCAATGTCTTCTCAGTCTACTTTCCGTACTTTGCTGGATAGTTGTGTCTCCGTCCCTCATTCCTGATGAGTGTGAGCTCAAGCCTGGCACACGGTCTCTCTGACCCGCTTCGAATGTGGAGCGGAGCAGCAGGTTTTGGCCGGCATGTATCCCAGCATGTTGCTAGATGGTTGCACAATTCATTAAAATACTATTTCAGGATACAAAGCATGTGGCTGCGACTCAAAGAGCTTTCCTCACACAAAGCTGGAGAACCACACACAAAAAAAGCGATCACTGTTTCATGAGCAGAGTCCTTCATTACTGCCGGTCCGTGTCACTCACAAGAGCTTTGGCACAAAGGAAAGTGTTTAACTCGCTCACCTCTCAGTGCGTATGGGAACCAAAACAAAAATTCTCTTATGCTTCCCGCAGTGAGAGTCCATTTACATAATTACTGTTTTTTTTTTTTTTTTTTTTTTTTTTTCTGTTTCTCAATCATAAATGAAAAGGAAATGATTTCTTTTTCATATGTCACTGTGTCAGCTTTATTCTAGATTATATTTTAGATTGCAGGTAAATTTTTAATAATGAGTCAATTGACACTCTATGGGGTTTGACAGATAGCAAGCACCCGTAAGTTCACCCAGATGGGCTTTTGCACACACACAAACACTTTCTTTGATTTCATGTAGGCCGTTTGATCAGTATGGACAGCCTAGAGCCACTCGGGCCGTAGAGGCGGCTGAATGCGTTCGCTTGACGAACTGAAGGCCAGACAGCGCCTCTGACTCATTAAAGGGCCTCAGGATCTGCTCTTGTTAGCGGTCATTAGCCTGAGGAGTCCCTGGCAGCACATGCCCCCTAAAAATACTGCTGGTGTCAGAGCTGGTGTATAGGGGAATAATGAACCACAGGAATTGTGAAGGAATAGATGACAGGACTGATTATGTTACTATACAGTCTGGCTACAAACAGACAATATTCACATGCATATCAGTATTCTAATTAAAATTTGGCAGTATTCCAATTAGTATTGAGTCAGTGGCCAACAATATCCCCATAATCTGATTCCAACTCTTGGATTATACCTGTTTTAACTGGAAATTTGTAAATTGGAAATTCAGAAAATCCTCAGATTTTTTTCTTTTCTTTTTTTTTTTTTTTTTTTTTTTTTTTTTTCTTTTTGCACATAGTCCACAAGGAACTTACCATTAAGATTTGCACAGCATCTCAATTAGTAAACCATGGTGACAGAAACACAAAAGTCTTGGGTTTGATTCCCAGGCAAAGCAAGAATTGATCAAATGTGTACCTCAAATGCAATATGAGTTACTTTTGATAAAGGTGTTTGCCAAATGCATCAAATGAAGCACTGAATTTAATTTAAAAGAATATTTCAGCAAATACTGAAATATACAGAACAATCTGTTATAATCTATTTGTTTCAAATCTATATGACTTATATATTCTGTGGAACATTAAAATGCATGATTGTCCTAATATAATATAAGATAATATAATATAATATAATATAATATAATATAATATAAAGGCCACTCAAGTGTATTTTTAAAAAGTGCACTTTGAAATAATGTCAGACTAAAAGTTGTACTTTAAAGTGCATTGTTTTAGTAACTCTAATTATATATTTATTCATTTTAATAATAATTTTAATAATTCAGTCATTAAGTCATGCATTATAGATGTACAATTATTTTGATGTTATCTAACATACTAAAACACATGTAAAATACTTGATTAAAATTTTAACTGTAGTGTTTTTTGATCATTTGTTAAAAGTTTTAATAGAAGATACTTTAAAGTACATTTTAGTTTATCATAAATGCTTGTCAGTACATTCAGCAGTAACTTTAACCATAGAAGTAATTATGAAATTGCATATAAAGATGTACTGAAGTCCTACTAAAGCGGGTCAGAAACACTCTTAACTAATTGCTTTTAATTTAAATTTAAACTATAATAATTTTTCATTTAATTGTAAACAACATGCATTTAAATGTCCGAAAAATTACATTTAGTTCACACTGAAGTACATTCTTTAAAGTTTATTATTTTCATAAGCATTTTTTTTTTTTTTTTTTTTTTAAGTATGGTAAGGTGTAATTATTTCTCATAAGGGGTAACGCACACACTGAGAATACCTCACGAAACAATTACCCACAATGCTTACAGTTTAGCATCTCAACATGCAGCAATTAGCATCTGCCTCAGGACCTCTTTTGCTGTCGCTTTAGTTTTTCCCACACAAACACACACAGTCGGCATGAAAGTGTTTACAAAGAGCTCTGTGTGTTTGTGCGAGTATGTTTCTCTTTCACATTCAACAGATGAAAAGAAAACACTACAAATGACAGCGCTTTTGATAAATACATCTGTATTTGGCTTCAAAGATATGTTCGGAGGCAATATAGAGCTCTTCCAGTTTATTACTAAACCTTTCTGACTTCTCTCGAGTACCTGTGCTGTGCTGGATGTAGGGATGATAATGATTTCAGTCAGGTTTCTTTACTGATAAATGTTGTGTTTGTGACACTCAGGGATGGTATTAATCTATGCATGCAAATTTCTGAAATTTGCACACTTTTGCAATTTTGCAATTTACACGCCCAAGATCCGAAAATAAATGCTCACCAATTTCCTCTGACACTGGTGGGTAAACTCTCACAAAATGCCATCCATAAAGATGTCTTTTTGTTTGAAATACATTTTAGGCTCTTTCACAATGAAAATTTTCATGGTGTTTTAAGCAAGTGTCTGAAATCTATTGGCAAAATAAAATAAAATACAATAAAGTAAAGTAAAATAAAATAAATAATCTTTCAAGAAACATTGTGATTTTGTTCTTCATATTATCCCAGATAAAATGTAAAATTGTTTACTAAAGTAAAAGTTAGATGATTGAGTTAAAAAATGTAAACCATTGCAAATAACGTGGCACATGTAAAGTTGATTGTTTTATATTACCGTTTTGTCTTTTAATATTACACTATTAAAAGTAAGTTAATATATTTTATATGTTCTAACTTGCAACAACATCATTACAAATGTTTAACTGCAAATGTTTTTAAATACAATGCATGTAAGTTTCAACAGAAATAGATTTAAATGACTATAAATGCTTTGGCAATATAATTTAATCATATTTTGAAGACAACAGAAGTAATTATGAAATGATTTAAGTACATAAAGATGTACTTAAGTCCTACTTAACTGGGTTAAATAAATAAATAAATAAATAAATCAGTTACATTGTGCACTAAAGCAAAAGTTAGATTTTTGAGTGAACATTTGACATCTTATCATAATGTTGACATTTTTACTCACCAAAGCCAATTTTTAGCTGCATTTAGTGCTTTGTGATCCCCGTTACACTTTTTCATATAAAATCTCATTTCCACAATAGTCGTAATTGAGACTTTGACTTTACCTCACAGTTGCGGTTTTAATCTCATTATGACCTTATACACCTCGCAGTGTGCCTTCATGTCTTACTTTGAACTTTAATACACACACATCTCTTTTTTTTTAGGAAGGCAGAGGCTTATAGTCTGACCTCAAGGAATATATGGGTGTTTTGTTGATTGTAATGAAGTGTGAGTCATTTCTCTTATTACTGAAGATCTGTTTGCGTGCAGCAGTCAGTCAGTCACCTTACACAGCATGAGAGACCCTTAAGCCTTCAGAGCGACAGAGGGGACTTAGACAGAGCCCCGATCAAAGAAGTCACCCGTACACAATAGTGTTTCAAAGACAGCTCTAGATGTCTTGTTTATGCACATAGCTTACTGACAGTGACTGAAGAAAAAGAAGTTCAGTTCACTGTGTGAGTCAGTTGCATTCAGCAAGAAAAGATGAAAACATAAATGTTGGTTAAAATGATGTGATGTTTTTCATTATTCCTTTTTTCAGGCTATCACTGTAAAAAAAAAAATAAAATAAATAAATAAAAATAAATAAATAATATCCACCTACTTCAACTTAGCTTTAGTTGCTGCCTAAAACATTTAAGTACTGTATATTCAGATTGGCTGTACAAGTCATTTCAACTTAAAATATATTAAAATGACTTGATTGAGATGAATCTTGAGTTGAAAATTGAGTTGAATCCTTCATAAAAAAAAAAAAAAAAAAAAAAAAAAGATAGTGAAATTGGTTAAATTACTTTGATGAGTTAAAGTAATAAAAACACACATATTACTATAAAATATTTATTTATTTATTTATTTATTTTAGCGAAATTGGTTAAATTACTTTGAGTAAAAGTAATTAAAACATGCATTACTGCAAATTATTTATTTATTTATTTAATGTATTTATGCATTTATTTTTATTATTGTCCTTTTATTTTGTATTTATTTATGTTTATATTATTATTATTATTATTATTATTATTATTATTATTATTATTATTATTTATTCATTTATTTATGTATTTATTTATTTAATATATATTTTATTTTATTTTTCACCTTGTCAAGCACAGTAGTTGACAAAATGTCAAAAATGTCAAAAATGTAAGAAAAATAATGCTTTATTTTTTTCAGACTTATAGTTCTCGTTTCTGTTTTGAACAACTGTGTTGTTTGAATAATTCAATAACTCACTCGTGAAAGTCAAAAAGAGCCTCACTTGTCACCACTTATTGGTGTTACTTACGGAATCATTCTGTGAATGAATCGGTTCACTGGGAAAGATTCATTTCTCTGGAAACACTGAATAAGAATCACTAATGCCAATTCAACATTGCATTTACACATTTAACCTACAATTACATTACAGCTCTCCATAATACTCATGTTCACTTCCACAGCATAACATTGCCATTTCTGAGTGCAGAACATTAGTTTCAAGGACAGAACAATTGAACGGCCTAAAATACGCCAGCAGAAATGAATAAATAAAGCCGCGAGGTGGGATTGCTCCAGGCTCTGCTCAATTAGACAGCTCACCACCGGACCTGCACTCAGCCTGTAATGGCTTTGGCATTTGCTGATTGTAAAAGACCTTCAGATTGGCACCTCTAAAAGAGCGCTGACTTTCACAATAACAGCCGCGCTGAACTGAAAAGAAGCAGCAGATAATGATGAGATGCAAACTTAAGCACTCGGAAATTACTGATGGGTTGCAGTTATTCCATTTATTATTAGAGAAAATGTTCTGTTTTAGTGTGATCTCGTTTTAAAGGTCCTTGTGCAATTAATGTTTAATGATAGTGTTTTTGTTGTAGCTGCTAAATGTTGTTTTGGCCATTTATTATCTGTAATCTGTGAGTTTGCTAAGACTTTGGGAACTTCAGACGGCAAAATCAATTTAAGCTAAAGGCAAAATTAAACTAATTAACAATCAAATGAATATCTAATGCATCCCTTGCACTGGCATTTATCTTCCTCCGGTTCTTTTATAGAGCATGTTCGTCAAGGTTTTAGATGGTATTTGTTTTCATAAGAGGGTTTTAACATTTTAGACACCAGATTTATGAAATGTAAGGGTTCGGTGGTCAAAATATTATTGAAATCTCACTTTTTATTATCTATGAATGAAAAAATGGGGACAATACATTTTTTAACGTCAGGGTTTTTATTTATTTTTATGGTTTTAGATTCCTATACTGTTATTATTATTATTATTATTATTATTATTATTATTATTATTATTATTATTTATTTTGATGTTTGCGGGTCAAACTGAACCTAACTGATTTTAATGTAACTCATCAAAAATATCACAATGAAAAATAGTAAACACTAATTATTGCAAATAGCAAATAGATAAAAACTGTATTTTCAACAAAATCATGACTTAAAAAAATAAATAAATAAATAAAACGTCACATCACAATCAATCAATCAATATGAATTGTGTAATTGTTAAAAATGTAATTATTGTAAATCCATTTTTTACTGAGATGTGATGGCTAAACTTCTGGGGACATTGAACAGCTTTTTCATGGAAAGGTTGGACCTTCATCAGCATATGTGTGGCTCTAGGTGCAGTGCATGATGGGTATCAGTCTAGATTTCTGTGCTGACAGTGAAAGGAAAGTCCCGGGCAGAAAGGGGAAACTCCACTCAATAGACATCAGGCACGAGACGATCATGATAATGTTTTCCCTGAGGACTTTTTCTGAGCCTGTGGTGACCATGAGAGGCCTCGCAATGATCATTACTGTCTGAGAAACAAATGTCTGAAGAAAAGAAACCAAAAACCAGACAGTTCAGGGGCCTGTACTATGATGGTGGCTGAACAAACTCAGGGTTACAGGATTAGTTCTGAGTTGACAAAACCAAACCAGTCCAAACTGGCTTTGTTGGTATCATGAAGCTGATCATCAACTTTTTCTGTCACCTCAGGCCTGATCCTGAGTTAATGGAGCGCGTGCACATGAAAGTGTGACATCAGTAATGAGCAGCCAATCACATGCCTTAAAACTGATTCACTTCTTGTGAGAGAGTCAGTACGAAAATTAAAAGATTGAACAATACGAAGAATTTAAACACATTTACACAGCACGATCATGAAACGATCTATCCATAAATGAGGAAAACTTAAAGAAAACATCTTACCATATAAGTGCAAGTAAAAGTTGTAAAGTTAGTTTATAGAGTTGATCATATTTATAGGTATAAAAACACTTAAAAATCTAAGCTCATATGTAGTCATGTTTAAAGCTATTGATTATAAAACCTATTTATATTGCATATTATCTATACTATCAATATGTTTACACTGATTTTAAATAAAAGCTTAATAATTACTATTAAACTAAGCTGGCTTGTGTAATGGATTAAGGGTATAATAATTATATAAATAATATAAAATAATAAAAAAAAAAAATAATCATCTCTAAAAATCAGATGATTTTATCTTTAAAAATATTTTACTATGTAGCGTCCTTTAATTTGGAGTAAGAGAAACTGGAGGAGTGGCTTTATTTCGTCAGAGACGTGTCACTTTGCTTGAAGCTGATTGGTCAAATTTCTGTTTGAGCTCTCTAAACCAGAACATAGCCTGCCCCGGAGCAGATTAGCTGTGGAGCGTAAGTTACAATGACAATGAACACCGCTAAAAACCAAAACACTTTCATGGAACCTAAAACCCAGAGTTGGTGCAAACTAAACTGAAACTTACCTGGCTAGCCAGCTAAACCAGCTTCATGGTTCAGGGCCCAGGTGATATGAAATTCACAAACACGTGACTGACATAAACATTGTAAATGCAAGTCGACTGAAAAAGACCACTTTACTTGTACCTGAGACTAAGATCAGACTGTGTTCTATAGTGAGCTCCCTACATAGGCAGTATTTTAAGACGTTCTTGGCATTCTGATGTTAAGGCTGTTCCACAAAGTTGGGAAGTGAAATTACGGTACTTTGTACAATAAACTTAGAGAAAGATAGAGAAATAGAAATTGTAATTCACCCTATTCTGAAAAGTGCTGATGAAAAATAGTTAACTGTCCTTGTGAAAAAGAAGTGCATCTAATTGTATTGAAGTGCACTTGTAGTATATTAAAAGTATGTTTTTAAAAACTGTACTTGCAGATAATATAATATAGTGCACTTCTAAGAAAACATATAGCGTTTCATAGAAATTCAACTATAATACATTTTCATCTAATTGTAATTAACATGCAATCAAGTGTCCAAAAACATTACATTCAGTTCATGCTTCAATATATATAAAGAACATTAAATATGAAGAATATTTGCATTTTAGTATTTTACCAAATGTTTGTTTGTGTTGTTACCTTAGCAGCATGCTAACACCAAACTTTGCTGAAATGAATTGAGAATTGAGTTTCCCGCGTGATTTGCGTGAGCATTGAATATTGTAAGTATAATATGTGTCTCTTTTGAGAGTTCACCAATTCTGCCTTAGTTAATGTTATATAAATGTTAGGACAAAATGTTCTTAAAGTAATCTCATAATGTTGAGAGAAAACATTCTTAGATCAGCATTCTTGGAATGTCCTTATGATGTTATTTGTACTTGATGAACGTTTAAGAAACAGTTTTTGTAACATTTAAGTAACATTCTAATCATCACAGGAAAACTGAAACATTTTAACGTTCTTAGAATATTAAAAATAAATTGTTATATTTGGGGAAAAGTCAAGTTGATAGAATAGATTTGTGTGACTTTTAACATTCTAATCAGGACAAGAAACCTGGACTTTTTAACGTTCTTAGAATACTAAAAACAAACATTCCAATAAAGTCATATTTTGGTACAAAATAAAGTTAGTAGAACATTTAAGAAACATTTGAGTCACCTTTAAATAACATTCTAATCACAACAAGAGAACTGGACATTTCAGTGTTTCAGAAACATTTCAAAACTATGTTTTTATAACCTAAATAAATGTGTTACCTGGGAAGACAGGACACGTTTATCAATAACAAGCTAGGCGGAGTGCAACTGAATAAAGAAGATCATAAGTATCTCGAGATGCGTTTAAAATACTACACGATTTTTACTTCACGAACAGCAAAAATAAAATAAAACAACAAATCTAAACCAGCCCCTTAGCAGCTAAAAGTGAAGCCACTGCTTCAAATTCCATCCCCAGCTTCCCATCAATCAGCGTGTTAAACTGAGAAGACACAACATGAAACATATTTCGCTGAAAATCTTTAGGCTCCTCAGAATTACAGTTTGGAGTTTAATTAATAGCAAGAGCAAACACTGCGCCAGCTGCTCAACAAAACTTCACTAATCACGGCTTTATTAGAGACGTGACACATACATGTGTGTGAAACATCACGCTGTCATCATGTGACCTGAAGACATGTCTCTATGAAACAGCATCAGACATGTTGATTTGTTCGTGATGTTCAGAGAGGCTCATCCTCAGCTCCTTCCTTAATTTAGGCTAATTTAGACTCTTATCAGATTACGCCGTTAGCTGCAGCTGTGTGTGGGAGTCATCGCAATTATGCAGAGACAATGCAGAGAATTTAAACACAGTATACAGTCTTACCGCATTTAGCTCACGGAGGCTTATTAGAAGCGACTTTGGGGCTTGCCAACATATAAAATATGGCCAGTGACAGGTTTTCCAGATTACAGCCACATATTTGGGCCTGCTTGTGCTTGGTGTGCCAATATGAAATATGACCGACCACTAATAGTGTTGTTTGTTTCGATGTTTATCCAGTGTTTCTGCTTCTCCCTGTCCCTCCCGTACCGTAATTATCTGTAAAGTAATGTTTTTTTTTTTTTTTTTTTTTTTTTTTTTTTTATAAAATAATAAAATTAAATAAAATATTAATTTGTTCCTACATGTATTCCATAATTTAAATTATATTTCTAAAAGAATATAATAAGAATAACAATACAAAAAGTAAAAGCATGAAAGGGGAAATTTTGCATTCAGGCATTTACTATACATTTGTAAAAGAATGTAATTATTAAAAGGACTTTTGCCTAAAATAAAATAAAATAAAATAAAATAAAATAAAATAAAGTGAAAGCATAAGAGGAGGAATAATGCAGCCAGGCATTTAAAATACATTTGTACAAGGGTTTAATTATTAAAGACTTTTACATAAAATAAAATATTAATTTGTTTATACGTGTATTCATGAATTTTAATTATATTTCTAAAAGAATATAATTTTTTGACAAGACATTTGTCTGAAATAATCAAATCAAATAAAAAAATAAAATAAAATAAAATAACAAAATAAAATATACTTTTCTAGAGAGATCAGGCAACAATGATTTTACTGTACATTAGAATTATGTGCTTCTGTGAACTCACCAAAAGAGGACACAAAGTTTACACACAAGTCTCAGAGAAGTGACCACGGTCTCTCAGAGCATCTGTCTCTGTGTTTGAAAGATTGAGAAGCTGCTCTGCCCTGTAGCTGTACAAAATTTGTGTAATTTCAGCATTAGGAATCATTTGCATGTTTATCAGAAGGCATCATTCCCCTGTTTATGGCCTGTGGCATCTGCATCGCACATTCACTCTGATAAACTGCCCTTTAACGACAAACTGAGGCATTGTGGGTAATAAGCAGCCACGCTATGCTGATTTCTAACCTCTCTGTTGTGTGTGTTAGTCTAAAGGAATCCCAAACACTCTGATGTTTATTGATACTATTTTAGCTTCAGCAGGGTTTTCACATGATTGTTGGCATCATCACAGAAACCAGAGCAGAATTTAAATATGAATGTGTGGCTTTTGTTCTGGGACTTTATCCACGGTAAATAAACAAATAACACCAAGAAACCCAGACAATTCCTTTCGACTAGTATTCTACCAATTCATCTATTAGTAAATAAATTAACATATTAATATTATTGAATGAATAAATAAATTCCTATATATATATATATATATATATATATATATATATATATATATATATATATATATATATATATATATATATATATATGTCAAACATTATCATATGTATGTTTTACAAAAAATAGATAAATAAATGAAGTACTTTCACTCTTTTTTACTTAAATTTCACATTTAACTTAATGTGTTACTTTGTAATTATTTGCAAAATTTACTAGCAATTTCTGAGTGAAAATTGTTATGAATTATGAATTAGTATGAATTAACATATTATAATACATAAACATTTTACCTCTACACTGTAATTTTTCATATTTTTCCTCCAAAGTTTTAAACAAAGATTGGACAATGTTTACAAGAAAATACAATTTCAGTCTGTCTAACTCAAAATTTCATGTTTAATTTAGTGTTATGTGCAGTTTCCTAGTAATTCATTGTGAAATTTACAAGTTTTGCGTGAAAAAAAAAAGTCCATTGTTTTTTTTTTCATTTTTTTTTTTTTTTTCAGTTATATAACCAATATCAAAACAAGGAAGAGCCCTAATCTGTGTATAATTCGTTCATTTGTTTTTTGATTTCATATCGAAATTAGAAAAATGAGAAAACGGCTCCTTTTTCGTTTTTTTTTTTTCCAAAAAATGAAAAACGAGAATTCAGCTTAAATTTACGTTTTTCGTTCAGGGATAGAAAAATGAATAAACAGCTTGAATATTCGATTTCTACATGTGGGCGGGAATTAAACGTCCCTTTCTGCTGATTGGTCAGCCAAAGATCAAACCGCGCCTTCATCAGTTCTTCCGCAGTTTCATGCAGCAGAATAATAGTCCTCCGCTGCTGCAGTTTGACGGATTCATTGCAACTACATTTAATCTGTTTTCATCAAACAGACTAATGAATAGCTCGACACAACTCATACCGGGGGGAGAGTCTAGACAGGGCTTTCTTATGTGTAGACCAGTGGTTCTTAAAGTGATAGGGGGTCCGCGAAATAATTTGCTATAGCCTTATTTCCAGATTGTAAAGTTGCTTTTTTATCATGATACATAGGCTGTGATTTATTCCAGAGTGACTTATATGATGCATTTAATGTCACATAATCTAAATGAAGCCTTTTAAAAGACAGGTATTCGCTGTGGTTCATGTTTATGGCATGCGCCAGAAAGATGCTCAAGGAGACCGAGATGGGCTAAAGCAGCGCATTCTGTTGTTCTCTTTATTATTATTTTGTAGTTATTTTGAACGTAACGTTACACAAATAAAAATATACATTTTACCATACGCCTATAAATGACAGATTATTAAGTTATTTCCCCTCGATGGGGAAAAATCCAAGGGAACATCAATCAGTACTCAATATTAATTTAAACTGCTTTAAATATGACTGCTGCTTATTTCCTGTGCACTTCAATACTGGTCTGCGCTTGACTGTAGTCGCGTCTGTCTGCTTATTGAGTTTATTTAACCCATTGCCATTTTTGTGTGAACTAGAGCAGTGGTTCCCAACCTGGGGGCCGACAGCGGGGGCGCAGGAACAGATATACTTTGAGATAGGGCTGGGCGATAAAACGATAACTATAATTATAGTGATATAATTTTCCTCTATAAAACAAGTTTGATAAATATTCAATTTAATGTTTATGCGGCAAAAGCGGAACAAAACAGCACTACTCATTTGAACCGCGCCACACGGACCATATCCACTCGGATTACCTTATGTGTACGTAGGGGGGGCCCATGAAAAAAAGGTTGGGAACCACTGAACTAGAGTGACTCACCTTAATGTTGTTCTAAAGGCTCATTACTTAATTAACACAAAAAAATCTGTGGTAACCAAAACAATAACGCGCGAATCACCCTATACTCTGTGCGAAGTGTGAGAAGATTTGCGCGAGCCATTCCTATCGCGAAGCTGATGGTAAAATATACGATCTGTTTGAATTCTGTTGAGAAACTGCCACTTTAAAATTCTATGGAGAAAGTCAAACATTATCTAAAAAAAGGGCACAAACTAAAAAGACTGATGAAAAGAGGAGAAAACATAATCTTGCACCAGCACTAACATAACATTAAAATATTTTTTAACTACTCATGACCACCTTTACTATAATTTATCACGTTTTACTGTAGGCTTATTTATTGTGGTAAATTTTGTCTGACTTGTAGAATTTATAATAGATAATCTGTTAAGGGAATAGATTTTTCCCTAGATTTATGTTACAACTGTGGCATGTTGTAGCTATTATTTCTAAAGGCTGTTGTTTCTCATAACAAATGCAATATAGATTAATAAAAAAGTCATTATTGGCCTGGTAATGATTAATAGGCTAGCCTTATTATAACAAATGCTACAGTTAAGAGCTATGATACTTTTTCATAAGACCAAGTGCAAGTCAGAATCGAGAGCCAATGGTGCTCTCTAATGATGAGTGATGGAAAAACCTGGCCTTCAGATATTCCAATGATGGCATAGATTAAATCATTAAGAGCCTGATGAACTGTTAAGGAGTAAGAAATAAACAATATCAATATAAGAAAATGTTAAGTTAGTTTGACTTCCCATGGCGTGTTGAATTAGAACATTCTGTCAAACTATAGCCTAATTGTCTAAATAATATAAAATACATTATATATCCTATGTAAACAAGTAATTGTTAACTAACCTATTACTTTATTGCAGTTACGCAATCAACCAACTTTGCATGTGTGGTGGATAGCACAAAAGACCATTTTTCAAAAACATTTAAGCAAACAAACAAATAAATAAACCTTAAGAGGGAGCATGACCCGGGGTCCACTTCAACCCCCGCATGTTCAAACCAAACCTACACACTTGCTTTTGATATATCAATTATAATCAGTTTTAATAAAACACAAGACTACATTATAAAACTCTAACAGTAAGCTATTTAATATCTGTTGTTCTCCGGTTGTCAGTCAGAATGACAGTTCTTGCGTGAACATTATAGGCCTATATATAGCCTACCCCACCCAATTTATTATTCTTTCCTTTTTGTCTTTTTAAAATATTTATTTTGAAACAAATTAATGAATTACTCAATTAAACAAACAGAATTACTGGGTGAGCAGGGTAGGCTATGACAGCCGTCAGATCATACCCTGCCATGCCCAGCTGATGCAAAGAATATAATTTCTACACAGAAGAAAGCCCTGTCTAGACTGTCTCCCAGTATGAGTTGTGTCGAGCTATTCATTAGTCTGTTTGATGAAAAAAAGATGAAATGTAGTTGCAATAAATGCGCTAGGAATCTGTACAACTTTTTAATTTTTAGCAAAACAAAGCGGATTTTTTTTTTTTTTTTTTTTTTTTTTTTTTTGCATACTGGTCGAAACATGCCACATTGTTTTTAAAATTAAAAAAGTAAATGACTGAAATTAAATTTTTTTTAAATTTTTCTACTTTCAATATTATATCAAAAAACGAATGATCAAATGATAGACGGAATAATAAATAAGTAAATAATTAAATAAACAAATAAATAAATGAATAAATAAAATACTTAAATAATAAAATAAAATGATAAAATAATAATATATGATGGAACATCTAAATATTTTATGGAATTAAATTCCATAAAATTACATTAAAATTAAAATGATTAGAATATATATTATGGAATTGATAAATATTTTGGAAGCCTTTTTTTTTTTTTTTTTTTAAGTTAGTGCTGATTATAAGTGTGCTTGACTGTAATGTCTGTGAAAATCCCATGATCAGAATTTAAAACTGCATGCCATCAGTCCAGACCTGCGTGAGCACTGACATCATGTGGCGACACGAATCATTACGACTTCATTCGATTAGCATAAACGCCTCAGGCTATAAATAATCAATGCATTTGTAAACATTTGACACAAGATAAACATTCTCTCTGGAATATTGAAATTATGAGTAATGCACAGGACTAAAAATCACTAGCATATGATTTGGAGTATGCTTGAGTTAACTTCCATTATATTACAGGCCCCAAAGACCTGCTGGAGAAACTTTTCAATATATTTCATTATGAAAATAATCATAGCAGAAAAAATAAATAAATAAAACAAATAAATAAATAACAGTTCTGGGTTTAAAAAAAGTCATTTCCACAAGCCTTGAAGAAAAATATTTTATTTCTTTATAAATCCACATAGAGTACCTATGAAAGCATAAAATTCCATCCCATATGTTTTTTTTTTTTTTTTATTATAATTATTTTCTCCTTGAAGTCAAATGATTAAAATCAGAGATGGCTGAAGGTGTACTTCACATACAAATACGTCCACAGTCAATTGAGGGGGAAAAAGAACAGTATTTATTTCAGCGGGCCGACTGTCAAAGAGTATTTAGCGTGGCCTACGCTGCTTTCACACAGTCTGCTGTCAGATACAGAGTTCTCAAGAGCGTCTTACCGTCAATCCTTGTTGATATGGGAGATGGGGAAAGTTTTAGCGTGTTGTGATAATCAATGTTCTCTCCTGTTTGACCTAATCTCCAGATCCCAAGAACACACTCGCCATGTTTGTTAATCAGCTGAAGATCGATCCGTGCGTTCCTTTCCCAATCAAGAGAGAGAGAGAGCGAGTCATTAGCCGAGACCATACAGAGGAATCCATAATGAAGTGCTCCAGAAAGTCCACAAATGTTAACTCGATACCGACTCGTCAATGTTTGATCGAATTTTGGTAAGTTCGTATCCACACAGGCCTTCGGGAGAGCGTTAAATCCACAGGGTTCAGTCCTTTGGCACTGCTTCATTTGTTTAACACTGATATTTTGTCATAGTATTTCCCACAAAAAAAAAAAAAAGAAAAACATCCAGAGACCGCTTCCCTCTCTCTTCCCATTGAATGATTTGATGGTCCTCCTTTCTCGGGGAAATGACCTCTGCTTTAACATAGAAAACATTGCTCATATGCACTGAAGGGGCACATGATATCCAGGGTCTGGGGAGAGTTTTGCATAAAGAATTGAACACGGAGAGCCTGTTGTGTTTGCCTTCCGACCACGGCTTGTCCTACTAATAGATTGGATCCAATCCCTTTTAATCTGGCGTTCTGCGTTTGGCTTCCAGATTGTGAGTATGCCTTGAAAAACAACAGAGGCATGAGATCAGATTCAGCAGCGAACACATTTATTCATCAAATGCAGAGGACAAATATCAAAAGGAAAGACAGTGAGCTACTGCAGAAGATGTTCCACCTCTGATAAAGTGACCTTTACACATTTTTACGCACATCCGTCTCGGTAATCTGCTCTAATGCATCACAGACAGCTACAAATGACCTGTCAATCATCCATTCTGCTATATACAAGAGCTTTAAGCTTATAAAAATATCAGTTTGATCCAAAAATGTAATGAAATGTAATTCAAAAAGATTGAAAAAAAGATTTTAAATTAAATTAAATTTTATTTAAAAAGTTAAATAAATAAATACATGCATTCATACAGATTTTAAGTTTTAAATTTTAATTGCATTTTTTTGGTCCTACTTTTATTAGGTGTAAAATGTACTTATTGTGTTCATATTGTGTTCATATTGTATTGCAAAACACTTCTGCTGCTATTGAGGTGGGATACAGATAAGGTTAAGGACAGGTTTGGTGGTATGGGCAGATTTAAGGGATGGGTCAACAGTGTAATTATAAATGTAATTACAGAAATTAATTACAGACTAAAGTATATATATATATATATATATATATATATATATATATATATATATATATATATATATATATATATATATATATATATATATAAGAACAATGTAAAAACATGTATGTACATAATAAGTGCACCAAATGATAAATTTAAATGTAAGTAGTACTTAAGGGCCCTAACATTAAGAATTATTGAAAATTATAGACAAATTAAAATTTAAAATTCATGCATTTTTCATGTAAAAACAAAACAAAACTTTAATGAAACATTCATGAAGCTAAAAAGCATAACATGAGGCAAGCAACACTAAGGTCATGAGATCGATTCCCAGGGAACACTGACACTGTAAGTGGCTCCTATTGAAATCTGATCATAAGTGGTCACAGAACGAATAAACAGATGTATAAACCGCGATCTGTCTCTCCTGACCACTTGAGATGTGAGACCAGTGAGACCAGGCATAAACTGGGCCTAAGAGAATCACTGAGTGTGTTTATACGCGCTGTAAAAGACAAACTAAAATAGTTTGACTGAACTCTAACTTACTAACTTCACAAACTGAGGTTTGTGACTTGGTGAAAAGCTAATAATTAATTAAATCATTAAATTTTAAATTAAAATAAAAAATTTCACTTTCTAAAAATGAAAACAATAAATAAATAAATAAGTTAAAAAAAGTATAAAAAAGTAAAACACTAAAATAAATAAATTAACTAACTAGATAGCTAGCTAAATAAATAAATAAATTCCTGTACACTGTAAGAAATGAAAAGTCGAGAAGACTTAAAAGTTTAAGGCAACCAGCTTCAGCAGATTTTTGAGTTTTCTCAACTTGTTTTTGTAGGAGATTTTTGAGTTTCATCAACTTTTTGTTGTATAAACTTAAAACAACAAGTTGAGAACTCAAAAATCTGCTGAAGCTGGTTGCCTTAAACTTTTAAGTTTTCTCAACTTTTTATTTCTTACAGTGTATATCAAACACTAGATTATAGTGCTGGCAATGACAGGGTCATGAGCTTGATTCCCAGAGAATGCATGAACTGATCAAATGCATAGTTTGGTCAAATGCAATGCAAGTCAGTTTAAATAAGAAAGAATTAATGAATGAATGAATAAATGAATGAATGAATAAATAAATAAATAAATAAAACATCTGTCGAATGCATAAATGTAAAGGTAAACTAATGTAAACAAATGCATCATGTAAAATAAATGATGCAACTTCATAATGCAGGTGTAGCTTGGCTTTGTCCAGCATGCATACAGGTAACCAGTGCCATCTCAGCACACATTATCACATCCGTATCAGAGCAAACAGCAGCCGAGGATACACAAACAACACCAGCTGAGTTTGCATAAACAGACAGCGTGGGTGACTATACATAGCGCGTGCTAATTGGACATTTAACGACTTCATTAACTTCAACCATCATCAGTTTACTGAGACTTTCCTCCCAGATTTAATGCTGAACAACAAAGCCTTCAGCAGCAGCAGCAAGGACAAGGCCTGATAATGTTCTAGCGGCTAGTTATCTGCAGAGAGCCGCTAATGCTAGGCCTTCTTCAGACGGCTATTTTTAGCGCAGCGTGTCCTGCTGCAGTCTGGAGGGATTCTGGTTCCAAACGGCTGTCGAAGAGAGGTTGCGGCCCATTTCTATGGCACACAACAAACAGTAATTGCCTTCTACTGTGGCTGTGCTGGTATTCCACAACATCCCACCCCTCAGATTAGCCCATTTGTCTCAATATGTGAGACACTAGGCCTTTACCCTTTTATCTCAATCTCTAAACCCCATCACAATACTCATATCTGCCCTCTTTTCTTCCATCAAAGCACCTTTCCCTATCTCTGCAGCTCTTTGCCAGACCTTGTGTCTCATTCCCACGTCCTAATCTCTCCCATTTCACGCTGAGCTAAAGGAAATGTAAATCCATCTGGAGCTAATAGAAGAAAGAGCTCTAATTGTGCGCTAATTTTATATAACTGAATCCATTGTGGTCCATTAAAACATTAGATCATGAATCAGCACTCGGTTGAGCTACAGGCAGGGTTTGAAATCAGCATCCGCAAACCTGGGGTTCATTTCGGGTGGAAATTAACCGTGGCAGGTAATGCATATAAACTCACTATGCAGTTTGGTGTGTTATGATTCATAAATGATTTTCTCCAACCAGGAGCCACCAACATTAGCAAAACAAAGCGGATTTTTTTTTTTTTTTTTTTTTGCATACTGGACGAAACATGCCACATTGTTTTTAAAATTAAAAAAGTAAATGACTGAAATAAATGACTGAAATAATTAAATAAATAAATAAAAAAATATTATTTTTATTTCTTATTTATTTCTTATTTATTTATTTATTTATTTATTTATTTTATTTTATTTTTTAACATTTGACAGGACATATTAGGAGAAGATAAAGGCACACAATACCATTAAAAAAAAACAAACAAACAAAAAAAAAAAACAATACAATTAATTAACAATATAAATGCTATTTTAAAACTCAATGAGAAAATAGTTTCTGGTTTATAATCTGATTTATTTCTGATATATATATATATATATATATATATATATATATTTTTTTTTTTTTTTTTTTTTTTTTTTTTTTTTGGCTAGTAGTTCTGAATGGCCAGTACAGAAATAATTCAGTGGCTTTGCAAATATCACAATAACAAAATAACTATGCTATCTTAATAACATATGCTTTTTTTGAGTTGGAAATACTTAAATTATACTACAACAGCTAAAGTTGTTTTCACCTTCACAAAAAGAGATCAGTATTAGATTAAAAAGAAGATCTTTTTTTTTTTCTTTTTTTTTTTTTTTATAAAAATATTTTTTTTAAATAAAATATATATATTTTTTAATAAAATATTTCTATATACTTAATGTTGTTCTTAAATTTAAATTTAAATATTTGAGAATGGAGAAATTATACTGATCGGTTTCAAAAATCACAATTATTATTTATTTCAAATAAATTGTATTCATCTTTAACAAAAACATAGTTAGGTAAGTTGGACACAACTAAAACAATTCCTGGCAGTTCAACCAAATGCAAGTACATTGCATTGATTTCACTGCTTTAAAATGTACTCATTATTTTTAAGAGTAATAATGTTTCATCAATCAATCAATCAATCAAATTTGTCAAATAAATAATAAATAATAGCCAAAAAAAAAAAAAAAAAAAACTCTAGCCACAGGCAAATAAAGAGAAACATCAAACACCACCACATTGTATGATCCAGAGGTGCTGACAGGAGCTTTGGGGCATTTCAAAGTCAAACCGAGCTCTGGAATAAAAGATGGACGTTTTTCCAGGTCAGAGAAGGTGATTTAACTCAAAAGTCTTCATCTTGATCAGACGCTAACTCTTTGTTCACCTAACTGTACAGGCAGAACATGGTGTCTACAGAAGCCTTTTGAAGCAGTTCCTGACAGTGACCCTGACAGACACCTCTGCCCTTCATTCAGTCATTCAGCATCAGATTTCTGTCCGCTGGAGGCGCTGTTTCCCACCGAACAGAGAACAGCTTCAACCTGCGCTTTCATCCCAGCACATTCAGGGCTCCTCTGAGGCTCCTCAATAGAAGGCAACCGTGACCAATTGACTGAGATGGCTCTCCCCTGGTTATGTTAAATGGCCTCCTCTCTCGGAGCTGAGAGCCGAGGTGGTCCACTGCCGGATATTCTCCACACTCCTCTAAACACCAGGAACCTGGCCAACCTAGATTGTGCCTCCAAGGGCGTTCGGGCTTTGACTGGAATACAAACTGACGCCTCTAGCACTGCCGGTGTGCTGCTGGATGGTTTAGCAAGAAGGAAAATAGCAGGAAGTTTGACTGAAAATGTTTTGTTTTTTTTTCAGTCAGTCATAGGGATGCATGATATATCAGCATAGTATCGGATATCGGTCAGTACTAGAGATGTTTAATTTATCGGTATCAATCGATAATAGTTTTTTAAATATTCATGCACATTTTCCAAATTGTTACATTTAGGTTTCCATCATGCACAGTTAAATGTAATCTTTAGCAAGTCTTCAAATGCAAATCCATTTTCGGTAGCTCAAACATTAGAGTAGGTCTGGGTTTTATTCCTGGGGAATGCATTAGTTGGTCAAATTTAAATATTGAATGCAATGTAAGTAGCTTGGATAAAGACGTTTACCAAATACAAATATGTAAATGTCAGTTTTTTCATCCTGCAATTTATAAAGTTGTGATGCCTAAATTCATTTATAGCATGATTTTTATTTTTATATGTATTTATTCCCACAAAATTGTAGAATTTAATATCCAGCATTTATTGGTTATCAGCCATAACTTTAAAATAATTAATGGCTTTTGGATTGATTTTGTGCTTGCTGACAGTTAATGGAGATCGCAGACAAAAGCCCAAGATCTGAGGCAAACTGGTACTTGTTTACATGAGTAATGATCGCTATGTTTGAATGATCAAAGACTCGATCTGAGAGACGCAGAGCTTCACATTAGGTGCGGTTTACATGGAGCATTGTAATCAGTTTAAAAGTCCAATCCAATGAAAATGCTCCATATAAACACCTCAATCGGAATAAAAATGCCCAAACCGAATGAAATTGTAATCGGTTTGAGAGGGGTGGTATAAACCTTTCTATAAACCGAACAAAATTAAAATTCTGCCATGTAAACGCGTTAAACCAATTACTTTGCGTCTACGTCATCACATTAAGAGGTCGGGTCGTAAGAACGTGACCGTAATGTTGGCAACGCAGCATTCTGTGATTTGGGGACACCGACACTACCGTAGAGACTGGGTAATAGTGGAGGTATAAAGTTAAAATTTCAATTATACAGTAAAAACACATTGGAATGGAGAACGCTTGCTGTGTTATGAACTGTTATATCTTCTCTCATGACCGGAGTGAAAAACGGATCTGAAATGAAGCGCGATTTTCTGCTTTTCAGCTTAGAAACAACACAATGATGAAAGTGAGATGAAAGTATAGCTCAATGAAAATAAACAACTTGACCAAAATTTGCCTTTGTCATTTGTATTTGTTTATTACAGATTCATAATTTCCAATCTGCTTGAATTTATAAGTGCTCACGCCATGAATATTGAACGAAAACATGTTTGGAAATGTTATGTGTGATATAGCTCGTTGCGATCACTCTCTGTGTTCATAAAGCAACACTCCTTTGATTTATTGTTTAGCAACTCTTGGTAAGAAATCGTGTATTTGTTCCATTTAAGTAGGCTAAAGTAAAACTTTTTAGTATCAGAATACAATTCATTTCATAGCGGCATTACAGAGGGTTGTACTGTTATTTTATCCTTTAATGCTTTAACATTAAGAAATTAGGACGGTATGATGATATGCGTTGATCAACTGGGTGAGATCAAGCTATGTTGGTTCTGTGTGTGGTACAGAAGACAGCCGTATGATTTCTATGATCGTGTTCTCGCCATATGACTGAGCGCTCGAATGAACGCAAGGGATTCACATATTAGTCCGTTATTCTAAGCAAGTGCAAGCTGCTATTAAAAATATTAATGCAAATACAGGTGTTTATTCCTCTGGTGATTTGTATTTGTTGTTAGGCTACTTATACTTAGCGTGTCCCAAAACTGAAAGCACAGGCACATGTAAACACCATATCGGATTAGATTACGTCTCATGTAAACAGTCCACCAAATCTTTCAATCGGAATGATTTTAATCGGAATGACAAAAAAGTGTACATGTACACGTGGCTAGTGTTATTGACCTGAACTTAATCAACACTGAACTGACTTGAGTTGAATATGACACTGTTGTCTTTTAGAGCTGCATTACAGCAGAATCTGAACTGTCTTCATAGTTGAGTTTCCATAACTGATTCTGTTATTTTCCTGTTTATCTCTGTGAAGCTGCTGTGAAACAAATCTGTATTGTTTAAAGCACTATGTGATAATGGCAAAAAATGCTGTCTCGATATTTTTGGGGGATTTTTGTCGATAACATCTCATGGATAAATACATATGACACTAAAACCACCAGTACTTGGTAATGCAAGTGACTGACTTTATGAATGGATCATTGAATCATTGGCTCAAATGATTCATTCAAATTCAGATTTATTCAGAAATGAAATGCTGCAGTGCTGAAATTCACACATTTTTGCGTCTGGCTTTGTTCACTTGTGTGATATTACTTAACTGGGCTGTATCATATCTTATAAATGCAAAAAACACAAACCCATACAGTGATAATTTTTGCTTTCATGATGAATTATAGAGACATTCTAACTGCTTTTGGTCTCTCCAGTTGTGTTTTTGTGTTTTTTTATTTTTGCAAAGTGAGTGACATAATAATGTCAGCTTGCTCATTGTTAAAACAACAATTATGATATTATCGTAGATGATAAATATCGCACATCCCTAGTATAAATATAAATGTGACTCGACTTAAGAAATATTTAGCAGGTTAAATATCTAGATTGTGTAGTGTGACATGCTATTTGACTGGAACTGACATTGACAGACAGTTGTTTAGCATGAAAATAACAGCAAATCGGTAACAACTCTGAGTTGTGTAGTTTACGGGTGACATAACCAGTACTAACCAACATGAAAATTCATAGGGATCATTCTGATTCTTTTACTTGTCGACAAGCTGACAAAGAACTCTAAAGTATGGAATAAACTACTTTGTACAGTCAAAGTCTGGATGGATCAGTGGTAGTTGCCAAAAGTCAGAGTCATTCTGCAGATTTTGGGCAATCAGAGGTAACAGATTTCACAGAGAATCCCTTTTTGACGGGTACAGACTGAGACTTAGGAGGAGATCAAACATGTTTGATTTTAGAACACATTGTTTTATTTTTCAAACATCTCTTAGAAACAAGGTGCATGTTTCTGTGTGAATTTGTTGTTTTTGGAGCAATTTGAAAGTTTGGAAGTGTACAAAATATGATAAAACAGTAATTTTGTGAAATATTATTACCATTTAAATAAAATATATATTAAAATGTAACGTATTTGTGTGATGCAAAGCTGAATTTTCAGCATCATTACTCCAGTTTTCAGTGTCACATGATCCTTCAGAAATCATTCTAATATGCTGATTTGCTGCTCAAGAGACATTTCTGATTATTATCAATGTTGAAAACAGTTGTGTTGTTGAATATTTTTTGAAAACCATGATACAATACTATTTATAAGTTTGAGGTAGATTTTTTTTCAAAGAAATTAATATTCTCATTCAGCAATGACACATTAAATGGATCAAAAGTAACAGTAAAGACATTTATAATGTTACAAAAGATTCTATTTCAAATAAATGCTGTTCATTGAACTTTCTATTCATCAAAGAATCCTGAAAAAAAGAAATGTATCATGGTTACTACAAAGTATAGAGTAGCAAAAACAGTTTTCAGCTGTTCTTCCTTGAGCAATAAATCAGCATATTAGATTGATTTCTGTGTGATCCTCAGTCATTTAGTGTGCGATGCCCAGTTTTTCCAAGTCGGCAAATGTATGATGTCTAGAATAAGTTGTGTATATAGTATTCCAGCATTAGAGTGATAGTTCACCTCAACAATTAAACTTATGTCATTATCTCCTTACTGTCCACTTGTTCCAAACCTCTATGAATTACTTTTTCTGTTGAACACAAAAAAAATGATATTTTGAAGAATGGGGGTAAATGTACAGTTGACGGTAGCCATTGACTTCCATAGTATGTTTTTTTCCCCATACTATGGAAGTCAATGGCTACCGTTAACCGTTCGGTTACCAACATTCTTCAAAATATCTTTTTTTTGTGTCCATCAGAGGAAAGAATGACAGAATTGTCATTTTTGGGTGAATTATCCCTTTAAATCTCTCCTGGACTCATAATACCGTGTTGAAGTGGTAATTTAAACAACCCTGCAAAATACAAATATATAGAGGCATGACCTGCACCTCGCAAAGGACAACAGTAATATTTACTATTCCATACTCAGCAGGGATATTCATAATATACACACAAGCCTAATGTACTAAAATGTGCAAACCGTAGGATTCCTCTCATTTTCGTTGCAAACATCCAAACCAGGCAACATAGCGTTTCAATTTTACGCTTTTGTAATTCAAATGCATCCTATTGAACGAAACAACTGTCAGGCTATCAGTTTAAATAGTGATCTCAAGTGTGCCGTACCGTTGGGGAAATCTTTTTAGGCCCGTTACCCCGACACAGACAGACAGCAGAGCCGCTATGCCTGTAATTTATCCATTAAAGGAGGTCTAATTAACAGAACTGGAACATCTCTGCATCAGCAGCACTGTATCGTGGGGAGATTCTATCACGCTGGCAACCCGCTGCCTAGCAACACACTTTAAAGGGATAGTTCACCCAAAAAATGAAAATTCTGTCATTAATTACTCATCCTCATGTCGTTCCAAACCCGTAAGACCTTTGTTCATCTTCGGAACACAAATTAAGATATTTTTGATGGAATCTGAGAGCTCTCAAACCCTGCATAGACAGCAACACAACTGAAATGTTCCTAGGTCCAGAAACGTAGCAAGGACATTGATGAAATAGTCCATGTGACATCAGTGGCTCAACTTCAATTTTGCGAAGCTATGACAATATTTTTTGTGTGCAAAGAAAACAAAAATAATGACTTTATTCAACAATTATTCTGCACGCTGCTGCAGACGGTATGAGGAGGAGAATAATTGTTGAATAAAGTCATTATTTTTGTTTTCTTTGCGCACAAAATATACTCTCATAGTTTCGCAAAATTGAAGTTGAGCCACTGATGTCACATGGACTATTTCATCAATGTCCTTGCTATATTTCTGGACCTAGGAACATTTCAGTTGTGTTGCTGTCTATGCAGGGTTTGAGAGCTCTCGGATTCCATCAAAAATATCTTAATTTGTGTTCCGAAGATGAACGAAGGTCTTACGGGTTTGGAACGACATGAGAATGAGTAATTAATGACAGAATTTTCATTTTTTGGGTGAACTATCCCTTTAACAGATTAAAAGCATTCTCACCTCGGACAGGAGAAAACCCTCGGTAAGGCAGCAGGACGCCGGCAACAGAAAAGAAACAGAATGAGTTGAGGTGTGGAGAGAATGGGAAGGGAGGCGGGATCGAACCCTGTGTTATTGCGATATGGAGTCGTCCTCTTTGAATGATTTCCCGTATTCCGGGTTCAAGTCCACCACCGTGGTCCCTTTAAGCGCTCCGTAACCCCCCTCCAGGCCGTGGGACCCTTCTTGTCTGTCCGACCCGAGCGGGACGGAAGGCTTGCTGGAGGATCCCAAAGACGAGGATGAGCGTGGCGGAGGGCCCGATGCCGCACCCTGCTGGCCACCATTGGTCTGAGAACAAACGTTACTGACGCGAGCCGCCTTCTGCTTGTAGTGCTGGCTGTGAAGCTTGTACTTCATCAGCAGGATGAAGATGAAGACGAGGACTGATGCCACGATGATCCCGCCGATAACGATGATCATGGTGCCACCGAGGAACTGGTCGTGGATGGAGCGGCAGTGACGAAACTCGCGCTCCGTGGAGAAGGAGACGCAGCCCACCAGCCGCGTCGCAGTCAGAGCTGTAATGCCGTCATCGTAGACGGCCAGGACGCAGAGTTCGTAGTCTCGAGACGAGGCCAGATCACTCAGTAAGAACAGCTTATGGGAGGCGGGAATCATTCTGAGAGAGAGAGAGAGAGAGAGAGAGAGAGAGAGAGAATCAGGCGTTGAGCATTTTTGAAAGAAGACTCTCGTGCTCGCCAAGGCTGCATTTATTTGATTAAATATATGGTAAAACCAGCAATATTGTGAAAAAATATTTTGATTTAAAATAACTGCTTTCTATGTTGTACTCTTAAAAATAAAGGTGCTTATAAGGTTCTTCAGTGGGATGCCATAGAAGAACCATTTTTGGTTCCACAAAGAACCATTCAATCAAAGGTTCTATAAAGAACCATGTATTTCTTACCCTTTTATAATCTGAAGAACCTTTTTGTTTTCACCACAAAGAACCTTTTGTGAAACAGAAAGGCTCTTCAGATGTTAAAGGCTCTTTATGGATCCATTTAGACAAAAAAGGTTCTTCTATGGCATCGTGAAGCACCTTTATTTTTAAGAGCGTACCTTATGCTCAACAAGGCTGCACTTATTTAATGAAAATATACAGTCAAATAAGTTATTGTAAATAATATTATTACAATCTAAAGAACTCTTTTCTACTTGAATATATTTTAAAATGTAATTTATATTTTATGCTCACCAAGGCTGCATTTATTTGATTAAAAATATGGTAAAACCAGCAATATTGTGAAAAATGATTTCAATTTAAATAACTGTTTTCTATGTGGATATATTGTAAAATGTAGGCTAATTTATAAATATAATTTAGCATCATTACTCCAGTCTCCAGTGTCGCGTGATCTTCAGAAATAATTCTAATATGCTGATTTGCTGCTCAAGAATCATTTCTGATTATTATCAACAGTTGTGCTGCCCAATATTTTTTATTTTTATTTTTTCCTGGAAACCGTGATACATTACAATGTAAAAAGTTTGGGGTAAGATTTTTTTGAAGGAATTTAACACATTCATTCAGCAAGGACACAATAAATGGATCAAAAGTGAGAGTAAAGTCATTTATAGTGTTACAAAATATTTCTATTTCAAAGAAATGCTGGTCAGTGAACTCTATTCATCAAAGAATCCTGAAAAATAAGTATAATGGTTTCCACAAAGTATAAAGTAGCAAAACATATTTTCAACATCTTCCTTGAGCAGCAAATCAGCATCTTAGAATGATTTCTGAAGGATCATGTGACACTGAAGACTGGAGTAATGATGCTGACAATTCAGCTTTGATCACAGCAAACAATTACATATTAACAGATATTCACATAGAAAACAGCTATTTTAAATTGTAATAATATTTCACAATATTTGTGTTTTTTATTGTATTTTTATCAAATAACTTAAGCCTTGGTGAGCATAAAATATAAATTACATTTTAAAATATATTTATGTAGAAAACAGCTATTTAGATTGTAATAATATTTCACAATATTATTTACAATGACTTATTTTACTGTATTTTTCATTAAATAAATGCAGCCTTGTTGAGCATAATAGACTTAAGGTAACATAGAAAACAGTTATTTAAATTGAAATAATATTTCACAGTATTATTGTTTTTACTCTATAATTAAAGCATCAAAAACCAAGTTGACACTTTTTTTCAAAAAACATTTAAAAATCCAAACTTTTGCCCAATAGTGTATATGCTTTATATTGTCTATAAACAAAAGTAAAGTGAACACATTTTCTGCAAGCTTTAGTTTAAACTCCACAAAATTCAATTCAGGGCATATGGTTGTCATGAACACACAGAGTTTACAATATTGCCCATGCTGTCCAAAGGGAGACACGTGTCAGAGTAGATTTAAGCATAACATGTGCCCTGTGCCATCTGCAGCAGAGAGATTGTGTGCCCCGGGATGCCGCTCTCTTTTGGATTTACTCGTGACCTTTCTCTCTTCAGGACACAGTAAGAAAGTGCTACAGTTTTGGGAGACTTCATCTGTCTTCATCAGGGGTCAGCAAATTCGCAGAAGGTTGAACATTGGTACATAAGCAAAAAAAAAGAGAGGAATTTTTATATGATTGTAATTTTATTTTAGCTGTCTAAAGTTAACCCTTACCAAGCAGCAAGTGCAATGTAAATATAAAACAGGCTGTAGTGAGTAAAAATGCATGATTAATACCTTTGCTGTTTCATGATTCACGTCAAAGAAAGACATAAAAAAACCTCCATACTAAAGAAAACTATTTTCCATCAGTATAAAACTCACATTCATGCATAGCTCTTTGTTTTAACTTACTTTATATAGTGTACTATAAATAAAGGCCTACTGTATTATACTGCATATAAATAAAAAAATGACACTTCATGTTAAAGGAAAACGCCACCGTTTTTCCATATTCCCATATGTTTTTCCCTTAATTTAGACGAGTTGATACATACCTCTCCCGTCTCAGTGTGTGCACTTAATCGCTCTAGCACGCGGCGCCACTATGCTAGCGTTTAGCTTAGCACCATTCATTCCTTAGGATCCAAACAGAGATGAATTTAGAAGCTACCAAACACTTCCATGATTCCCCTATTTAAAGACGGTTACATGAGTAGTTACACGAGTAAGTATGGTGACACAAAATAAAACGGGGCGATTTTCTAAGCGGATAAAAAATGATAACTATAATGTATGGCGGAAGAGCACTTCGCAGCACGTCGACCTCGGCGCAGTAATATTGGTTCCATTGATGGAAGTTAGAGGGAGAGGGGGAGTTTTCAGGAGTGATGATATTACTGCACCGAGGTCGAAGTGCTGCGAGAAGAGAGAAGTACTCTTCCGCCATACATTATAGTTATCATTTTTTATCCGCTTTTTTATCATATTTTTTTTTCTTTTTAAATAATGCAGGTGTTTTAAATATTTTAAGATGGTCTGATTTTATTGAAATTTAGCAGTTTTTTTTCCCAAAGCAAGCACTAGAAAAAACTGCGTAACTTTTTCAAAGATTAAAATATTTGGAAAATATTTTATTTGAACTCTGTTTATACAGTATAATGCATTATAAAGTATACTTCGTTTGGTCTCATACTGTATCGCGTACCTTGTCAGTGTCTGTGCTTGCTTGGCCATTTGTTGTGATAAACAGGAAAGTGTGTTCAAGCGCCAGCAGAAGACAGTGTAAAGAAATACTCTTTGAAAGAAGCAGTCTATCAGCTTGTAAGTGTATTTACTTGTCTCATTAGTGTTTAGCGCAGTTGCCGTTGCTAGGAAATGCTTGTTTTGTTTACTGTGTTGAGACATGCTGAAATCGCATTTGGTCTCATACTGTATCGCGTACCTTGTCAGTGTCTGCACTTGCTTGGCCATTTGTTGTGATAAACAGGAAAGTGTGTCCAGCTGAATTCAATTTCCGTTTTGTCAAAGGGGTATAAAAAAGGTTAGTATACCGAGGCAGCCCTCGTGTGAAGACCGAAGAGTGTAAAGACCATCGACTCTACCGTGCGACTCCACCGGGCTGGGACACTGGCAAGGGATATAAGTATTGCTTTTTATTTATTCTCTTTCCTACTAATTGTTTCACTTCTGTTTTAGTTTTCTTATAACCAATTCTTAATATGTGTTTCCAGATCACTACTATCACTACCACTCGCAAACCACGCATCACACACTGTAGGCAGTGCAATCCTGACAACCTGCGCACTTTGCCTATGTCTGCTAATACACTACTTTCTTTTTCTATTGGTCTCTAGAATTGTCAGTCTGCTGTCAACAAAGCTGATTTCATTACTTCCATTACTAGTCATTTAAGTCTAAACCTCATGGCCCTGACAGAGACCTGGATCAAACCAGAGGACAGTGCTATACCTGCGGCACTCTCCAATAATTTCTCCTTTTCCCACACCCCCCGTTTAACTGGAAGAGGTGGAAGTACTGATCTGCTCATCTCTAATAATTAGAAATTTACTCCTTTACCATCTCTGGGTATCAACAGCTCCTTTGAATCATATTCGGTTACTATTACCTACCCTCTTAAAATCCATTTTGTAGTTGTTTATCGACCTCCAGGACCACTTCGTGGAAGAATTTGATGTGTCGCTCTCAACCTTTCCTGAGGATGGTACTCCCTTAGTTATACTTGGAGACTTCAACATCCACCTCGATAAACCTCGAGCTGCAGATTTCCACACTCTCCTTGCCTCTTTTGATCTCATGAGAGTGTTAACTATGGCTACTCACAAATCAGGCAACCAACTGGACCTTATTTACACACGACACTTCTCCACTGATCATGTGCTGGTTACAACACTGCACACCTCGGATCACTTCCTACTCACTCTTAACTTCAACATGATTCCTGACACAACACATACCCTTCCACATGTCACTTTTCAACGTAACTTACGCTCACTCTCACCCTCCTGGCTATCTGTTATGGTTTCATCTTCACTTCCTTCCCCTAAACAGTTATCATCTCTTGATGCTAACAGTGCTACTGATACTTTCTGTTCCACTCTGACATCTTGTTTAGACACTTTCTACCACTTATCTTCCAGGCCAGACCGTACCACCCCTTGTGCCCCTTGGCTATCTGATGTTCGCCGCGAACATCGTTCTAAGCTCAGGGCTGTACAAAGGGCATGGCACAAATCACAAAATCCTGCTGACCTTAATTTATATCGATCACTCCTCTCTGACTTCTCTGCTAATGTCTCCACTGCTACAAGGACATACTATCACGACAAAATTAACAATTCGCCTAACTCTCGCATGCTCTTAACATTCTAAAACATTCTCCTCCCTCCTTTGTCCCCCTCCTCCCCCTCCTTCATCAACTCTAACAGCTGACGATTTTGCCACATTCTTCATTAATAAAATTACAAACCTCACTGCACAATTCTCCACACCTCAAGCTGTCAAACACATCTTACTGGCAAACATACACTCGTTCACATCCTTCTCTCCACTCTCTGAGGCAGAAGTCTCTAAACTCATCCTTTCCAGTCATCCTACTACTTGTCCGCTTGATCCTATTCCATCTCATCTCCTTCAAGCCATTTCTCCTGCAGTTGTACCTGCACTCACTCACATCATTAACACATCCCTTCACACTGGAGTTTTTCCCTCAGCATTTAAACAGGCTCGTATAACCCCACTTCTTAAGAAACCCACTCTTAAGCCAACTCTTTTAGGGAACTGTAGACCGGTTTCCCTTCTACCTTTCATAGCAAAAACACTTGAACGAGTTATGTTCAACAAAGTCTCTGCCTTTCTCACAAAGAACAACCTCCTGGACAGCAACCAATCTGGCTTCAGAAGTAGACATTCGACCGAAACTGCCTTGCTCTCAGTTGTTGAAGCCCTGAGACTTGCCAGAGCTGCTTCCAAGTCTTCATTACTTATCTTGCTGGATCTGTCTGCTGCTTTTGATACGGTCAACCATCAGATCCTCTTGTCAACCCTATTGAGGAAGGGCATCTCAGGAACCGCACTCCAGTGGTTTGAGTCTAACCTCTCAGATAGGTCCTTCAAGGCATCTTGGAGAGGTGAGGTATCCAAGTCGCAACATCTAGTTACTGGGATGCCTCAGGGCTCAGTTATTGGACCACTTCTCTTCTCTGTTTACATGGCATCACTAAGTTCTGTCATTCAGAAACATGGCTTTTCGTATCACTGCTATGCTGATGACATTCAATTCTACCTCTCATTCCATCCTGATGATCCGACGATAGCTGCTCGCATCTCAGTATGTCTAACAGACATTTCTTGCTCGATGAAGGACCATTACCTTCAACTCAACCTAGCTAAGACAGAACTGCTTGTAGTTTCAGCAAACCCATCACTTCATCACAATTTCACCTTCCAGTTAGACTCATCAACGATAACTCCTTCAAAAAGAGCCAGAAACCTTGGAGTTGTGATTGATGATAAGGTGGATTTCTCAGACCACATTGCTAAAACTGCCCGGTCCTGCAGATTTGCTTTTTACAATATTAGGAAGATCAGACCCTTTATTTCGGAACATGCAACACAACTCCTTGTTCAAGCTCTTGTTCTGTGCAGACTTGACTATTGCAATGCTCTCTTGGCAGGTCTTCCAGCCAATTCCATCAAACCTCTACAATTAATTAAAAATGCCGCTGCAAGATTAATCTTTAATGAACCGAAAAGAACGCACGTCACACCTTTGTTCATCAATTTGCACTGGCTACCAATAGCTGCTCGCATAAAATTCAAGGCATTAATGTTTGCCTACAAAACCACCTCTGGCTCTGCACCCCTTTACCTAAATTCAGTACTTCAGACCTATGTGCCCTCTAAAAGCTTGTGTTCTGCAAGTGAATGACGCATTATTGTGCCATCCCAAAAAGGCACAAAATCACTTTCACTGACTTTTTCATTCACTGTTCCCACCTGGTGGAATGACCTGCCCAACTCAATCCGAGCAGCTGAATCCTTAGCCATCTTCAAGAAACAGCTAAAAACACATCTCTTCCATCTTTATTTGACCCTCTAACTCTATCACTCTCTATTCTAATTCTATTAAAAAAAAAAAACACACACACACACACACACACACACACACACCCTTGACCCTCTATCAATTGCATATTTATTCTCTAACAGCTACTTAAAAAAAAATAATAATAATAAAAAATAAAAAACTAACACTAGCTTTATTTTTTCTATTCTATGTACTTTTTTTTTCTTAAAAACAAAACAAAACAACAACAAAAAAAACAAAACACTAGGTTTCTTTTTTCTATATTCTATCTACTTGTTTTCTTAAAAAAATAAAAAATAAAAACTTGCTATGTGTACTGCATTAGGCTAACCGAGACTTGTCATATCGCTTGCATGTTGTTGTTCTTTTGTTGGTTTTGATTGCTTCTATTGTCCTCTTTTGTAAGTCGCTTTCAATAAAAGCATCTGCTAAATAACTAAATGTAAATGTCTGCTAAATAACTAAATGTAAATGTACTTAATGGATAAAAGGGTATGTTTGCAGATTTTCAACTAAATGATTTCTTTGTATTGTTACAGTGTTGGTGATATAAGTGCATTCTCTGGAAAAAAGGTACAAAAGCTTTCACCCTTTCAAAAGGTACTAAATTGCACTAAATTACTGGTTACAGATAGTCCGATCGAGCCCATTGCATTATGGGTGCAAGTTTTCCTACAGTTTTTTTTTTTTGCCACACCCGTTTCTTTGTTTTCTCTAGTCATGTACAACCATTATATAAAAAAATAAAATAAAATAAAAAATTCTACTGCATAGACAGCTATCTTTTATTAAAACCCCACCTTTGCAGTGATGAATTACTCCTTTAGTTATGTCTTATAATGCATTAAAATACATGATGATGTAACAAGGAATCTGCAAATATTATGATGCCTTTAACTTTGTTTACAATTATTTATGAGATGAAATGCCTTTATGAATATGTTTGTAATGCGTTATATGTGAAGGCATTAAGCAAAATGTTCTGAAATATTATTCTTGCTGAATCCCTCTCTAAAGCCGTGAGCAGGAGTATCATGTTTTCTGCAGGTCTGCTGATGCGATGCATTATTGAGCGCTGCACTGAGGTGAGCAGATGAAGACCTGAGTCATGCTGCGCGGCTTGCCCTGGGTGACGCGGCGTGTTTGCATCTGTGAGCATGACCGCATATTTTTGCATTTGACCCCGTGGGTAATTGGCCGAGCTCCTCCGGCGAGTGCGGGTTGACTGTGAGGGTAATGGTGTGTGAGTGTATGAGTGTAAGTGTGCATACTGCTAACTGCTCAGACACTGTGGGAAGCACGCTGCTCTTTTTGATTGTTATTGACAAACAGCCACATATGAAATTACTTTATATTATCAGCAGTGAATTGCTCCAGTGTTTTCTTTTTGATGGGGCAGCACATTTATCAGTGATTGCGATACATGCCAGTGCTAATAAATACTGTGTATGACCATGCTTGAGTGTTATAATCAAGAACCAGAGCGTCAAATCTTCAGTTCAATCTCAGTATTATTACATCAGATTATAAGGACATTTTAAATGAATGTAAGCCGGTGGAGTTAATGATAATGAGCGACACCTGCGCCACTCACTGGTCTCGAGTCCCATGGAGGAGCTCCAGAAGGATAAAAGGAGGAGTGATGACAGT
Organism: Spinibarbus caldwelli; assembly: GCA_039654775.1. Taxonomy (NCBI): domain Eukaryota; kingdom Metazoa; phylum Chordata; class Actinopteri; order Cypriniformes; family Cyprinidae; genus Spinibarbus; species Spinibarbus caldwelli. Next base: position 33,387,200 of record CM077238.1, read on the forward strand.
GGAAGACGAGAGAGGACCAGGCCTGGACTTTATTTGTGTTCTGTTTGCGGCAGTCGTCCGTGAGGGGCAGCCACTTTACTTTCGTGTTGGTTTATTTTATTATTAAAGTGTTTGAACGTTCGCCGGTTCCCGCCTCCTTCTTTCCATTCTACGAACTGTGTTACATTTATTATTATAACAACTTACATAGGACATTTTAATGTAATATTCTGTAAATATATATATATATATATATATATATATATATATATATATATATATATATTTTTTTTTTTTTTTTTTTTTTCAAAATGCATTTGTTACGTTACGTAATGAATGAATGAATGAATGAATACATACATACATATATATACACATACATAACCAGAGCATTATATAAATTTATGATAAAATGAAATATTTTTAAATATACAGTATATTTTTTATTAAAATAATCCATTAATATTCATTAAAAATTTATATATGAAACATCTAAATAATTAAATAAAATACAATTGAAGTAAAATAACATTACTGTAAATGTGTCTGTTTTTACACTAAGTGACCACTGATCAGCTGTCTTATTTTTGAATTCTATTTGCATGTTCTTCCACACATATTGTTTTATGTCTCATAAGCGTTAAACGCTGTTAACAGCGCTGTCAGTGAGTTTTAATAAGCGCTGAGTTTGGTAGCTGCTGCAGTGTCATGTGCTAATGAGCAGATAGAGGAATCTCTCTTTAGTCTGCTCCTCTGGATCCTCTCACAGAGCATTTGATGGATATATATTGAGAAAATTCCTCTCACTTCTGGAAGCCATTGGTCCTTTTAAGCTGCCGAGGGTCAGGCTGGCTGAACCCGTGTCTCTGAGCTGTCACTGTAAATAGAGAAGGGGCTTCGAGCCCTTCTGAAGATGTGTCACTTGGCACAGAAACCCTGTCATCTCACTGTCTTCTGAAGGAGCTAGTACTGCTTAATTACCCATTTAAAAGCGGCTTAAATGAAAGATGAAAACATGCAAATAACAAGAGAGAGAGAGAGAGAGAGAGAGAGAGAGAGAGAGAGAGAGAAAGATGAGGTAAGATAATGACAGTGACATTCTCAAACAGAAACCCTCTGCACCTAGAGCTCTCTTAAAGAAACAGGTCACCAAAAAATGATGGTGATTCAAACCCATTTGAACTTTCTTCTGTAAAAACAATACGTATATATATTTTCAATTTTGGCGGAACGATTCCTGTAATTATAACTGCAGATAATAGGTGCACTTTGTAATAATATCAAATTAACTTATATTATTTTTTAAATTAATTAATAATTAAAAGCCTATTTCTAATTCAAATAATAATAATAATAATATTTTATTTTTTATTTGATATTACTTTTAATTTTAATATATTTTGTAATATACTGCAGTAACATTTTTTTTAAATACACGACATAAGTTTCAATAGAAATTACATTAAAGCATATTTTAGTTTACCATAAATGTCTTTCACATAATTCAGCAGTAACTTTAACCATATTTCAAAGACAATAGAATTATGAAATTACAAATAAATATGTACTGAAATCCCCAATTTAGTGGGTCAAAAAGCACTCTTAAAGTGATAGTTCACCCAAAAATGAAAATTCTGACATCATTTTTTCACCCCTCACTTGTTACAAACCTGCTTGAGTTTGTTTCTTCTGCTGAACATAAAAGAAGATATTTTGAAGAACGTTGGGAAACAAAGAGTTGGCGGTAGCCATTGACTTCCATAATTTTATGTTCCATAAAAACATACTATGGAAGTTAATGGCCACCAGCAACTGTTACCAACATTCTTCAAAATATCTTCTTTCATGTTCAGCAGAAGAAACAAACTCATACAGGTTTTGAACAACTTGAGGGTGAGTAAATGATGACAGAATTTTCATTTTTGAGTGAACTATTCCTTTAAGTTCAGCTAATTAAAAAAAGATGTAACTATAATATGGATGGATGTCCATTTTTGAAAATATAAAATCTGGTAATAATGTTGTAAATAATGTTAAGTTTCTTGCACATACCAATCGTTTCACTTAACAAGACCTCAATATATCATCAGGAGCCACAGGGATTAATTCTGTGTTGCCTGTATGTGCTTTTTTGAAACTGAAAGTGACAGTAGCTATTGACTTGCATTTTATGAATCACCAAGGAGCACGGTTTCAGCTAAAAATCTTCTTTACTGTTCTACTGAAGAAAAAGTCACCTACATTTTGCATGGCTTGAGGGTGAGAAAATTGACAGCCAATTTTCATTTTTGGGTGAACTATCCCTTTAAGAGAGTGTCTGCCAAGAGAATGCATGCTGATATAAATGTACTCCATCTGACACCACACCTTGCACTTCATTCAGGTCTTCATTTGGCACCACGCACACTGTGCCTCCAGCGCTCTTTCACCCAGACATCACTTCAAATTTAACCTGTCTTTTCGACTCAAAGTTTACACTCTCTATTCTCACCCTGGACTCAGTTTCTCAGCCACCATCTCCAAGTCATCCGTACTCCAACCCGGGCCGCTGTCAAGCGGGAGTCTGGTGCATGCATTCTTAATTGATTCTGAAAGACTTTTAGATTACTCTGCAGCTCTATAAACCAGAGAACTCCCCTTGCCTTTTCCATAATTAATAGCAAATTGCTTTCTGTATGTATCTTTTCTTCTCTCTTAATCTATCCAGAGGGATTATTGCAGAGTTAATTACATCCTTATAGATCCCTTCAATGAGAAATCATGGGCGGTGGTGCCACGTCTGAATGCTAAAAAGGAACATTAATGTAGCTGTTTCTACGTAAGGGGCGTCAACAACGATACGCAACCCAAAAATATAGGGCATCCGCACAAAGATTTACTTGTCCTCTCAATATTTTACAAAGCAAAAGATCGGGTTTTGAATTCGAGACGTGTTTCAACATCAATGCAAATACGCCTTCATTGTAATCTGTCAGGAGCATCTGAAACGAGGGCAAGCACTCGACACGCAGCTTCTATTGTTATTCTGTTATTATTGTCTTCCTCATTGCACCTCAAGCTCTGTGATTTATTGAAGGGTGTCAATGTGTCGGCTCGTGGTTCCTGCTTTGCGAAATTCAGTTTGAATTGCATCAGGCTGAAACTATTACCATGGAAGCCAATCTGTCTGTGCGCTAATGAAAATCCTTCAAGAGCTTTTCTGACATATATCCTAAAACTGCTGGTCCTTTTGGGAAGGATCCTTTCATTAGCACAGAAAAAAAAAAAAAAAAAAAAAAGAAAAATACATGCTTGTATTTCATATAGTGCATTCGTGATATGATTGTGTCTTTGTTGGCTGGCAATCATCGAGGTCCATTTGTATTCATCAGAGGAATTGCAATGTTTCATCCCTTATCTGAATAGGATTCCGCCATAAGCCATTAACACCCCCAGTCTCAGATGCCAGCCTTTGCCTTTGAACAAAGACAGAATCAATTTGTTTATCTAATGCAGAATTACCCAGATTCAAAACCCATTTGGGGGTATAGACCATCCGCAGTGCTCTCTCAAATAATGCATTAGGAAAGAAGACATTGCAGAGATTTTTACTACAAAGCGTTCAAAAATTTGAAATCAGCAGATCTTGCATGTATGATTTTGCATAGACAAACTTCATGATAATTTTGACACTCAAGCAACCTGTATTTTGCTACTAAATATCATTATAAGCAACTACTAGATGACATAATTAAACTAGTGTAATCTTCATGTCACATTGTAATGTTTTCATAATATGTTTTTGCTCATCAACCAGACATTTACTAACACAGAATCAGCTGTGAGCTCGATGCTTGACTTTATAAACAGTAAAATGGGCAAATAACATTTTTTAGCTTTTAATTATTATTATTATTATTATTATTATTATTATTATTATTATTATTATAATGATGGTATTACTGCAACTGGGAATAAATTAGAAGCAAAAGTTGATTTGAATTAGTAGATCAGAGAGCAGAAAACCATGAGCTGGTTCTGATAAAAATAAATAAATAAATAAATAAATAAATAAATAAATACATACATACATACATACATAAATAATAATTATTATTATTAATAATAATAATAATAATAATAATAATAATAATAATAATAATAATAATAATAATAATCACATTAATATTGGTAAAATCATTTTATTTTCAATGGAAGGGGATAATAAAATGTCTGGAGCAGCTCATCAAAACTACCAATGGGGCGTATGTCAACCTCCAGTGTAGACAGCTTCATTGATTAAAATAAAAGCAATTTAGCACTGATGCATTCTGACATGCATTCTTATAGATTTCTAGTATCAATAACAAATGTGATTACTGTCTACAGTCTAATCAAGAATAAAATCAGTGCAAACCAGGGTTCTTATAGTTAACTAATGCTAAAACCACTAAATAAATATATAAACAAACAAACAAGCAAACAAACTTTTGCTAGTTGCCAATAAACCATTTTCATTTAGTTTAACTTCATGTACTAAAATAACTAAAACTGAAACAAAAATTTGTAAAAACTATATGGACGTGTAATAAATAAATAAATAAATATAAATAAATAAATATAACATAAAAAACACAACAAAATGTATTACTAAAATAATTAATTAAATAAATAAATAAATAAATAATAACAAAACTACTAAAACCTTAACATGGAAAATATAAAAACAAAACAAATTAAAACTATTTAAAAATTATAATATAATCTCAGTTATACTAAAATAATAATACTGGTGCAAACCATAGATGACAGATAAACAGAAAGCTAAGCAATAATTGCAATCATTTCAGACAATGCCAACAATTGCAAAGACTTCAGACAATGCCAAATTTGGATTGACATACAAAACTGTCACATATTATCCTTATATTGTTATCATTACGAGCCTATTGCGTTCGTTGTGTCTGCTTAACTGAATACATGATGATTACTAACCACATAACATGTAGCTGTATATTACTTCCATATAGACATTACTTTTCTACACTCACATCTGACAGATAACAACGGTAGCACTTTATTTTAAGGACCAATTCTCGCTATTAACTAGTTGTTTATTATTATTGCATAATACTTGCATATTGGCTGTTTATTAGTATAAACCACCTATTAATGCCTTATTTGGCATGTCCATTTTTTAGATCCCTTAATCCTACCCCATACCTAAACTTAACAACTACCTTCCTAACTATTAATAAGCAGCAAATCAGGAGTTAATAGTAAATATGTTCCCTATTCTAAAGAGTTAACATACAGTAACCTCAAAACATGCATTTTCTGTAAAGCTGCTTTGAAACAGTATATATTGTGAAAGCGATATGCAAATAAACCTGGATTTATCTCAAGATTCTGTGATGAAACTCACCTGTATATGAGGATGTCATCGGTGGAGCTGTTGTACTGGATCTGGTACATGCGAACTCCGGGGATTTGGCTTTGCGGAGGCCAGCGGATCATCGCAGAGCTTGAGGTTATTTCCGAGACGCTGACCCGCTGATCAGCTCGAGCCTGGCCGCCGCTACCACTGCTGTTGGACTTTATAGAAGTCGGCATGTCCGAGGGTCCCGGCTCCGGCTCCAGTTTGGGGTCGTAATGCGGCGAAGGGTTAACAACTAATTCCACAGGAGCCGTGGCCTCACCGGCCGCATTCGAGGCTATGCAGGTGAACATGCCGGAGTCCTTCACCGTGGCTGTTAAGATATCCAAAGAGCCGTTCTCGTAGCATACGGTGCGCGAGGTGTTTCCGATTAGCTTCCCGTCTGGACTGACCCAGTGGACGGTCGGCTCGGGGTCTCCGACGGAGCGGCATCGCAAACTAACCTCTTGACCCTCCATCACGAACATCTTGGAAGTGTGCCGGGTGATCATAGGTGGCTCGCAGACGAACTCTTCCTCGCGAATCGTCCAGAAGTACTTGCCGGCCAAATCTCGCGGGGATGCACACGTCTCCAGATCGTCCTCCCGCGTCAGGCGGCGCAACCAAACTAGCTCGCAATTGCAATGTAACGGGTTCCCACCGAAACTGAGCACCAACGCGGTCAGCGGCGAACCTTTCATTTTGGCGTAGACAGGGATTCGTAGGAATAGAGGATCTGGGGGGATCTTCTTCAACTTGTTGGACGTCATATCAAGTCGGGCCAGTTTATGAAGATTGGAAAATATCCCTTCGGGAACAAACTCGATGAGATTGTGGTCCAAACTGATGGTGTTGACGCTGGCTAGCATGGCTATGGTGTCCCACGGCAAGTCCACCAGGTTGTTGTAAGAAAGGTCGAGGTCCTCGAGAGTTTCTAGGAAGTCTTGGAAGGCTCCGTCGGAGATGCTGTGGAGCTGGTTGTTGGCGAGGATAAGGTGGCGCAGATTGACCAGCCCCTGCAGGTGTGTGTCATCCAGCACCGTGAGCCGGTTGGCGTCCAGATGCAGCGCGTGCAGATCCTGCAGGTCGGCGAAGGCATAAGGTCGGATCTGGCTGATGGTGTTGCGGGAGAGCGTGAGGTGTATGAGGCTGCTCATGTTAGCAAAGTCTTGGTGGCGCAGAGTGGTGATGAAGTTGTCCATCAGTCGCAGCTCGGCGGTCTGCCGGTCGATATTCAGTGGCACGAAGAGCAGGCCGGTTTTGGCGCATAGCACGGTGTACGAGGGCAGTAGGTTCTGGCAGGTGCAGCGTTTGGGGCACAGCATGGCGTAGGACGGCATGGAGAACAGAGCCAGGCACAGCAGCAGCAGCTCCATGGGTGCGCTCCTACAGGAATCAGAGCACAGAGGAAAACAGGTTAGCTCTCATGCTGAGTCTCTTCCCTCTGTCTGCAAGTCTCTCTTGACACACTATAACCTTCCCAAACACACACACACACACACACACACACTAAGTATCTCAAGCTCTCACATGCACGTTCGAGAGAGTGTTTTTATTAAACATGCAAAGATTGTCGGACACATTAAGACACAAATTAGTGAAAGGTAAAGCTGAGCAGACATCGCAGCTGGCGGTGAGGTTATACCTACTAGCATGTATCAAAAAATTTACAAATGCCCAGCTGCACTTGCATTCACCCTATGTACATTTCCCTAATCAAATTAGTACATTAACATTTTCTAACAACATGGTGTCTGTGTTTCCCACATCTATGGTTGCAAACTGGCATAAAACTGTTCTTCTAGCTGGATTTTTTTTAAAAGGACAGTGCGCCCAAAATTACATTTGTCCTCATGTATGGATGTATGAAAAAAAATATATTGTCATGTCAAAAAACAAAACAAAACGATGCAAAACAATATATATATATATATATATATATATATATATATATATATATATATATATTATATATATATATATATAAACACACATTCATTGAAAAAAAAATAAAATTGGCATCAATGCACTCAAACTGACTCTATTTTTATGACCATTAATTGTTCCTGTATCTAGAAAGGTAGGAGAAGTAATATTTTATAATATGTTTTTATAATAATAAATATTTTTAAGTGACTATTTCATATTTTAAACTTGATCTTATAATTACCCATTTATTATTATTATTATTATTGTTATTATTATTTATTTATTTATATAATATATATATATATATATATATATATATATATAGATAGATAGATAGATAGATAGATAGATAGATAGATAGATTATCCAGTTTCGATTAAATTCCTCACACAAAGCTATGGCTTCAGAAGACTTGGAATACAGTGCACAAATCCTGTGAACAACTTTTATGGAACTTTTTTCCTCCGTTATTGAGCTTGACAGCCCCTGTTCCCCATCCATTCCCATTGAATGGACAAAAAAATAAATAAATAAAAAATAAAAAAAAAACATAATTTCAGACCTTCTGCTACACAACACCTTTTGTGAAAAAATTAAGTCATATGGGTTTGTAATATCATTAGGGTAAGTATATGACGATAAAATTTTCATTTTTTGGATGAACTCTATCTTTAACGCATGCAGGTACCAGAGGTGGGTAGTAATGAGTTACATTTACTTCGTTACATTTACTTGAGTAAATTTTTTGGGTAACTAATACTTTTAGAGTATATTTAAAGATGGGTACTTTTACTCTTACTCAAGTACATTTTTACTGAAAAAACAGTACTTTTACTTCGTTACTGTGGGCGATGCTCCTCTCGTTACTTTATCTTAATGCAATACAAGTTAAAAATGCTTCAATTTATTCCAAACGCGCCGTCTACTTTTCTCTGGGCAATGAGCTGTGCCCATTCGTGAATGATTCATTCTTTTGAGTCAATTCTGTTCAAAGGCTTGATCAAACCAGTTGGCAAACCAGTGAATTGGTTCACAAATCAGTTTGAATGATTCGTTCAGTTCCCTGCCGCACGCACTGAGTCGTCTGAAGCGGTTCTCACTCAGAGTTGTAACAGAAAGAGCGCTGAAGATGTGGCTTTGGATCTACTGTCAACTGAAAGCAAATCTTCAAAGGCTATTGTTTGCTAGCTATGAAGAGCTTTATTAGATGAACACTGTGTGTGCTGTCTACGGTTCCACAGGTATAGATAGGCTACATTCGATTATAATACACTAGGCTATACCACAATGGAATTACCAGTTTGTTGTACATGTACCTTATACATTAAATACAATGTATAATTTATACATTAAATAAGCTATCACAAATTATGAAACCCACGTTAGCTCTGTGCAGCGGTGCGCGACCTGTTCCAGGAGGAATGCCTTTGCTTAGACACAATTAATATTGATATTTTCACAATATTTACACTTACAGAAATATACATTTGTTTACATTTTGCAGAACAGATGGAAGAAGATCCGTCAATGTACATTTGTTTCATTATGTTCAGATATTCAGTACAGTATTTGAGGAGTTTTCTTCTCCGTGTCAGAGGTTATGTAGCCTACATATATACATATATATTAGGCTACATAATTAATATACTTTAAAATATAATTTAATTCAGTGATGCAAATCAGAATTTACATCAGCTGTTACTCCAGTTTTCAGAGTCATATGATCCTTCAGAAATCATTCAGTGTTGGAAACAGTTTTGCTGCTTAATATTTTTTGGAACCTGTGACATTTTGTTCAGGATTCTTTGATGAATAGAAAGCTAAACAGAACAGCACTGATAATAAATCAACATATTGGAATGATTTCTGAAGGATTATGTGACACTGAAGACTGTGTTTGTGTGTGTGTGTGTATATATATATATATATATATATATATATATATAGAGAGAGAGAGAGAGAGAGAGAGATAGATAGATAGATAGATAGATAGATATTTTTTTATCTAAATACAAATAGACTAGATATTCAGTATATGATCCAAAGTAACTAGTAACTAACTACTTGAGTAGTTTTTTATCCGATACTTTTTTACTCTTACTCAAGTAACTATTCAGACTATTACTTTTACTTTTACTTGAGTAAATATTTCTATGAGTACATTTTTACTTTTACTTGAGTACAGTTTTTGGGTACTCTACCCACCTCTGGCAGGTACTTTTAACGCTTGGATAAAGATGATGTTTCTAGTGCATCGCCTCTGAAAAAACTGCTTATTTAATTTCGCCAAAGCTGATATTGAACGCAAGATTACTAGATATTATTGCACAGTGTGTATATGCTAATGCAGGCGTTTATTCTGGGTTATATAAAACGGCTGCCTCTGCCTTCCATAACATATGCAGGATCTGCAACGGGAGCAAAAGAGAGAGAAAGGGAGGAGGGGTAGCTATAGTTTCACACCAAAACCAATGAGCAAGAACGCGAAAATGAGAGAAAGAGTTGGAGGACGTCTCCTTCAGATCTGGCTGGTTTTAATAGCCCTATGCTGTGCAAAAGTCAGGATATTTGACACCCGCCTCTGCCCCCCGGAAATTCATATGTGGTACGGCGAGGTGATAAAAAAGGCCGCGGGAATATGAATTATTATTCTATGCCGTTGCTTTCACACGAATGCTAATATCTGATTTGTGGCTCTTTGTTTATTGCTTGTGCATACCATTCCATTTTAATAACTTTTATGTAAAAGCACCTAAACGCAATTATTTTTTCACCGCTCGCAAAGCCATCCTGAATATCAAGAGGTTCAGGCCCAGTGCTTATCTGCGAGGGATCTTTGGCTGTCACGAGGACTGTTCTACTTCTTTCAGACGGTAGGGGGAAACATTGAGCTTCATTTTGGGCACAAAAGGGCCGACTGGCAGGAGAAAAACACAGAAGTGCTTGAGTGCGAGATGGTGTAGCGGCAGTGTGATGCATTCAGGCGAGCTTAAGCTCCCTCTCTCCATTACACACAGAAAACAGAGTCACGGAAACCCTCAAGAGAGAGCCATTATCCAGACAACTAACTAAGAAGAGCACTAAAGCAGTCTCTCACTTTAGTTTGCACTCGCTTTTTAGAAGCACGTATATGTACTCGCATATGCATTTGCTCAGATATAGACATGCGAAACAGCCACGTATAAATGGAAGGGCTTTATAGACTTCCAGATATTGCACCAGGATAGTTTCTCCCAGTCAAACACAGCACGAGCAGGATTGCAGGAGAATCAGAGAACGATTACACGCAGACGCCTCCTTAGGATGCCCCATGCCTGCGTTTAATTCCGGAAACACGCTGACAACGTGATACTGTGCCGTGTTGTGTCATTATGACAATGTGAGAATAAATGGATTTATTCTGCATGGGATAAATTGTTATCAATTGATTTCGTTGCAAAGCATAAATGAATTTCAGTGCCGAAACGTGGTTAAAATACAATGGAAACACCTCAAGCGCTTCTAATTAGACCAAGATGAAATGTCAACGTGGTCAACATTTTACCCTGGCATTCATCTCCCTCTCTCTCTCTCTGCATATCGGCAGGATTCATTAATATTTCAGAGAGGACACAGGCTGCTGTGTGGGTATTTGACACAGTGTGTAAAAATTAACCCCTACTGCGCTGGAGCTCTTCTCTGGCAAAGGAAGAGCAAACACACATAATGCATTATCATCCGTATGAATACATTATAAATACTTTAGAGTAGAATTATACAAGATCAAAAGTATCTATTTTCCAAAAAAGCCCACAAAGAGTAAAAAGGATGCAATAAATAGTCAGAATTAATCATTAAAGTGAGCAACCAATACTGATGAACAGTGCTGGGTAGATTACTATAGTCCATTGATTACAAATTACATGACAAAAAATGTAGTCGGTATCCCTGAAATTGTATTAACCCAAATTAATTAAGTACACTAAACATAAAAATTTCAATTTTTTATGTAGTACTGAATTTTTTGAGTTAGGTGTACGATTTACATGAGTTTCCTCACTCTATTGAATGTTTTAAGTTGAATCAACTCAACTAAGCTTATTTGAGTCTGTTGCCAATGGCAACGAAATGAGGAACCCGACACAAAGAAGCTGATTGGTCTGAGCTGCTGTTTGAACTGACACCTCGAGGGCGCGCATTTCTGTCAGTGTTTGCTGGTGAGTTGAAACTTTCTTTACCTTTTGCTCTGAAACCATTATCAATAAATGAAAGCAATAACAGTTAGCTAATAAAAAAATATATATAATTTAAGACTGCATGAATGTCGATTGCAAACCTTTCGCTACGGTCTTTTACGGATCGGCTTTTTTTTCTTCTTTTACTTTTTCTTTTTTTACTTTACTTTTGCGAGTATTACACAAACAAGCTTATATTGAAAAAACTTTGTGTGCCTGATATTAGCCCAAGAAATGCAATCTCTCGTCAATATAGTTAGTTAGTTACTGAATCCATTTCATTTAATACCAAGTCTTTTCTACCATGTAATGCCGGATAACTTTACTGCCATTTTTAGAAGCAGTTTATGGATTACTCAACAGTTCACATCTTAATGACACTTTGCTTTATATATATATGTGTGTGTGTGTGCTTTAAAAAAAATAAATAATGTGCTTTGTTGTCACTCTACAGATTCCAAGAAGTGCAGTGCTGAGCTAAAAAAAAAGGATGATGGAAATGAAAAGATGGAAATGTAAGTGCTGTCAATTTGCTTGTGGCAAAAGGGGATACTTGTTAAAACATACTAAACATTTTATTTATGTTAAGGCTATGGATTACAGGTAATGATGTCAATGTACAGTCAATGTGCTCATTGTTTTGCTTCATATAAGATCTCAGTATATCTTCAAGAGCCAGGGGTATTAATTTTGTGTTTTCTGTATCTTTTTTTTTTTTTTTTTTTTGACTCTCAAAGTAATGGAACCCCTTCACTTCCATATTATGAATCACCAAGGACCATGGATTCAGTCACCTACATTTTAAATGGCCTGAGGGTGAGTAAATTAACAGCAAATTTTCATTTTGCGTGAACTTTTTCTGTAATACAGAAAAAAAGCAATAATCGATGGAAATGTGATTTTCATTTTTCACTGATACAATGTTGTCTCTGCATCCTCGGACCTCTGACCTCACTGACATGAAGTGTGTTGCCATAAGAGGGATTCCTGTAATACCTGATCACCCTTCTTTGAAGAACTTCATGAAGTTCTTCAAAGCATGCTTTGTAAGTATTGTTGATTTTTCTTTCTGTTATAAATGATGTAAACTAAAGGGGTCATAACATAGTTTTTAGCTAAAATTTATTTTATTAATTTCCTTCATGTCCAGGCTTCTAATGATGAGGAGTCACACGAAAACGTTCCAGTTGGAATCCGTGAAAGCGAAGATGTCGCACAGCATCCCCTGTCTTTCTCCTCCATCTAGCCCCTGTAAGGAATCGTCTCAGAGGGTAATCTTGGGAAGGACGGTTTAGAGAACCTCCCTCAGGCCATTTGTTCTTGTTTTTGGATTGACTTATGCCTTGCATCTTGATTATTGAGCAATACATTAAACATACATTTTCTCTTTGTTTTATTAGATAAAATCTCAACACCTAATTTGTCAAAATGGATTTTGTAAAATGAATTAAAATAAACTGAATTATAAAACAAAATCCTTGTTGTTTGTATTTTTGTCCTTTATTGTGCAGCTGTAACTTAAAGAATAATAAATCGGCAGAGAAATCAGTCAAATTAAACCAATTAAATAGTTTTATTAAAAATGCAATTTGATCTACTAAAAGTTAACTTTAGTGCAATTTAATGTTTTGAGTTACCTTAACTGGTAAATTTTAGTTATTGTAACAGATAGTTAGTTCAATGAACTAACACTTTCCAATGTAAAGAACTTGAAATGACTTGTTTGTTCAACAAGACAAAATCAACTTTTTTAGGGCAACGAGTTTCCATAATTTTTTTAAGTTCAATCAACTTGTACGGGCTTACAGTGTATTAGATAACACATTTTAGGTAATCGAATTGAACTACTTTGGATTACTTTTGACCTAACTCGTTTATCACATATATTTGATGAGTATGATTATTTTGTACCACACTCGATATAAAAATACAAAGAGAAATAAAATATATTCCATTCTTAGTTATCAACATCTTGAAATGCATTGAACGTTATATTACACCACTGGGGTTTGTGAAAGACCTTCAGGGGTTTGTGAACTGAAAGAAGCTGATACTTAATTAAATCACAATTAACAATGTAAAATAATAATAATAATAATAATAATAATAATAATAATAATAATAATAATAATAATAATAATAAATGAAATTAATGAATAAATAAAAAAAAATACTAAAAATATATAGGTAACACTTTACTTAATGCCTTTATACACAGTGCATTATAAAATAAGTTTAAATGCATTAATTATGCCTTGTAATGCACCTTATAATGCATTCATGAATAATACTAATCACAGTTATAATACATTATAATACTTAACTATTCACTGTTACAGCTGTAATGCATTATAAAGGCTTTAAGCAAAGTGTTACCAAGATATTTTATGATTACATAATCCAGACTGCATATAATAAGCAGCAGTACTGATAAATATGGCCTGTATCAATAGGAAATCATGAATGTAAATCTAGATATTCAGCAGTGGTATTTTTGTGACTATCAAGGCCAAATGACAATAGAGTTGAGGTGGGTTATACATAAGCAGATTAGTTGGTTTGCAAGATGCAAGATATCATTGAATATTTATGGTGGTCAACAGTGTTAAGGATAACGCATTACAAGCAACGTGAGTTATGTGATCAGATAACTTTTTTTCAAGTAACTAGTGAAGTAACGCATTACTTTTTAATTTGCAAGAAAATATCTGAGTTACTTTTTCAAATAAATGATGATTTTGTTTTCCCATTTACTGACTGTCCAGCTCCATTTTATATTAAAAAAAAGCAAGCAAGCCCAGCCCAGATTTTAAAAGTAATGCAAAAAATTACTTTCCATAAAAAGTAACCAAGTAATGTAATTAGTTACTTTTTTAGGGAGTAATGCAATATTGTAATGTATTACTTTTAAAAGGAACATTCCCCAACACTGGTCATCAAAAGGTCATTGATCAAGGTGGATGGTTTAAAGGTCATAAGGTCAAATATAATGCACTGTGCATTAAGTGTAAGCCAGAACTGGTCAGCACTGCACTTTTAAGAAATCCATGAAAATGGAGACAGGACAATGTGACAAGACATCGCTATTATTGTAGTTAAATCTACTGTAAAATGCTACTGCAATGAGAAGCCATTCAAATGTAGCTTTGCAAGAAATATCAAAGTATGTCCTTTTTTTGGTTTCCTATGACAATGGTTCAGCATATTTTGTTCGTTCCATCAGGGACTTATTATCATTGAGAAATAGCTGCAAGGTAGGATAGATGCAGTTCCAATCTCTCTGTGTCCTTATTTAAAGAATTCAGGACAAAAATCGACTGAGACATTAAAATACTGCTTGCTCTCAGTTGCAGGACTCTGAAGTAAGTAATTTACTGAAAGAACAGGCCAATCCTAATCTGAGGGCCTCTAATAATCAGCTTAGCTGTAAACATATACAAATTATTCATCTGAGCCACACAGATCTTCAATCAGCCTGTAAGAATGTAAAAATTGTAAATAAGTAATATATAAGGGAAACAAGTCAACTTAGCTCAAAGCGAATCATTTATGATTTTATAGGGAATTTGAACAGAATCACTGTTTCACGGCTGATCTCTGAGTCGGCCTGCGATTCAGTGAACGAGCCGTATAACATCAACTCTGCACTGGATATTAAAATCCAAAATATAGTGAAAACACTATTAATAAGCACAGTAACAAGATCGGCAGATTAAGACATTAACTTGTAAGCACAAAACACAAGATACTTCTCTTTTCGATATAAATAAGACTTTATTTATATAAACCTAAGACATGTAAACTAATCTAATCTAACACATGAACACACGCATTCACACATTCACACGTTGCAGAAAGAGAGAAAGTGAGGAAAGGATGAGTTTAAAGAATGAAAATGTGAAATCCCAAGTTTACAGCAATATGTGCAATTGCATAGACCTGAACCATCAATCACTTTTTTAACCCTCGCATTGAGTTTCTCAATGAGGCTAAAATTTATATTAAACTGCAACGACTCAGCAAAAGTCTGGAGGTTGTACTTGCTTATGTTGCCTTAAGGGATTCCCTTGTGTCCTTGTTGTCTTTGGAGAAAGGGGTTTCCCGAGGTTGCTGATTGGCTGAGTTCAGTGGTCTTTCATAGTAAAATCTTGGGTGTTGGCTCTTGATGCGGAGTTGGTCTGGTTGAAGTTTGGGCGGGTGCAGTCGAAGCTGGACTTTGCGGCAAACTTAACTTAACGAAACTCTCACGGAAAGACAAGAAATTAAAGTAAAAGAATAAAAGAATGTAACGAGACTAGGTGGTTTTTCTTCTCATTGTGGTAGCAGCTGGCACGTAGGCCAGAGCACGCTCAAAGAGCAGCGTCAAAACGCGGTGGCAAAAGAGAAGAGATCTGAGAAGCAGAGAAAGAGAGCTAAGAGAGAGTTTGATGGTGTCCTGAGTATTTAAACTCGACTTCTAGACCATCCTATCTGGACGTCTTGACCAGTTAGAAATGATCTTGGCTCGTGATGTTGTATGTTTCTCCTCCCCATTCATAAATCTAAAATGTTATCTTATCGGTCATATGGTCCGAATTTTCCCGCTCTTACAGAGTACAATTTTGGACATGATTTCTCTAACAAGACTATGGTACATTTGACAAAAAAATGATTGGAAGAAACATTTAAAGCATGATTTTTCAAACTCATACATACCAAACAAGGATATGAACTCTTAAACTATTCCCTAGTTATTAAAATACATACATAATATGTGATTAAAACATGATCATCAATTGTGTGGGTTACATACATAATATGGAGTTCATTAGTTGCTCATAAGTCCTTTTAAGATGATTTTAGGTGCATATGGAAACGACTCTGTGGACAAAGTAATTTCAGTCTGATCTTTCTTCTATGTGGAGATAACAGAAGCTGTGATTTCTATCGTGAAACACATGTGATGGCCATCTCTTTGACCATCAGTGTTTTAATGTTGCAAGCTGTTCAGTGAAAGAGGCTTGTTGGTAAGGTTTTCTTCAGACGGGCTGGAGCTAGGAATCTGATTTATTACATCCTGTTGCAGCCTTGGGGCCTCTCTGTGGAATGTGGCTCTTTTGGTGGTTCTAACACCAATCTGATTGAATCTTAAATTGTCTGATTCGCTCTGATATCCTACAGAAATAAATCTCTATAATATCTCAGTCTTTTCCCAGAAACAGCAAAGAGATTTCAGATGTTTTGCTGGGTTTATATGATATTTATATTCCTGTATGTGGTGTGTATATAATACTACTACTACTACTACTACTACTACTACTACTACTACTAATAATAATAACAATAATAATAATTATTAGTTATTGTTATTTTATTGTAGTCAACTAAAACCATTAAACAATATTTTCATTACTTGAAATAAAATAATCATGATCTTAAGTAAACTAAAATATAAAATTTTTTTCCAGAGCAACATTTCTCATTTTTGTTTAACTTGAAGTTCTAAAATAACTAAAGTTAAATAAACCAAAAGTAATAAGTAAAAAATTATTAAAACTATATAGACATTTAAACAAAACACAAACAAAAAATCATAAAAATGAGAAAACACAACAAAATTACTACAACTTGAATGTATATATATATATATATATATATATATATATATATATATATATATATATATATAGTTATTTGTACATATTTTCTGTTTTTATTTTTGTAAAGTGTATTATGATATATTATAAGTAGATTCTTTACCAAACGCTTTACTCCTTGCTGTCTCTTTAGTGTTTCACAAGAGATTTTAGAAATGTCACAAACTGCGCTCAGATTGGCCAACACACCAAAAGTCAGGAGATTTCAATATGAAGTCAAATATGTCTCATCAAAATCCTCCAAAACCAAACGATCTGAGCTGTGCTCCCCACATCATCTGTGAACCACACGTCTCTTTTATTTCTCCTGAGGATATGATGCAACACGACAGAGAAGTGAGCTATGAAAGAGTAATGAAATGTTCATCTGAGGTGTGTGTGGTATCCTCTAATGTTATGCAGATTACACAGAGGTCTCTAACCTGTCCAAAAAAGATGCATGATGATTGTGTCCGTGTGCTGCTGTTCCTCCCTCGATCCCTCTCGCAATCTCTCCCTCCTGCTCTGCCGTTCTTTGCTCATTTACAGACGAGCAAACAGCAGAAGTAGACTGTGATATTTAAACAAAGAGAGACCTCTTCACTTCTTCACCCTCGCTGACTCCGTGTCCCGCAGAGGACCGGCTCCTTTCACTCAGCTATCAAAAAATCACAGTCAGACTGTGCTATCATGCTTGTTACCCAACAAAACCTCAACATGACAATAACACACTGAAGAATAGATGCAATTACTGTATGACTGATGATTCACTCCTGATTGACTTTGTCAGCATTGTTCTCTTGCAGCCTATAATGACAACCATCTCTGATTTTAATGCACACAGAGGGGAAGTTTGGATCCGGTCGAGATGCGCTGTACTTTGACCGTTAGAGTGTTTAATAATTGCAGGCTGTTGTGGTTTTAAAGGAGAACGGGTCGAGTAATCATTCGCCAGGCAATTAGCCTCTGCTGTGCATTAAACACAGGCCGTCCAGACCTGCACACATTAACACACATGAAAGCTCAGAGGTGAGTGTTTCACAGATGAGGGTGTTACGACAAATGTTTTGACGGAGCTTTCACCGAAACAGACTGATAATCGATAAAACGCCTCCTACTGTTAGTAAACAGACATAAACTTCAGTGTCATGGATTCATGGATTGCAACATGTTTTATGAACTGAGCACATGTTGGTACTGAGTACACTATGCTGTAATGTACAATATATATATATTTCCCCTTCGGGAACTCGAGCTGCGTCGTAAACGCTTTGGGAATGCCCCTGTGTTCCCACGCTCTGAAACACGTGTGTAATCCGTCCGAGGGAATCCCGGCTGACGTCACCGGCGGAGATGACGTAGCGACCAGGAAGCTATAAAAGCAGCTGCGGTGGAGACAGCGACAGCTTCTGTTGTTCAGTAAGCGCTCTATGTGTGTTACATCTTATTTACTGTTGTTTGTCCCGTATTATTGTTGATATGGCAACTAGCAAGCGTGAGTCTGACAAGCAGCGTTTCAGGCTGTGTTTTCCTCCCTGCCCTCTTTACGGGTGGGGATATACACAGTTTGTGCGTTGCTTGTCTAGGAGCGACAAGCAACGCACAAGGGAGCTGACTGTCCGCATTGTGTTCGTCTTTCAATGTGGACGCTTCGCTCCCGGAGATCGTTCTTTGAGGAGGGCGATCTCGCCAGCGTTCCCCGCAGTTCGGGTCCCGCCTCTGCCGAGGCAGAGCGGCACCTTACAACGTGGAGATCGCAGATGGATCTGGCACAAAGGATGGAGATGGGCACGTCCTTTTCTCCATCTTCCCCTGCCAGATCTAGCGATCACTCTTTGGGGACGGAGGCACATTCTGAAACGGTTTCCTCCGCCCCGAGAGAGGGCTCGGTGTTCGTTTTGTCTTCCTCTGAGGAGGGAGATGACGCGAGCGCCGATTGAGACAAGTCTGTGGACTTGCCACCACAGTCTGTCTTGTTTGAGGAGCTGTTGGAGGTAGTAACTAGAGCTGTGGCCAAATTAAACATCGATTGGCCAGCAGAGAAAAATCGACAGGAGCATTCTAAAAGCAAGCTAGATGAACGCTTCCTGCGCTCAAAGTCACTGCCTCCACGCCGGGGCCTGCCTTTTTTCCCCGATCTGCATACTGAGGTGTCTAGATCGTGGGATAAACCATACTCGGTCCGCCTCTTCAGTCCATATGTTTCTCATTATTCTAACGTAGTAGGGCTGAATGAGCGCGGTTATTGGAAGATTCCCCAGGTTGAGGATACGCTTGCGGGCTATCTTTCGCCTGGTGGTGTATCTTCCCTTAAGGCCCCAGTGTTACCCACCAAGCCGCTTTGGACTTCTTCGGCTTTGGTGGGTAAAGCGTACACGGCAGCGGGTCAGGCTGGAGCTTGCTTGCACACTATGGCGGTGTTGCAGGCATACCAGGCTTACCTGCTAAAAGAAATGGATGAGGGAGAAGATATTAAGAATGATGATATCGCTGAATTGCGTAGAGCCACAGATTTGTCACTTCAGGCCACAAAGGAGACTGCCAGAGCAATTGGGCGGTCTATGACAGCCCTTGTGGCCACGGAGAGACATCTGTGGTTGACCCTGTCTAATATTAACGATAAAGACAGGGTCTTTCTACTAGACGCCCCTATTTCGCCTTCTGGCCTGTTCGGAGACGCGGTAAACACTGCCGTCGACAGGTTTCAGGAGGCTAAGAAACAGGCGGCAGTTTTTCAGCGATTTCTCCCTCGCCGTTCTCAAAGTGGGGCTGATAGGCGGAATCAGCCCCAGCCGTTTACCAGCTCCTCATATCGAGAAGTCCAAAAACGGACCGTTGCCACTCATAAACCTCCTCAAAGAGAAAGTCAGGAGGGGGGCGACGCTCCAGGTCGAAGTCCTCAAGGGAGATGACGGATCTGAGGACCGTCATTTTCAATAAGAAGGCTTCGGCCAAAAGGTCCTGACGCTTTCAGTCCAAGACGTCTGAGGGCAGGCCCTTCTGGGGAAGAGCTGTACACACCTCATTATACGGTGCCCGTCTCTCCTCAGTGTCCTCAGGAGATCAGTCTGCCAACCCTGCCACCCATGGTGCTTCAGGGCGCAGTGGTCTCCGGCGAGTATTTCCTTCAGCCTCCGCCCAGAAACGTAGCGGTCCTGAGGGGCTCGCTACCCCCAAAAAAGTCTCTAGAACAGCTAGATCGGCTGTCCCCTGCTGGTCCTCCACTTCAGGGCACCGAGCTAGCAGTTCAAAGTACACCAGAGGCCAATCTCGAGAGACTGGTTCCCTTAGTACATTATATGGCAGCGTGGAAGCTTCTGTCAAATGTATCTCAATGAGTCCTGCACACTGTAGAGAGAGGGTACAAGATTCAGTTCGGGTCGCGTCCGCCTCTATTCAACAGGGTGTTTCCCACTCTGGTGGGCCCCGAGCAGGCTCTGGTAATGGAACAAGAAGTAGCTACTCTCTTGAGGAAGGAGGCCATCGAGGTGGTCCCTCCTCTCGACAGAGAGTCCGGGTTCTACAGCCGACACTTCATCGTTCCGAAGAAGGATGGGGGGTTGCATCCTATTCTAAATCTGCGATTGTTGAACTGCTCAGTCATGAGACTCAAGTTCAAGATGCTTACTATCAAGCAAGTCGTGTCTCAAATCAGGTCCGAGGACTGGTTTGTTACTATAGATCTGAAAGACGCCTACTTCCATATATCCATCCTTCTTCAACACAGGAAGTTCCTAAGGTTTACTTTTGGGGGCAACGCGTACCAATATCAGGTTCTTCTGTTCGGTCTAGCACTCTCACCCCGCACTTTCACGAAGTGTGTGGATGCTGCTCTGGCTCCCTTGAGACTCCAGGGCATCCGCATACTGAATTACATCGACGATTGGTTGATTCTAGCTCAATCAGAGCAGGTAGCAGTTCGGCATCGAGATGTCGTTCTCGCTCACATGAGAGACTTGGGGTTAAGATTAAACGCAAAGAAAAGTGTGCTTCCTCCAGTACAGAGGACCACTTACTGGGCGTGGTGTGGGATTTCGACCACGATGCAGGCACGTCTGTCTCCTGCTCGTATCGAGTCGATCCTCGCAACAGTCAAGAGAGTGAGAGAAGGCCAGTCACTCACTGTGAAGCAGTTTCAGAAACTGTTGGGTCTGATGGCAGCTGCGTCCAACGTGATACCTTTTGGCCTGCTGTACATGAGACTCTTGCAGTGGTGGCTCAGGACCACAGGGTTTTCCCCGAGGGGCAACCCCTTTCGCTTGATCAAGGTCATGCGGCGATGCTTACGTGCCTTAGACATGTGGAAGAAACCGTGGTTCCTGTCACAAGGCCCCGTGTTGGGGGCTCCGTGTCGTCGCGAAACGCTAACGACGGACGCCTCCCTCACGGGCTGGGGAGCGGTCATGAGTGAAGGTCCCCATCTCAGCTGGCACATCAACTGCCTGGAGATGCTGGCAGTATTTCAAGCATTGAAGCATTTTCTCCCAGACCTGAGAGGCCATCATGTGCTAGTTCGCACAGACAATACGTCGGTGGTCTCTTACATCAACCGCCAGTGGGGTCTGCGTTCGCGCCCCCTGTACAGGCTGGCGCGCCAGATCCTTCTGTGAGCCCATGGGAAACTGCTCTCCTTGAGGGCAGTGTACATCCCTGGGTACCTCAATCAGGGAGCAGACATCCTGTCGAGACAGGGGCTGAGGCCCGGGGAATGGATGCTACACACCGAGGTGATGGAGCAGATTTGGAAGAAGTTCGGTCGAGCCCAGGTGGACTTGTTTGCGTCTCGAAAGACCTCACAATGTCCCCTCTTGTTCTCTTTGACTCATCCAGCTCCACTGGGGCTGGATGCCATGGTACAGACGTGGCCGAGGCTTTGTCTGTACGCCTTCCCCCCGATTGCTGTGCTCCCGGGAGTTCTGGAGAGAGTTCGCCGGGATGGGGCTTGTCTCTTGTTAGTAGCCCCGTACTGGCCGGGCCGTCCATGGTTTGCAGAGCTGGTAGCCCTGCTAGAAGACTCTCCATGGGAGATTCCCGTTCGGCGGGATCTCCTCTCACAGGCAGGGGGCACCATTTTTCACCCCTGCCCAGAGTTGTGGAAGTTTTGGGTGTGGACCCTGAGGGGGCACAGCTCACAGCATCCGGTCTCTCAACCGAGGTTGTTGAGACCATCCTCCAGTCCAGAGATCCCTCTACGAGAAAATCGTACACTGCTAAATGGCAACTGTTCATGTCCTGGTGTCACAGCCGTCAGCTGGACCCAGTAGTTTGCCCTATCGGGTCAGTGTTGGAATTTCTGCAAGACAGATTTGCCTCAGGGTTATCCTCTTCCACGTTGAATGTCTACATGGCCGCTATTGCTGCTCACCACGCCACTGTGGGCGAGCAGTCTCTAGGGAGGAACCCGTTAGTAACACGATTTCTCCAGGGTACCAGGACGCTGAGGCCTCCAGTACGCCCAAGGATGCCTACCTGGGATTTGGCTGTGGTTCTAGAGTCCCTTTCTAAAGCTCCCTTTGAACCACTGGAAGAGGTTCCTTTGAGGTTTCTTACAGTCAAGAATGTATTTCTTTTAGCCATCTCTTCCTTGAAGAGAGTCGGTGATCTGCAGGCCCTGTCAGTGGCCCCATCATGTCTCGAGTTTGCGCCTGGAATGGCGAGAGCATTTCTGTACCCCAGGCCGGGGTATGTCCCGAAGGTGCCCTCAGTTGTTCCACGGCCAGTTATTCTTCAGGCATTCTGTCCAATTCCCTTTCGGGATTCTGAACAGGAAAAGCTTATTTGTGTATACGTCCACAGAGCTGCCCTGTGGAGGAAGTCGGACCAACTGTTTGTGTGCTACGGTCCCTATAAGAAGGGTCTTTCTGCTAACAAGCAAACCCTCAGCAGGTGGATAGCAGTATTACCACTGCATACGAGTCTTCTGATCTCCCCTCACCTCTGGGGGTCAGGGCTCATTCTACTAGAGGTATGGCGGCCTCTAAGGCCTTCTCATCTGGTGTATCGATGCACGATATTCGTAACGCTGCGGGATGGTCCACCCCTTCGACCTTTGTCAGGTTCTACAGCCTTGACCTTGATGCCACTCCTGGCTCCTCAGTCCTCTCTGTCTAAGCTGTGCCGTTCCACACTAGGCAGGGATTTGTCAGTATGGTGGCGTGGGCATTGTCGTTCCCAAAGCGTTTCCGACGCAGCTCGAGTTCCCGAAGTGGAACGTCCCAGGTTACGTATGTAACCATGGTTCCCCGAGGGAACGAGACGCTGCGTCGCATGCCATACTTCCTGCATCCCTGCGAGCACTTCCTTCACTCTGAAGCTGTCGCTGTCTCCACCGCAGGTGCTTTTATAGCTTCCTGGTCTCTACGTCATCTCCGCCGGTGACGTCAGCCGGGATTCCATCGGACGGATAACACACGTGTTTCAAAGCGTGGGAACAAAGGGGCTTTCCCAAAGCGTTTCCGACGCAGCGTCTCATTCCCTCGGGGAACCATGGTTACATAGGTAACCTGGGATGTTATTACCACTACAATGACAAAACATATTTACAGTGTTTTTAATTTGCCCTGCTGGTGCATTTTGAAAATTGAAAGCCATTATAATTGAAAGCCATTATTTTTAACGTTTAATAGGCTCTGAAATATATAACAACTTTTAATTTAAGTGATTTTAAAACAGTCTTCACATAAACTATATTATAAATGCATAAACTATACAGATTAATCTTTATTCAACCTATAAAAGTTAATCATTGACTAGAACAGTCCAAGGATTTCTCTTTTTCTTTTGTTCTTTGATTTACATCAATGACAGACTTCAGCAGGTTTCACTTTAAAATCAGCGCTGTCTCTTTAAAACCTGATGCACATGACGCGGATCTGACACACATCCGATTTTCTCCCAACTCTATAGGGTCATTTAAGACTTTATAACTCATTTAAGACTATGTTCACAAGGTAACTCGCCGAAACAGCACATTTTGACATAATTGTGTGTGTTTTCGTCCGTTGAAGCTCTACTGGTGAACTGTCTGAAGCGGCTCAGCGTATGTGTTCAGCCGAACGAGCAACCTTTGAAACTATAGCCTACTTCACAGGACTGTTTAGTCAGTGAAACCCCGGGTATATGTCGCCGCATTCTCGGGTTATAAAGAATAAAGAAGGGAAAAGTTAATCTTCCGAAATGAAGCAGCAAAATCTTCTCAGGTAAAAGTTATTAGAACCGTGTCTAGGGACAAGCTGGCCATCACACTGTTCTGACCTTATCAGCCCGTTTGTATCCTATTATTTGATTCGCTCTTGTCGCTTATGACAGAACAGCTAATCACGATGATTTTGTCTTTGGAAAATATTATTTGTATTCGCTTATGTCAGAAACAGCGAATCTCTTTAAAAACTGGCTGTTGTTTTCACTTCTTGGCATTGTTATAAATCGTAAAAGTTGTACCAGCCAACTGGTGACTGACACTGTTACATATACTCGACAACGCCGATATTTACTCGCATTTGACGCTTGGCGAGTGTTAATTTTAGGCCCTGTGTATATACAGGTGCATCTCAATAAATTAGAATGTTGTGGAAAAGTTCATTTATTTCAGTAATTCAACTCAAATTGTGAAACTCGTGTATTAAATAAATTCAGTGCACGCAGACTGAAGTAGTTTAAGTCTTTGGTTCTTTTAATTGTGATGATTTTGGCTCACATTTAACAAAAACCCACCAATTCACTATCTCAACAAATTAGAAAACTTCATAAGATCAATAAAAAAAAAAAAAAAAATTAAAAAAAAAACATTTATAGTGAATTGTTTGTCTTCTGGAAAGTATGTTCATTTACTGTATATGTACTCAATACTTGGTAGGGGCTCCTTTTGCTTTAATTACTGCACGAGTTTCACAATTTGAGTTGAATTACTGAAATGAACTTTTCCACAACATTCTAATTTATTGAGATGCACCTGTATATATGTGTATGTATGTATTACCATATAAAATATGATTAAAAAAAATAAAACAATATAAAAATATTAGATATAATACAATAAACCAGTGTTATTTTACTATCACTGAGACACTGTAATGTTTTTATTAATATTTAGAATTTTTAAATATATTTTCTGTTTTCACTTTCATTTTAGTTAAAGTTTTAGTTTAGTAATTTCACTGTGTGTTTTTGTCATTTGTATTAGTTATTTTGGTAACACTTTACTTAAAGCCTTTATGTATAATGCATAATACAAGTAGTTATAATGCATTAATTATGCCTTGTAATGCACCTCGTGAATAATTGTAAACACAGTTAATACATTATAACACTTACCAGTTCATTGATACACTATGCATTTTAAATTTGGTTATAATTATTTACAACAAGATCTAATGTATTACAACACACATTATGAATAATTATAGTGCATTATACCCTTTCATAACCCTTTATAATGCATTATACATAAAAGCTTTAAGTAAAGTGTTACTGTTATTTTTATGTCTAAGTAGTGTTTAATAATTTAGTTTAGTTTTAGTTATCATGTTGAACTAAATGAAAATGAGAAATGTTAACAAGCTTTTATACATTTTTTTTTGATCTCAGTAAATGTTTATTTTCTTTCAAGTAACAAAAAGGTGTTTTTATGGTTTACTTTTAGTTATCTATAATAACCCTGGTATATTCTATATATATTACAGTCTTCATCATTTAAATAGTGAGCCTAGTTTATGGTACTGTGGGGTTTTGTGATTATATGCTATGCTATAAAATACACAATGATTTATTCGCCCTTTAGCTGAATTTACAGGACAGATTTCAAATTTCACAGTGTGTTTATGCCTTTGCTGGATATTTCACTTGCAATGGAGATACATAATGTTTATGAGATATCTAATAGCCTATAAAGTCACCCTCTCTCTCTGTAAGACACACCATCACACCATCACACAACACCCGTAACTCAACGCATCCATTTATACAGCAGCGAGAATGTCTTTCAGTTGACTTTTCATTCAGGAAGCAAAGAGGATGTACTGCATTCACATAAATATAAACTGAATTTATTAAAATTCAAAGAAATTCATATAGCTACTGTAAATTTTGCATGCAATTAACATGAATTAATTTCAAACATTTTAGTAAAAAAAAAAAAAAAAAAAAAAAAAAAAAAAAAAATATATATATATATATATATATATATAAGTCAGTAAACATATATGTGTAATACTGAAATAATTTATATATATATATATATATATATATATATATATATATATATATATAAATAATTTCAGTATTACACATTTATGTTTACTGACTTTTACTGACTAAAAAAGATTACTGGAGTACATTTTACAAAAAAAAAAAAAATAATAATAAATAAATAAATAAATAAAAATTGTCTACTTTTTACTTGCCATTTCTTAATTATTCACAATTATTTGTGAAACTTACTAGCAATTTCTAAGTGAAAATAGTTTCTACACCATTTATTATATTTTATTTACTTATTTTGTTTCCCAAAAATAATGTGGTGGACATTTTGTCTTGTGCGACAAAATTAAAATGTCTTTGTATGGTTGTTTTGAATATTTTGACAATTAGTTCAGCAAAATATATCTAATCATTTGAGGGGGAAAAAAAAATCTACTCATCAAGAAACAATTCATTAGTCATGTTGGAGTAATGAAATGCCTCTGTCGTGTGAATGTGTTGAATTTGCTTGAATTGCACTTCAGTATCTTCCTGTCGCTCCATTCCAATTTCCATTTCAACGTCTGATGGTGAGTGGCCATTCTCAAGGAATTGAAAGGAAGCCAAATCTTCACCCATGCCAGCTATACAGACAGCATTGACATTCACAGTCATTCACTCTGTTTCTAGTGCACCTTATCACCCACAAAACAATTCCTCTTTCTGTAGCCAAACAAGCAGGCAGTGTGATGAGCAGAGGAGGGGCAGTGACAGATCCATCAGCGCTGCCTTCCCTCGCAGTCACCGCTACCATGGCTGCCAGGGCCTGTATGTCACTCCGATTACACAAACAGCAAACATCCTCTCTCCATCCTTCGCTGTCTCCGGCCCGTGCCTCCGACGACACGCGGCTCAGGCTGTCAAACACAGCACATGTCAGGAACGGGACTGAGGCGCAGTCATGCTAATCCTTTCACACTGTCCAACATTACATGCTATTAGCGCTGGTAATTACTTTATCATCATCTTCATCATCAGCCCCTCCGCGCACAACCTCTATCCAGCCAAGCAACTGCCATTGAGACCAGTGAAAATGCTAATAGATGCTTTCTCCAGCTATTTTTGACCTCGTTTATTCAGACAGACACAATAAGAAGGATTGACATGAAGACTAGTGGCATATAAGAATGATAAACCATGATAAAGAAAAATAAAAGTCTTAAAAATTGAATGTACCAAATTCTTAGAAATGTCCTCTTTCTATTTATTGGTCTCACAATTTTTTTTTTTCAAATTGCAATCAATCAATCAATCAATCAATCAATCAATCAATCAGAATTCATTCATTCATTCATTTATACAAAAAGAGTAATAAAATATCTTCATTACACCCTGAATAAATAAAACAAATATTGCCGGAGTAGGTTTTACAAGAAAGCACTATTTCAGTCGTTATACTTCAAAGTATCTTGTTTAATTACTGTTTCTTTGTAATTAATTGTGAAATTTGCTAGCTTTTTCCCCTCAATATTTTGTATATTATACATCGCAAATTATGCATTCAGAAATATCTTTATTTTTTATGCATGACCTAACATGACATTTACTGTTCAGATGGTTTGTGTTGGTCACACCAAATTACTTTTTAATAATAAATAATAAGATAATATGCAAACTACTTAGTAAGGTTTTCTTTAAAAATATTTGAATCTTTTGATGAGTCTGTATTATTCATTTTGACATTAGGAACATTTCTGCCTTTGTGCCCCCAAAAATACCAAAAATAATTTTAAATGTGTATTTAATTCACTATTTTGGTCAATAAATTGTCATTGACCAAAACAACAAAACAACAACCTCGTAGTGTAAACTCAGTGTAATACCAAAAAAATAAAAAAATAAATAAATAAAAAAAAGGTAAAATAAGTAATTTCTTGTGGAGATACAATTTGCTATACATCATATCTCCATATATTTGTAAAACTACAATCAACATCAGATGCAGTCATATGAGCTTATCAGAAGGAATGGAGGACTGATGTGTTTGTGACTTTTACGTCAATGCTGTTGTCGCAGTTGTTTAGCAGTGCTGGTTCGCCTGAGGATTTGAACCGTTCTGTAGGACGTGTGCTATTTCGCCAGAGGACGGAGGCAAGGAGGACACGGTGCAAATCATCAAGGCATAAAGCACACAACAGTTGCAGACGCTCTCATGTCTCCCATTAAAAAAAGCTGCAGAATGGAACAATTCTGCCTGCGGATGAAAACACTCACCTCAACCGAACTCGCAGACCTCATGGCAAGTACACACTTATTTTGATTGGTGATTTTACCTACACCCCACCACACTCAGGTGTGCATTAAAGAAAGATATACAGAGAGAAAATAAGGACACCTACACCCCAGAGGAAGCTTTGTGTGAAAACACCCTAGATATCTGCAATCTATACATGTTAACTTCATATATACCCCTCTGTGAGACCTTGCATGTCTACAGTCACACTGAAGAAATGAACGCTATTGTGCAACGTCTCGGTCTGACCTTGCCGATGTGAATAGCCTGGTTATATGAGCGTCTCTTTCTCTTCTTTCTGAAGGCTGGTTCAGCCGAAGGCCCAATCTTTCCTCAAGAAGCGAGGAGGAAGAGAGATTCATATCAAATTATCATCGCTCAGGAGGTCTTTGTTATTAAATTTCAGAAGTGCTAACTAGCACGGATGCATGCTGTTCTTGGGCAGAGAAAGAAAATGAGTAAAAACGAGCATCTCTTGGTTCCCTTGGCTGCCGGAGCCGGAGCTCAGTATGGACTGGAATTCAAATGTTCGGGTGAAGTTCGCCTCCGGTTATTCCGGCGTTCAGCTGAGGCGGAAGCGTGTTAGTGGCCATGTTGGACACTGGCTCTTCTCTTCTTGGCAAACATCAAACAAACACTTTTCTTCTCTTGTTTTTTGACGCTCTCTTTCTTAGCCCATGGCTAGAGGATGGGTTTCCAGGGATAATGATTGGTGTCTGCTCCAGCAAGATTTGGACAAGATATAAAGGGAAAAAAGGACAGCTAGTGGCCTAAAGAAATGTTAAAGGATCATTTTCAGAAAATGAAAATTCTGGCCTGTTTTTCTCACCCTTTGTGTCTTTCGAAACCCAAATAACCTTCTTTCTTCAGTGGAACACAAAAGGAGATGTTTTGTAGAATGTCCAAGCTGCTCTTTAACATCTTGATGATTTTTGAGGGGCATAACGCATTGCAACTGTCTTGATATGACAATAAAGAAAGATGCACCTTTAAAAATATACAATTCTTCCTATTCAGCAGACCTGCATTTGTTATTATTATTATTATAGTTTCATAGGAAAAAAAAAAATAAATAAAAAAAAAAAATAATAATATATATATATATGCAGAGTGATTTTACTTTGCTTCTTGAACGTTTTGTGATACTTTTAATGTAAAACGTCCAGTGAGAGTCCTGAAAAGCATGTTCAGTTTTATTCAAAACAGATAAATGTGAATCTGACTGTTTTATTAGGTAACATTATACATACCACAGCAGTTCGGGAATTAAATCATATGTGAAAAATATGTACCACCTACACTAAACCTAACCGATAGTGTTAAAAAAGCAAACGTGATAAAAACACATTTGCTGAAGCAAACATGCCATATTATCTTGCTTCTATAAGTGTTTGAACTTTTATGTTTTACGGATTCATATCGAGTGCTTCACATCATGAGTGCAATGCTGCACTGGGTGCGCTAACGAGCATACTACATCAGAAATGCTGTATATATGGACCTGGTTATGTGATGCAACTGTCAAAATGTATCAGTTTACAATCATGCACTATGATAGAAGTGTTTTGAGCTCATAACATAGTATTGTGCATGGAACTGTGTAAAAATAAGTCTTTATAAATTGATAATTTGCCGCTGTAATCATGAAAATAAATAAAAATTGTTGGTGTTTTACTGTCCCTAGAGTTCACTTCAGCTGGAAACAGCAGTGAATTTTAAGTACAGGTATGTTTTGGAATTTTACAATTTATGACAAGCCATTGTTGGTTTTCTTTCTTTTTTATTTATTTATTTTTTTATTTTTTTTTTAATGACTAAATTTACTAACTTTTCCTGAAAACAGTATAAAACCACATGAAATATATAGACTGTCATATAGACTGCATTTAATATGGTTTTATGTTGTTTTCCACAGAGTATGGAAACAACATTTTGAACATTGTACTAAATGTCTTCGTTTGCATTTCGCAGAAGAAAATCAGTCATTGGTCTTGAAACAGGAAGACGGTCTGTTAATGATGACAAAATCAATTCAGGTGACCTTTTCTTTTAAGTAGTAGCACTGTAAGTACTTTAAGCAGCTAGATGATGATAATGGAAGATGATAAGTGAACGAAGAAGTAAAATAAATAATCATAACCCTAAGACTAATACTAGTACTTCACTAGCTGCTGAAGTCATGCAACAGTCAATGGTTTTCTTGAACAACAATGGCATTGTGGCGACTGACAGGTTAACTGCGTTGACTCAGAATCCACACCAAATCCACACACATTCATTCTACGATGACTCTAAAAGTGCATTATCTCTACCCACACAGTTGCAACAAAACAGCAAACCAACCACCCACATGCTCACCTCGTCTCAAAGACATGCTCCCTCATCTCACCTCACACACCCACACACACACACACACACACACACACACACACATACACACACACACACATACACACACACACACATACACACCTGAGAAAGCAGACAGAGAGCACTTGGAGTAGACATGAACCTCAGGTGGTTAAGCTTGTGAAATCCCACGTATTGTGTATGAGAACAGGCCGGAACCGACTGCACACTGAGAGCCGCTCTGTTATAGACACAGTAGATTCACTGATCATTCCTCCTCTCGTTTTCACCAGGGAAACATTTACAATTCTTCCTTCAAGGCAAAAGCATCTATTACACTATTTTTTATGTATGATCTATATTCAAGAAAATATTTCGTAATTACACTGCACTGGAACATTCCTATTAAGGAACCGATAACATTTTAAAAGCAATTCATTTTAATAGCTATGAGGGTTTGTTATACTACAGCCACACACTGATTTAGGCTATAAAGCTCAATGTGCGTGTGTTCAGCACAGTGGGTTCATTTTAGAGACTGATAAAATAACAGAAGAAATACAAAAAATATCACATGCTAACCACACTATAGCATGTATTTGTATGCATTTTTAATTGCAAAATCTACTTATTTTTATTCACTTATTTTATAGTGCATTTTAAGCCATTTTAGAATGTTCTGCTGTTCTTTTAATAAAGATTAATAATAATTAATAAAGAATTAATAAAGATAATGCAACATATTATTATTATCATTGTTAAAAACCTTATATATATATATATATATATATATATATATATATATATATATATATATATATATATATATATATATATATATTACTATTCAAAACGTATGGGTAGGTAAAGAAAAAAAAAGGAAGACAGGAAAAAACAACAGGAAATTAATACTCTTATTCATCAATGATGCATTAAATTTATCAAATATAATATTGCAAAATATTACTATTTCACATAAATATGAATGCTATTGCTATATGATAATTATGAGAACAATTAATAAATAATAGAGAACCAATAATAACTGATTGAGCACCAAATCAGCATATGAGAATGTAGAATTAATGTAGAAACAGCATATAGATGGTATACTTTGTGTTTAATGGCATAGCCTATTATTAATGAAGTATCACTGATACCAATACTCCTACTGATTCTCAATTAGAATCTCCTCTCAATTTTAGCCATGAACAGTATTACAGTATAATTGAAAGCCATTATTATAAACATTTAATAGGCTTTTAATTTAAGTGAACTTAAAACAATTTTAGACTTATTTAACATGTTAATATATATATATATATATATATATATATATATATATATACAGGTGCATCTCAATAAATTAGAATGTCATGGAAAAGTTCATTTATTTCAGTAATTCAACTCAAATTGTGAAACTCGTGTATTAAATAAATTCAATGCACACAGACTGAAGTAATTTAAGTCTTTGGTTCTTTTAATTGTGATGATTTTGGCTCACATTTAACAAAAACCCACCAATTCACTATCTCAACAAATTAGAATACTTTATAAGACCAATAAAAAAAAAAAAAAAAAAAAAAAAAAAAAAACATTTTTAGTGAATTGTTTGCCTTCTGGAAAGTATGTTCATTTACTGTATATGTACTCAATACTTGGTAGGGGCTCCTTTTGCTTTAATTACTGCCTCAATTCAGCGTGGCATGGAGGTGATCAGTTTGTGGCACTGCTGAGGTGGTATGGAAGCCCAGATTTCTTTGACAGTGGCCTTCAGCTCATCTGCATTTTTTGGTCTCTTGTTTCTCATTTTCCTCTTGACAATACTCCATAGATTCTCTATGGGGTTCAGGTCTGGTGAGTTTGCTGGCCAGTCAAGCACACCAACACCATGGTCATTTCACCAACTTTTGGTGCTTTTGGCAGTGTGGGCAGGTCCCAAATCCTGCTGGAAAATGAAATCAGCATCTTTAAAAAGCTGGTCAGCAGAAGGAAGCATGAAGTGCTCCAAAATTTCTTGGTAAACGGGTGCAAGTGACTTTGGTTTTCAAAAAAACACAATGGACCAACACCAGCAGATGAGATTGCACCCCAAATCATCACAGACTGTGGAAACTTAACACTGGACTTCAAGCAACTTGGGCTATGAGCTTCTCCACCCTTCCTCCAGACTCTAGGACCTTGGTTTCCAAATGAAATACAAAACTTGCTCTCATCTGAAAAGAGGACTTTGGACCACTGGACAATAGTCCAGTTCTTCTTCTCCTTAGCCCAGGTAAGACGCCTCTGACGTTGTCTGTGGTACAGGAGTGGCTTAACAAGAGGAATACGACAACTGTAGCCAAATTCCTTGACACGTCTGTGTGTGGTGGCTCTTGATGCCTTGACCCCAGCCTCAGTCCATTCCTTGTGAAGTTCACCCAAATTCTTGAATCGATTTTACTTGACAATCCTCATAAGGCTGTGGTTCTCTCGGTTGGTTGTGCATCTTTTTCTTATACACTTTTTCCTTCCACTCAACTTTCTGTTAACATGCTTGGATACAGTACTCTGTGAACAGCCAGCTTCTTTGGCAATGAATGTTTGTGGCTTACCCTCCTTGTGAAGGGTGTCAATGATTGTCTTCTGGACAACTGTCAGATCAGCAGTCTTCCCCATGATTGTGTAGCCTAGTGAACCAAACTGAGAGACCATTTTGAAGGCTCAGGAAACCTTTGCAGGTGTAACGGTATATATATATATATATATATATATATATATATATATGCTGTAATTTATCCTATTTACAGTGATAAATAACATCACAGTGCACTTATAAATACTTTTGAACCAACAAACACAATTAGAGGCATTATAAGTACATGATCGTTTTTCTTCTTGAATTATCTCATGCTATTTCCATCAGAAGTGGATAAAGCGCATGTCGCGGTGTTATAACATGTACTTCAGACTATTTGACTTGCTAATCATATGGCTCAGAATAGCATGGCAGTAATGATATACTGCACGTGTTAAGCGAGTAGCAGCTCACGCAGACCGTGTTCGAGAGACAGAGAGATAAATCACTCGTTCTACACGAGAGAGGCCACACAACGCCAGGTCAAGGAGAGCGGCTTTCCTCTAACGCTACCTCTCTTTCAATTTCCCCCTCATTCTGTCATCCAGCACAACAACAAGCTCATGATACTACCTAAAATATATAAAAAAAAACACATTATAATTAACAATATAGAGTGCATTAGTGCTGCCCACTTTTTAGCATTTATGTTTCCTATAAGGATAAAAAGTCTTTGTTAAAGAGTTAGAAGTCATGAAGCCAAACAACCAGCTTCAAGGAGAATCATAACATTACAGAAGCAAAAAAAAAAAAAAAACAAAAAAAAAAACTGAATGAAAATCAGGAACAAGACCGTGAATTTAACAGCTTTAATGAGGGAAAGAACTACAAATCCACAAGGCTGCAATGTTATTAATTTAATTAAAAATAATGGAGCAATCTAAAATTAATTTGAAGTTTTGTATCTATAGAAACAATATAATATGAGTTCATTGCAAAATATGCATATTTTGCTCTCTGCAACTCTCTGATTATTGGAATTTTCTGTTCAGCATCAGAGGTAATGTAGTTTTTTCACCATTAAACATTATTATTAAAAATAAGCTGAATTAATGCAAATAGGTTCAACAAAAGCATATACAATCGATTAACAACCTTGGAACTCACAACACGTCTGTCTTTAAAGGTTAATCAGTTATTGCTAAAAATGTTGAATATTTCCCAATGGAGAATATGAATAGAGTTTTTAATATCAAATAATTATTTGAATAGAGTTGAATGAATGAATGAATGAATGAATGAATGTATACAGTACCATTCATTCATTCATTCATTCATTCAGAAATTAACACTTTTATTTAGCAAAGATGCATTACATTGATCAAAAGTGAAAGTAAAAACATTTATAATGTAAGACTGTCATTTCATATAAAAGCTGTTCTTTTGAACTTTCCATTCATCAAAGAATCCTGAAAAATAAAATGTATCACGGTTTTCACAAAACAAATTTTCAATGTTAATTTTAATAGAAATAGAAATGTTTCTTGAGCAGCAAATCAGCATATCAGAATGATTTCTGAAGGATAAGTAATGAAGGTAAATTCAGATTTGATCACAGCAATCAAGTACATTTTAACATATATTCACATAGAAAATGGTTCTCTTAAATTGTAATATTATTTCAAAATATTAATTTTTTTTTTTAAGTATTAATTTTCCCCAGTGGACACCATTATATATCAAAGAAATCAAGACATTCAGAGCTCATAAGCCCATGTTAGTGCTTCTCAACTGAGGGAAACATGATTTCATCTATTATTTGTTCACAGAGCTCCATTGAGTTAAGCCCCGTTCAGACTACACGATTTTAGGCCGATTTTGCCACAATCTGCTTGACGTAGGGTGTCGTGGATATTCATAAACGACAATGAGCGTCGGGACGCACGATTCAATCGCTTCATCTCGTGTAGTGTGTCATAGTGCACGACATCTCTGCGATGCTTCACGACGCTTCACGACGTCAACACAGAAAGACTAGCATGTTTATTTATTTTTTTCCCGTCGTACACGACAAGTTCCATCACATCTGTGACACTGGCCAATAGGAGCACAGAAGCGCCTTTGTACAAGCTTTCAAACAAGCCTAAACGAAAGAGAGACAACGGTATCGTTCTTGCTAGGAGTAATTTTACAATGGAGAAAATGTTCGTGGAGCTACAGCAACAATACTCCTGCATTTATGATGAGGGACTACCGCGACAGTGAAAAAAGGTAAAATAAAAATTATTTTACCTCAGTTCTCTTTGGCAGTCCATACCATCCTCTTCATGAAATCCAGATTTGTGTCCATTGTCAGGTTTTCTTTCTTTTTTTGGGTTTTTCTGATAACAAGACAGGGCAAAACACGCTGTTTGCTAGTCATTGTTTGTTTTACGCTCATAGCACCTTCTGTCTTGTCCCGCACTGTATTGATGACAGCACACACGTCATTAATGATGGCATGCGATGAATGATCGGGTAGCATCGTATAGTCTGACATGTTTCTTGTTCACGACATGACAAGATTTTATGAGTCAAAATCGCATAATCTGACACAGTGACTGTCGTAACCGACAAAAAAATCGTGTAGTCTGAACGGGGCTTTACTATTACATCAGGTGCTTGTCCTCGCCTTCAGAACAAAATAGCAGTGGACAGCTGATCAGCCATGGTCCTTGCCCTCACAGACCTCCAGCAGCCCCGGGGGCAGTTTCCACGCTGGACTGTTTTAATAGATCACACCTCTGAGAAGCAGGGACCATATTGCATTGGGTTGAGCAGTAGCAGGGACGGATGACTGACCTTGGAGAAACAGGTTGGCTCTGCTGCAGGAGGTTGTCAGCACTGACACTAAGCACACAGGTAGCAATGTGTTGTTGTTTTGTTGTTGCCCTGTTGTGCGTTAATGTCAGAAGCGGACGTCTTGTGAGATCACAGAAGGGCTTTTATCCAGAGAGGTTTTGCTCGGCGTATCAACACTGTATCAAATCCATCAGATTTCTCAGAAGGATGTAATCCGCACTTCGCCGTAACGTCTTTAGGAATGTGGTTAAAAAGGACCGGAACTCTGCAAATTCACATTTCATTGCTAGATTAACTTCTGTGATTGTCTGTTCTCAGAAGAATAGTCTCTTCATTTCGCTTCACATTTCCGTCGCAGCGTGATGCAGCCCAGTTCACCAGAAATCAATTGAATGCATCAGTGCTGAAGTGAGTAAGTTCCAAGTAGATGGCAAAGCCGTTCCATAGGGATGCTGCCATTACCCAGTTCTGCTGAGAAATGAACCCTTGTCACAGATACATTATTTACATCTCCTGCTCCTTTTTTTTTTTCTTTCACCAGAGGGACTGCTTTATTTTAGAAAACATAAATAAGAAAGAACTGAATGGCATATTGATATCTCAGCCACTGGGATGGCTGCTTGAACTACATTATAGCCCACAGGAAAAGCAAAAAAAAAAACCAAAAAAAAAAAAAAAAAACCACTAAAAACACAGACTACAGGCTTTTGTATTATTTTGCAGAGATCAAATGTTGATGTATTAGATTTACTTCCTGTGACTCTGTTTATTTGTTTTTCTGACCTTAATTCTTGTTGCTCCATATTTCTGATCTTATATTGGGCTTCTCCAAATTTTGTCATTTATGCCTTTTTTTTTTTGTTTTATTTTGTTTAATACATTTATTTATGTGTGTGTGTGTGTGTGTGTGTGTGTGTGTGTGCGCGCGTGTGTGTGTGTGTTTGTTTGTGTGTGTGTGTGTTCATTCGTTCGTTCATTAG
This sequence comes from Spinibarbus caldwelli, assembly GCA_039654775.1. Lineage (NCBI taxonomy): Eukaryota > Metazoa > Chordata > Actinopteri > Cypriniformes > Cyprinidae > Spinibarbus > Spinibarbus caldwelli. The sequence continues at coordinate 33,424,529 of CM077238.1, forward strand.
AACATTTATTTAAATGATTTTCCCCCTAATTTTAATAATATTAGATTATTATTATTAATATTAATATTGATACATTTTATAATAAATGTGTAATAAATGTAGTTATTTATAATAAATACTACTACTACTATAATTATTATTTTTATTTATTTGAAAATTTATTGAAATGATTATTTATTATTTTATATTAGATTATTAGATTATTTTTATTATTTTATTATTCTATAATTAGATTATTATTGATGTATTTCTGATGAATTGGTGTATTTTATAATAAATAAAAAAATATAATAAACTTATTTATAATGTATTATTATTATTATTATTATTATTATTATTATTATTATCATGAACATTCATTTAAATTAACAAAAATTATAACCACAATTCCTCAAGAGACACACAGAAGTTCATATTTCCATCAAGCTTGCATTGTAGCTGTCATAAATCTGTTCCATGGACTTCCGTTTGTTCGCCACCAGAGGTCACTCAGTCATTGACTCTCACACCACACAGACTGTTACACATTACCCCGGACTACATTTCCTAGCAGCCATCTCCCTAATCACACGCTCACACCTGAGACTCATCACACAATCACACACACTACATAAGCCATGGACTTCCTCAGTCACATCGCCGAGTATTGTTCTGCGTATAGCACTCTTCTAGCGCTAGCTGCATTACCGAATCATTCCATGTACCCTAAGTCATAGTCTAGTTTGCCTGTTTTTCGTGTTCTGACCCTAGCCCGTGTTTCCTGGATTTACCATCTGCCTAGCCGTTCAGACTCTGTTTGCCCCTGCCTGGATTATTTCTATGTACCTGGATTATCTCTCTGCCTTGCCCTCTTGGATATTGTTCGCGCCTTGCCTGGATTAATGCTCACGTTTCGGATTACCTCTCTTGTCTAGCCCTTTATATACCTGTTTGCCATTTGTTCGACCTTGCCTGTACTTTGACCATGTTCCACAATAAAAGCTTGCACATGGATCCGCAGGTCTCACGTCTTGTCTGCCCCGTTACAGTAGCTAATATTTCACATAATATTTTAAGCACAGTAAGTAAGGATTCACCAATACAAATATTCTGCCTGGTATTGATAATTGAAAGCTATTTTAATGTTATGGCTGACAACCAATAAATGGCCAATATTTATGCTGCACTGCAACATTTTGCCTAAAAACATAAAAATAAATAAATAAATAAATAAAACACTAAAATTTTAAATCAATCATTTTAAATGCTATATGAAAAAAATGGGTATTCATTTGGAGACTTGCTAAAGATTACATGAGTGTTTTTAGATTTTAGTGTTTTTTTAAAGGAATCAAAGGTAATCTAAATGTAAAAAAGTAATAAGTAAATAAGCATGCATAAATAAAAATCTAATATCAACCTATATTGATAATACAAGACAACATCCAACATCCAACACAACTGATATATCATATCAGCACAACCTACAACTAGGCTACATATATTTTGAAAAATATTCTATAAATCAGCTCACAGAAATCTCCCGTGTCCCCATGACCTGAAGCTCTCTTAGATCGAGTTCTTATTTCACTCAGCTTTCTGAACCGTCCTCAAGTGTTTTGTTAGTTTAAACAGATCAGTTCCTGCAGATGTAATTGCTTAAAACTGCTGAATATGGATAACAGAACAGCAATAATGTTCCTATGCTCACTTAACTAGAATCGATACAGAACATCTGGTATGACTTCCTTTACTCCCATGTTACACAGCAGCAGTCAATAAGGCAGAGAGTGGAAAAGGCTGCAATAAAAGGGGACGAGAAAGCGAAAGAGCGATGAGCAGCACAGAAAATGGAGGTGAGAGATAGGAAAGTGGGCTGGGAGAGAATGGAAGAGCTCAGCCGAGCATCACGCTCGCGATAAGAGCGCCTCTTGTCTTGTCATCGGGTTCACAGCTTCGCCAAGGTATTGTCCTCAGGCTTATTCTCTTCCCGTACACCCATTATTTAAATTAATTGCCGAGCTTCATTAATCTTAATGACTCCTTTTGGAAGGATCAGTGGAGGGAGGCGGCTCACGACAGGGATGGTTTGAAATGGATTTTGTGTTGAAATGGAGCGTTTCTGCTTTTGTGCAGCGAGAACTGACCGGTCCGAGATTTCGTCAGGTTTTATGCATGAGGCACGTGCTTGAGCAGAATTAAAGTTAATGAAAACCATCTTAAACGACAGCTGCTGAGCCATTTAATCACTTAACATGCTATTGTTCTATGAGGTTATAATTAAAGTATTTATAGGCACTGCCATTATTGTGTAATTGTAAGATACGGTTCATGCAGTTTGTACTGTGTTGCAATAACCATTTCATATTTAAAGGCGAAGTGTGTAATTTTTTAGATGGTAAATACCTTCTACAATCCCAGTATTATTTTATTAATATTTAGGCATTTTTATTTTCATTCTGGTTAAAGTTTTAGTAATTGTGCTATGTGTTTTTGTCATTTTTTAAATATGTCTACATAGTTTTTATATTTTATTTCAGTTTTAGTTATTTTAGTACATCAAAATAAACTAAATGAAAATGAGAAATGCTGCAACTAGCTGGAATTAAATCAAATTAAGTTTTTATTTATTTTATTTTATGTTTATTTTATTTCAAAGGAATGAAATGCTAGTCTGAGTTATTTTAGTACTTAAACTAAACTAAAATGAGAAATGTAAATATATACAGTATAAAATTGTATTTCAGTTAAAGTGTTTTTTTTTTTTTATTTCAAGTAGCAAAACTTGATTTATGGTTTTAATTTTAGTGACTATAATCATCCTGCTCAGTAACTATGAAACTAGTTATGATTTCACTCAACCAATGCTATGTGCTAGGGGCGGGGCCACCTGTTTGATCGACCAATGGCAGATGAGGGGAGGGGTCAGGAAACCTGTGCTTACTTTTGCAACGCTGTTCAATGCTTGTGCTTCATAAATGACACACTTCACTTTAAATCTAGTCACACTAATGAAACATTTTACCACATTATCAAGCTTCAAATGTGATCAGCATGATAACCTGCATGTAATTGCCATTTATTTTTCATTAAATGCCACAGGAAGTGGGATGAAATCCTCATAAAGGCAACATAGCAGAAAATAAATCAATCAATATGGCTATAAAGACATGTCATTTCTAGAGTATAATCATGGAAATTGCTATAAACTGCCACACAAAGTCTACAGAAACTGCATGGGCTTCTGTGTGTCTTCCGACTATTGGCAATAAGCGTGATTCTTCATTTCAGTCTCTCAGTGACAACTTCACGAGCACCTCGTTTCTGCCTCAGTTCAATATTTATTGAATAAAAGTGGAAAACTTGCCTAATTTCCCTTTGTTGAGGAATTATTGGCATTCTTGCTTGCGGTCGATTACTCTCTGTCGCTGTGGCTGGTTTATTTTTTTCCCCATGCTTGTTGGCGTGTGTTGTGTGGGAGCGTCTGTAACGTCTGTGCAGGCCTTTAATTGAATGTTTGAGATAATGCATGAGGAGGATACCATGCAAACACGGTGTGGAAAAACAGACACTGTGATACAACCACTAAACTGCTGGGCTGAAAAAACATAGAAAACAAAGACTAAATAATAGTGAGGAGAGCATTAAATCAGATGGATGCAAGCAGGTGGGACATCTAATAGAGTTATGTGTGCTGATACGCTTGGAAAAACACCATCAGCCGTTTTTCTGCAGCGGGAGAGTCTCATCACCATTCCACAGTTTGTTTATGCAGATATCACTGATTCCCGCCATGATGAAAATACATTTTCTCCAAATTATGTGATGAAATATTGGAATGTTCTTATAAACTGTTCTTAAAGGGACAGTTCACTTACAAATGAAAATTTTGTCATAATTTTACTCTCCATAAGCAAATGTAATATATGTACATGTCATATGAAGTTATACATATATGAAACCTATTAAAAATGTGAAAAAAAATGTATATGTAGTCCATACAAATATTTACTGTATGTTTATGTATGTGTAAAACATATATGTCATGCACATTTACATCTATCCTAAAATCCATCAATATACGTTGATGTTATATAAGTATATATAAAATATAGACAGATCTGTAAGGGGGTGTTCACACAGAATGCATTTTTCCATTACAATGCACTACTTTTCCATTATTTTTCATTGCTGCATGCTTTTGTTTACAGCAGAGCTGAAGAAATTGAAGAAATTACTGCATTTTTTTTTTTTTTTTTTTTTTTACATTTTAACGCATTAATTGACACCTCGGAAATCTGGCCAATAGTGGTATTTTATAAAACGAGTTATAATTAATGTTTATCGTTAGATAATAGCCAGTTATAGCATAATTGCAGTTAGATAACTTGAGAAACACCTTAGTGTCCATAACCAGATGTTAGTTGTCATATTTTTAAGTTTTTAGTCTTTCTGCAATCTTCCTCACCCTGTAGGAAGTTGAATGAGTTTTAGTAACGCCTGTCCAGTAAATGAATACAAGAAAGAGTTTCGCTGAATGCAATTGGTTGTCTTGTGTTTTTTTAAGATTTTGAACTTTTTTTATCGGGCTAAATTCCATATTTGCTTGCCTTTTGTAATATTCACTCATGTTGTATGCTTACGTGAATATCATAAAATAACTAAAGTAATTAACCTTTTCAAATTTGACATTTAAATGAAAAAAAAATTGAAAAGTTACACAAATCGAGTTTTTGATAATGTCTAAATATACATTCAAATGCAAAAAAAAAAAAAAAAAGTAAGCAGTTATGACCGTTAAAACTCTTTTGAGCAACTAGAGTAGAGCTAAATACATAAGCTATATTTATTAAACAGCCATGCGAGCTTCTTTCTAGTGGTTAAACTATGGCATTATATATGAATATTATTTTTGGCCACCAAACTCCTCTAATTTACCATTTTGCACTTTAATTTAAAAATTGTTTATCTATTTTAAACCTAACTAGTACATTAATTGTAATATAAATAATAAGCATATTAGAAAATGTTATATTTTAAATGATTATTCATGGATCATAATTATTGCACATATTATTTAGTACCAAATATTTTCTAAAAACATTAACTAAATAAAACGGAACTAAAATATAGTACATTTATTTTAATGATTAAAAGTTACACGTAAGGTATTTGGTCAAATCTGAAGGAGTATGAGAACATATTAATGCTTTCTCTTTATCACTCCCCAGAATAAAATGCTATTGTAAAGCGTAGTCAAAGTAGTTATCAATACACAATCAATGCACATTATGTGTTAATAATTACTAGAAACTACTGCAAATAAAGTGAAACTGCTGTCTATCCTACTTAAACCCATTCAAACATATTGACAGAGCAGAGTTGTTTGGATCTATTGGACCACGTGACCGCGTGGTGACGAGATCAACGCATGTCGCAACTCAGTTTCTCAATGGTTCGGGTTTACAGTAGCAAGTTGGCATTGCAAGTGTTTTCTTTGACGGCAACATGGTGGAGGAAGTATTCTGTGCTGCGCTTTTTTTTTAAAACCATTTCTGAGCATTGCACCTCACGTTTTTAGATACAAAGACGCATTTTGTGTGAACAGCCCCTTGTGGAACACAAAACCAGATATTCTAATTGTATTATATTGAATGTTTTGGCTATATAATGAAAGTTAATAAGTTATTATTATTTTTTTTTTTCAAAATAATTCTGTCTAAAGAAGAAACAAAACAATATAGGAGAAAAAGTTCATTTCTGGATGTATTGCTTTAAAGACTTAAAACTTGCAGTCATATTTATCTGGAGGTTGTTTGTGATACTTTTGCTGCAGCCTCTAAACCATCAAAATAATCCATTTGAATCCACATGGATTATCCATTATAAATTCACACATTGTACTCTACACCACTAAAACTTTTTTTCAGATGGAAAGGTTGTGTCTCCAAATGACCAGTTTTGTTCTCGATGCTCCTCGGGTCCATTTTTACAAATGGCGTGGTCCTGGACTGACTGCAGCAAAACAATAATCAGGTGTTTTCTCTCAGTGAGCCCAGATTTCCCTCACCACTAAACCAGTCAAATCGAAAACCACGTCACCCACGTACTCTGTTCCAGCACATTTATTTATTTATTTATTTATTTAACTCATTTATTTGTTTGTTCATTTGTTTGTTCGTTCGGTCGGTTGGTCAATCAGTCTTTTGGCAAAATCCTTTTTGTCTGCTAACTAAAATGTTACCATATATCATCTTTAATAATTTTAATCAATTTACTCAGTAAAAAGTCATTTTAGAGTGAAAAATTAAACCAAAATGTTCAAACATTATTTTTACATTTATTTTTTGCTCTCTCTCTCCTTTTTTTTCTTTTTTTTTTAACATTCAATCGTTTCAACATGTAAAAATGGTCCTCGATGTAAAACCTGATTAAAACCTGACTCCACTATTTTAATGCAATATTGTGAATTTTTGTTTTAGTTATTCATTCATATAAAACATTTAAAATAGTTTTGAATCAGTGCTGTTTTAGTATCACTGATATACTATTATAGTTTTTGGTGATATTTTGATTGAAAAAATATGATTATAATTTTATTTTAAGTTTTAGCAATTTTGTTGTGTTTTTTGTCATTTTTTATTTGTTTAAAAATACAGATTTAAGATGTAATATTTGTATTGTAAGACATTCTTAAAATACATTTGGATTTAAAAAAAAAAAAAACAATATAAAGAACACACATTTACAGATAAGAAACTACATTATAAAATAATATTTCTTATTTCTTAACTATATTCATAGATTTCAGCAGGGTTTCAGTTACATAACCGGATGGCAGGCAAATGAGGCAAATATTTTTATTTATTTATTTTTTTTATAAATTAGGCTTCTTTTGTTTTATTTCAGTTATTTAGTACTTCAATTTAAACTAAACAAAAATAAAACTTATGTTTTATTTTATTTCAGTTAATGTTTAGTTCAAGCAATAACATTTTCTATGGTTTTAGTTTTAGTTAATCATAATAACCCTGTTTTGAATCAAACAATCATACTCTTTATACACACACACATTTGCATCGTGTATTGTTGATAATGTATTCTTAGGGCGAGTTATATTCTTTTACTTGGAAGTCTGAAAAACAAAAAGTTAATCACAAAAAGAAGATTAATAACAATGCAATGATGTCATCATTAAGTTACTTGTTCGAACCTGGCGGGGTGTCCTTTAAAACAGCTAGGACTTTGTGAAACTCAGCGGAAGTCGTACTGCGGCTGATTGCTATTTGATTTGCCACACAGCTTGATTTGTTTTGTGCCACATCATGCTGCAGAAGTGAGAAGATGCCCCGAGGAGATGCTTTTGAGTGTCGGGATTTCATCCGTTAGAAGCTGAGAGTCGACTGCACTGACAAAGAGATGAAAGTGTTTAAAATTCAGGCTGTGTCTTTGGGAGGTACTAAGAGCAGGAAGAATATTCCAGTGGGGCGAGCGAGGAGTTGTGTGCTCAACCTGTGAAATGAATTATTACCGAGAGCTAATTAAAACTCACGCTGACACGTGCAAAGGTATATATATATACACATGCACACACAAAGCTCTTTGCCATTAGAGGGTTAGGTATGCGCCTTGGAGCCGCCTGGAGACTTTTACACATTAATCTTGCGGTTTAAATTCCTCAAGGTGTCAGAACGTTACACACCACGATGCAGGAGGGAACACAGCAGGACAAATTAATTGAATTCTGGGACTACAATGCAATTTTTTTCCTGATGACCTCTGTGTGTATTAGTCTCAGGTTACTGAGCATATTTCTACCAATGGAGTGTGAAATGAATGCAGGCATTGATGTGACTGTCTAGAAATACAAAGGAGTCATAGATCTGGTTGAATAAAATAAGAAAGTGAGTTTGAGTGTGTTTGCTAGAACATTCAGTAGTTTCAGTTTTATGACCAATGGCAGATGAGTGGAACTGAGAAACCTGTTTGGAAACTACTAATTGCAGTACACAGTATGTATACAGTGCAAGTATGTATACAAGTATTTAGATGACCTTCTACATTTGCAAACGTGCAATATGCAACAAAGCACACTATATTTAATACTGTATCCCATAATGCAATCCACACAATTTGAACATCCATTACTATTGCATTTTTTTTTATCCAAAGTACAGCAAAACAATACAATTTTGAATTATTTTTGCTATTTAAAATAACAGATTTTTGAATAACAGATAGCAGATGTTTTAGTATCATTACTCCAGTCACATGATCCTTCAGAAATCATTCTAATATTTGGATTTGCTGCTTAAAAAAAAAAAAAAAAAAAAAATATATATATATATATATATATATATATATATATATATTTTATTATTATTATTATTATTATTATTATTATTATTATTATGTTGAAAACAGCTAAGTATAATTTTTTTTTCAGGTTTATTTGATGAATATAAAGTTCAGAAGAACAGGATTTATCTGAAATAGAAATCTTTTGTAACATTATAAATGTCTTTATCATCACTGCTGATCAATTTAAAGCATCCTTGCTAAATAAGAGTATTAATTTATATCACCCCCCTCCAAAAAAAAAAAATAAATAAATAACATATATATATATATATATATATATATATATATATCACAATATTGCTGTTTTTGCTGTATTTTGGATCAAATAAATGCAGGCTTGGTGAGCAGGAGAAAAAAAAAAACATAAAAAATATTACTGTTCAAAGACTTTTGACTGGTAGTGTAATTGCCAAAAGTTAAAGTTTAATTCCAGTATGATACCTAAATGACATTGTTATAGCATGCTATTCTTTGAAATGTGAAAAACAGTGTGAAATCAAAACAGTAATACTAAACATTAAATTTTAAGTTTACAGTTAAATTAATGAGCAGGACACTTTGCTTAATAATAAAATACATTTTAGAGTAAAATTTCTTGCATATTTGTACATATAATGTCCTGATACAGAAATAGCACCCATTTGGTGGAATGGCCCTTGTAAGTATGTTGTATACTGTATACTGTGTAGTATTCAGTAAGTAGTATGTTAGTATTCTGAACACGATCAGTCAATATATTTGCAGTTTCCTATAATGACACTATGGAACAGCGATGACACACTTCACCTCTGAAAACAGCAGATGTGCAGGGGACGTCACTGTCATGATACAAATATATGACTGCGTGTGTGCATGCATGCATGCAAGGTGGGTTGGTTTAAATAATAATTAACGCATGTATGTGTCCTGCGGGGATGGTGATGATGAGCTATCCCCAGGCAGGCTGAAAGCAGTGAAGTGTAATGGCACCCCACGACCGCTGTCCCCTACAAAGTGATGTTCATTAACACGACCCACAAAACCATGTGCTGCTGTTTAGGTCATAATTTGCTGTTCATTAGTGCCAGAATGAACCTTTCCCTTTTTGAATATATATGCTCAAAGTTTGAGGTCGGTAAGACTTTTTGCATTTTTGAAAGTATCGTGCAGTAAATGCAGTAATATTGTAAGTAATATTACAAATTAAAATTAATGTTTAAAATTAATGCTTTCTAATATATATATATATATTGTCATCAAAGCTGTGATGCAAAGCTGAATTTTCAGTATCATTACTCCAGTCTTCAGTGCAACATGATTTGCAAAAAAAAAAAAAAAAAAAAAATCATAATTATCAATGTTGAAAACACTTGTGCTTCATATATGTATATTATTATTATTATTATTATTATTATTATTATTATTATTATTATTATTATTATTATTTATTTATTTATTTATTTATTTATTTTTTTTGGAAAACATTTTACTTTTTTATATAATCTGATAATGATATGGGGCATAGTTTGAAACATATTCCCCCTTAATGCATGTAGTTTCAATGTAGGCTAGTTAGCTACTGTTAGCTTGCAGTATATAGTAGCTCACTATCAAGTTTTTCTAAGCAGTAGCCTGACTAAGCTTGAACTGCTTCATATTATAAGTAGCTTTCAGCATGACAAACTGTTTCAAAGCTTCTTCAATTTCACTCCTGATGTTCACACACAGAAGCTGCTTCTGCATTCTGCTCATGATCCATATTCCACCCATATTTACGTGATGTTAATAATTATATGCGCCCATAGATCCATTCTGAATCTTTCAAAAGCCTTGTAACGTGTATAGAAAACATTTACAGACTAAGAAGGGGACACTGGGCTTCATGTTAAGAATGGGATACCAACATACTACTTACTGTGCAGTATACATACAGTACTTTAAACTGCCTACTAATTGTAAAAAAAAGGTAACTTTACTAGTAATGGAAAAAAAATATATAGGTATTATTTTATATTGAACATTTCATCATTGGCACAAGACCTCATGGCAATGCATGTTCAGTTTAGTGGTGTCCAGTTTTAATCTGGAAAATGGAGAAAAAAAAAAGAAAAGAAGATATTTAGCACTTTTTGACAAATGTAGGTCAATTTGTGTACTAAGTATTGCAGCAGCAGTAATAGTGTTGGTTATACTTTATTTTAATAATCCACTTTAGACTTTCTACTGGCTACTTTGCAACTAACCATCATTAGAGTATTAGTAGATGGTTATGGTTAGGGTTAGTAGAATAAGTTGACATGCACTTGTAAAGTTACTTATAGTCAGTGCTGGGGAAACTAATCACAAATCGTAGCTCGTTACTGATTACAGATTACATGACTAAAATTGTAGTTATTAACATAATCTGCATTACACATATTAGGTAATGTAGTCTGACTACTATTTGATTACTTTTAGATTACTTTTGATCTAATTTGTTTATCACATAGACTTGAATGGGATTTTTATGTACCATATTGATTTAAAAAAAGAGAGAGAAAGAAAAAAAAAATATATATATTGTTATCAATATCATGAAATGCATTAAACATTGCATTACCACAGGGCTTCATGAACTGTAGGGTGTTGATGAAAAGCTAATAATTAATGAAATCACTGAAATCAGAAATGCCCCCTCAAAAATAATGAGTGCGTGACGACCATGGTCGTACGTATATAAGTGGTAGGTTTATTAAAAATTGAAAATAAAATAAATAAATAAATATTGTGTGCCATTGCGTGAATATATAATCATGTAATTCATAAAAAGTAACTGTAATCTGATTAAGAGCATTTTAAAATGTGATATAATCCAATTACAACTACTTACAGCACTTTTTCAAATGTGATTACCTAATCCAGATTTCATGTAATCAGTTACTCTCCAGCAATACTAAACCGACAGTCTACTAATACTCTAATGACTGCAAGTTGAAATGCAGTTGCAAAGTTAGTTATAGTAAGTAAAACATCTAATGTGGACTGTGAAAATAAAGTGCTACCTAGCAGTACGTTAGTGTGTTTGTGTAGAGAGATTGCACAAAGGCTTTCTCAGAGGGTTTTTCTTAAACTCCTTTCCCCCTAACACATCAATTCTGTTAAAGCAGAATGAATACATCCACCCGCCAGCGAGAGAGGCGGTGTGTGAGAATGTGTGCCCTTCTGTTTATCGTTTCCTTTCTGACCAGCCAAATTGCAGGAGCGATTTCCATGCCACGATTCATCTCCCCTCACCCTTCTGCCTGTCGCTCTCAGAGCCCGACTCTGTTCTCCTCCTCGCTCTTTCATCTGCGTCTGATGGCTCTGAGAGAAATCTGCAGTGCCACTTCCCTCTGGATGTAGAGATGAAAATCACAGTGCTCTATCGGAAATGACAGGCGATTTTCCTAAAATGACGGCCTCATCCGGGTCAGAAACAGCAGCGAGCTGCATTTGCTGTCTGTTTGCCCTATATTGATCTATGTTTCTTGTCGTCTTTGTTGACGAGCGCCCTCGCTGTAGAGATCTGGTGCGATTACCTCCCACGGCAGCTCTCTACTCCACCCCGTCTGTATTTCTCCTTCTCGTTTTCTCCCGTTCCCTGCTGGTGAATCTTAATTAGGATCTGACTAGGCCACGGGCCTGTGAGCATCAAAGAGCAGAAATCAATCTGAGATTGAGAGAGATACGCGTGGAGGACTTCTGACTGTCAGGAGCTGCCATCTGCAGACATGCTGAATCATGGTCCCTCTCGCTCCGGGAAAGTGTGAGTGCTTTCTCCCTCCGTCATTCCTTCTCTACACTCCACTTCTTGCTCGGATCTCTCCCTTTGTTCACAGAACACATCGGTCACTTATCCATTCCCTTCTCTGAGTCTATGTTTTCATGTTTTTGTGCACGATAACAGACTTTGCTCCTCTCTGTTCATGTCTCATTTCATAGTTGGTGAACCCACTATATACGAAACATATCCCACATGCTGTCCTCAAACACAGGGTTCGAGATGTTCTTGCTGTCTTTCAATTTCTTTGTCCTTTTCTAATACTTGCCTTTCCAGTCCCGTCTATTCCTTGTTCTGTACATTTCCTTTAATATTTTGTCCAGTTCCTTTTCTATTATTTTCTTTTATCTTGTCTCCATTTCCTGTCCTGTTCATGTTCCTTTCTTTTCTTATTCCTGTTCTGTCCAGGCCCTAGTTCCTGTCTCTTTCTTTCTTTTTATGTCCTTTCTATTTCCTGTCCTGCCAATTTCCCATCTTGGACATTTTTTCTTTCATTTGATTTCCTTTCCTTTTCTCTTTCATGTCCTTTACAGTTGCCCTTTTCTTTTCTTTTCTTTTCTTTTCTTTTCTTTTCTTTTCTTTTCTTTTCTTTTCTGTTATCTGCATTCCCATTCACTGCCTTTCATTTTATCAGTTTTCCTGTCCTGTTCTGTCCGGCCCATTTCCTTTCACTTGATTTCCTTTCCATTGTCTCCTTCCTGCCTCGTCCCCAGTTCCTTTCCTGTTTATGCCATGTCTCTGTCCTTTCCTTTCCTTTCTCTGCAGTCCCACTCAATGTTTCATTTCCTGTCCTTCTCTTTTCTCGTCCTGTTCATTTCTTTTTATTTCTCTTCCTTCCGTTTCCTTTTGTCTTTCCTGTCCTGTCCAGTACCAAGTCCCGAGTCCCGGATCCCCTTTCCTTTCCTTTCCTTTCCTTTCCTTTCCTTTCCTTTCCTTTCCTTTCCTTTCCTTTCCTTTCCTTTGCTTTGCTTTGCTTTGCTTTGCTTTGCCTTGCTTTGCTTTCCTTTCCTTTCTCACTCTCCTTCCTCATTTGCTGCTCATCGGTGGTGTTGTTTTTGATGTGCCTGGCGACATGGAAAGACAGCCAGAAGGTATCTCTCTAGCCTGACTGTTCTGGTTAGCAGACATCCGCTCCCTGCCTTAGCACCCTCACACATGCGCACACGCATACAAAAATGCATATTTCATCCCAAAACACCGCGATAAAATAACAGCAGTCAGAAAGATGGGCAGGTCTCCTTACACAACATGCACGCATGCAAGCAAATATAGAAACAGCTATGCAAATATACTCATTTGCACACGTTCGCATATTTCCCATCCAGGAAGATGAAGTGGGTTAGGTTGTGTTGGCTCTTTGGCACAGTACAGCGGGAACAGATGGCCAGGACTGGATCACGTCCCGGCTACAGTTCTTCAGGGAGTGGTACGCAGAAGGGCTGGGGATCTTCAGCCATCCGCCAGGCTGAAACCTCCCTCATTTCTGTTTAAGAGCTGACAAATATCACCCCATCTCTGTCTGCCTGTCTCTCTCTCTTTCATTTTTTCCTCTTCTCTCTCTCCCACTGCCTCTCTCCAAGGGTGCTGCTTTCCCACCTGCTCTCTACAATTAATGTAATGTCCTCCTAAATCTTAATTTCAAACGCTCTTCCAAGAAGATGGATATGATTTTAACTAATTAATAGATCAAGGTACGCAGAATGTTCGACGAGCCTCTGATCACAGGAGGGAGGGGGCCTTCAGTCCCCTTCCAATGAATTTCCCATTTCATGCTCATTTGTTATGTTAACTATTATTCAATGTGGCATGATGAATTGTTGCGATTGTTCAATTTAATCCTTGTAAAACTTCTTAAATCATCTTTGAGTAATCAGGTCTGACGTGCTCATTAATTATAAAAAAAAAAAAAAGATTTTTTTCTATCACATTCAAATGTTGCGTATGCTGTGCATAGAGAACAATTTGCAAGTTCCAAAAGCGAAATGCACTACATGACCAAGAGTATGTGGGCACCTGTATGTGCTTCTTAAACATTTATAATTTCAAAACCATGGGCCTCAATAGGTATTCGGTCGTGCCTTACAGCCATAACAGCTTCTGCTCTTCTGGAAAGGATTTCTACTTGATGTTGGAACATTGTTCAAGTTGCGGCAGAGATTTACTCTCATTTAAGCTCAATGACTCACAGTTAGCGTTCCAATTCATCTCAAAGGTATTCAATGGGCTTTGTCCATGCTGGACTCAATAAACCATTTCTTCATGGATTCTGCTTTGTGCACAAGGGACTTTATCACACTGAAACAGAACAGTTCCACAAAATTATGTTTGCCATTCTACAAAAACTTGTAGATTTCATGGCATTATGTTTGATTTTATGCACCTAATGAGTATAGCTGAATTAGCCCAATCTGTTAATTAGAAGGTAATGTTCACATACTCTTGGCACTGTAGTCTAACATAAAAACCATGAAAACAGTGGATTTTTCTTATTACAAATAAACCATTTATGGATAGGGTGACCAGACGTCCCGTTTTCCCTGGGACAGTCCCATATTGTAGCTCTATTTTTAGTGTCCCAACTTATTTTGAAAAAAATCATGTTTTGTCCCGTATTTCAAAATGTCTTTATGACTGTGTGACAGTGGTGTTGCGAGGGAGGGGGGCTTTAGGGGCTTAAGCCCCTGATGTTTTGCCAAAAGCCCCTGATCTTTTTGAAGATGTACCATTCACTTCACAAATAAAATACGTTTTATTAATTTTAATTTGTTCTCCAAGTACTAGATATTCATCTGTCCGTGATGAAAAGTGGTCTGCACTGCTGACTGTGGTAGATTATTGCATACCTTACGTGTTCATTCCACTAAACACAGCTTTAAAGCCCTACGTTTTGGATATTTAAATAGCCAGATCGCGAACGTGATTCAACCACCCACGAAATCTTTTCCTAAATGACAACGATTCAGCTATGTTTACTAAATCCTTAAATCACACTGTAACATTTTAATTTCTGCGTTCGTGCTGCCGCTGACCCAGAGAGGGCAGTTAATGTATATGAAATATCTTTACAAGACTTTTGTATCATTATTTCTGCGTTACAAACATTCAAATAATCACAGAAGTACTTAAAAGTTTATAGTTCGGACATAAACACTGTTGTCTACGGATGCGATCAAAATAGAGAAAACCTTTTAGAAAGTGACTTCATGCTTCAAATAAAGATTGTATCAATTACATCGTAACGCCTGCAGGTGGCGACAAGTGACTTAAAAAAAAGAGATTCGTTCAAAAAAAGTTGATTCATTCAGGAATGAAACAAGTGAAGTCTTTATGAGCGAGTCACTGAATCATTCCTTCAACTTGATGTTTTTAAACAATACGTTGAATATAGAATACATTTTATAAAAAGATTGTAGCAACATATATTTGTCAAAACCTCTAGTAAATTGCATGTTAGTTTGTTTAGTTGTCTATTTTTTTCCAGAATAATGGTGGTAGCATTGTGATATCTATTAAATATATATATATATATATATATATATATATATATATATATATATATATATATATATGATTCTCCATTCTCCATTTATCCAGCATCGTGCAGCTCTAGTTGGTCATTTATCAACACATAATGTTAACAAATAAATTAATGTCAGATAAAGCATCAAAGATGTGGTCAGTGAGGCTCAGTATCCAATGTATGGGGCAAGGGTGGCCCTAGTGGGGGAAAAAAATACTAAAATGTATTTAAAATACATTTATTTTGTGCTAAGCATTCTACAAATACATTTACATACATATGAGCATAAACTGGTGTAATTAAAGTCTGCTAAATTGGAACAACTAATTTTGTACCTTAATGCACTTTAATTGTGTGGAAGTAGTGCTGAAGTCCAACTAAATATATACTTAAAGAATATTTAATTGTGCTAAAGTGTACAATCAAAGTATACTTCGGGTATACTTTAAATATCTTGCATTTAAAGACTGATATTATACAGAGATCATACAATCCTTATTAATAGTGATAGTAAAACACATTTTAGGCACAATATTAAGAAATGTGCATTGTGCAATAAAGACATACTCCAAATAAACAATTATAATTTTATAACAATAAATTGATGTCAATGCATGTGTTAATGGATATGACGTGTACTTAGTATGAAATAAATTTATTTTAAATAAATTATGGTTGGGGGAGGGCTAAGCCCCTTATCTCTCCCAAACCTAGCAACGCCCCTGCTGTGTGATAGTGGAAGTGTTCTGTCACGCCAGAACAGCCTAATCAAAGGAAGCCAAGCTCGTCATAGAACAAAATTACCATCCAATCACAATTCGTTATCAATTAACTTTAATTTTAGCATTAATTGAAGGCTGGATGGGCGGAATCAGCTGAATGACACACAACAGAAGCGCTCTCTCGGGCGCGCGTCCACGCGATCCCAGTTCTGCGATCACTTCTCCTTGCGTCATTGTCAGATACACACACAGCTGATAAAATGTCCATCGTGTGGAGTATCTCACATAAATACTGTCGGTTATGGTTTAAGTGAATGTAAACACGTGGGTGAAAACCGCATATGTGTCAGTATATTACATTCATTCAGTCTTAAAGGGACAGCAGCCTAAATTAAATACCCGTCTGTCTCATTAATGTTAATCAAACAAAAAATATGTTAAATAAATGTATACATGTTAAATCTACTGTATTAGAAACAAAAAAGAGTTTATTTAATATTTAATTTGTGTCTATTGCATTTGTTTTATGGTTTGTAATTTGCTTCTTTGTTTTTATATAAAAATAACTGTGTGTGTGTGTGTGTGTCTGTGTGTGTGTGTGTGTGTGTGCCTGTTTTTTATATTCAAGAGGGGACTTGAACCTGAATACACACAGACTCATGAGGACTTGTGTCACGGTGGGGACCTAAATTGAGGTCTCCACGGGTAAAGAAGCTTATAAATCACACAGAATGAAGTTTTTTGAAAATCTAAAAATGCAAAAAGTCTCCTGTGAGGGCTAAGTTTAGGTGTAGGGCAAAAGAATATACGGTCTGTACAGCAGAAAAACCATTACGCCTATGAATGTCCCTACAAGGATAGCGAAAGAAGTGTGTGTGTGTGTGTGTGTGTGTGTGAAGAATTAATTTGCAAAAACAGATAACTCTGTAATCGTGCATTCCAATTAATCTTAATCAAACTGCAGTTGGATTATTTTGAATAGGTTAAAAAGTAACTTAAAAATACAGCTAACTAAAACAATAAAAACGCGTCAACGCAAATTCATTTTAACGACACTAATTTTATTAACTCGCGATTAACCCAGCGCACATTTTCTGTTTGACCCGTGCCCTAGCCCGTAGTTGGAGAAATGGAGATGCACAGTGTTGCACAGTAAAAAATAACATAAAACATTAGATCAAGTAAGCACAGAATCAACTTCGTGCTGCTGTGCGCGATCGCGTCAAAGATCAGATAAATATACACGTGCATCTTGAAAAGCGGATGTTTCGAAAAGTGTTACGCCACGATTTTGTGCCATCTAGAGGTTTAGAGGAAAATAATATCAAAGGCGCCTTTTACCCGAGGCGCGTTTAGCCCCGTTGTACCCTGCTGCCGCGCGAGTACGAGGCCTTGCGGTCCCAGCGCGTGCGCACACCTCTCTCTCTCTCTCTGCGTCTGCGCTGTTCAGCGAGCAGCGCTTCAGTTAAACACAGATATTGTGTTGCTTCTCTAATTTTACATGCATGTATAGCTGAAATCACAGCACAGCTATTGTCATTATCTTATGTGTATTGGATTTCATCAGACGATGGCTCAATTATCAGGATTTTTGTGCAGATTAACATCTTGGAAGGGAGAGCTGGTTATGTAGTTTTAAGGCCAAAGTATACTTCGGCCGTCCGCGTCCGTGGACTTTAATGGGTCGCGCTTCAGTCACTATTTCATATTCATTCCGTTGTCTGACAACAGAAACAGTAAAAAAAAAAATATAAATGAAAAGAGTTTTATTGAGAATTTAGCTGCATCAAAATACAGTATGTGGGCATTGAAAGGCAAACAAATCTAATAATAAATAATAAATATTTTAATCGATTGACAGCCCTAAAAAAACACTATGAAACTTGATAACATAATAAAAAACGTGATTTTTGAAAGAAAAAAACAGTAAAAACTATATAATTACATGCTGTTGATTTAAAGCATTGTTTTGAAGTGATTAATGGTAATGTTATAATTATTTATGTTTTAATTTATTCATTAATGACACAATATTGTCAGGAGTGTCTGTTTTTGCTCAGTTTTGACAATGAAAATAGCTAGAAACAAAGTCACAGCAGAACTGTTGCGTGTCTGAGAATGACACAAAGAGGTGTTTCGCTACAGAATGAAACCACAGTTTTGAGAAAAAAAATAAAAATTAAATAAAAAAATGAGTCAGCCAGTAATTCAGTGATCATTCAAAAAGACTTGCTTCATTTCTGAATGAATCGGCTATTTGAATGAATCGGATGAATGAGACACTGATAAATTCATGCTAAATCAAACATATGTCTTTCTAAAGCTACTTTTTTGTAATGTCTTTTCTCATGAAACACAATAATATAATTATAATATAATGTAATTATTCAGGCTGAAATCAATCTGAATTGAGCATCCATTGGCTCAAATGATGGCTTCAAATTACAATGAAAGCGTGACTGTATCTGGCCAACTCAACTGAACTGCAGGGACTCCTTTCACATAAATGAGCCCTATATAGTCTGCCAAACACTAGTGTGCCTATAAAAACAACCCCACGTTTACTTTGATGACCTACTGCTGTCAGGCCAAGTCAAAAAAACAGCCTCATAACCTGTTATTGGACTGAATTCATCAAGCCACTCTGACGGATCGTAAGGAAGTCAGAGAGGTGTTGGGTAAAAACATTGCGATGTCTCTCCATGATCAATTCCAGCGCATGTACAGAGAAAAAACGGTGGTGAGTGAAGTCATCATTACCTCCTAATAGACTCGGTGTAATGACCACTTTCACTCTCTCTTCTGCTCTTTCTTTCAGCCCCTTTCTCCCTGTCTGATGACAGTCATCTAATGGAGACTAAGCAGGATCATTTCCCAGCTCCTTAAAACACAGCCCGCCGCTCTCTTTAATTCAA
Source organism: Spinibarbus caldwelli (assembly GCA_039654775.1). Classification (NCBI taxonomy): domain Eukaryota; kingdom Metazoa; phylum Chordata; class Actinopteri; order Cypriniformes; family Cyprinidae; genus Spinibarbus; species Spinibarbus caldwelli. The sequence goes on from CM077238.1 coordinate 33,443,804, forward strand.
TAGCTCTTTTCCCCTATTCCATCTGGGGCAGTGCTGATGATGTTTACTCCCTTTGAAGCAGACGGTGACGGCAGAACAAAAGGAAAACACGCAATTGTCATCAGTCTCTTCAAAAAGCCATTTTGAGCATCAATCTTGTTTTCATTTTATCTTTTTTCAGTCGACACGATCCGTGGTCAATAGAGCCGGTAGCAGTGTCAAACTCTCCGCGTCAGCCGAGGTGTTTGGTTAAAGAGAAATAGGCAGGGATGTGCTCGCCCTTGACAGGTTATACATCACACCGATGCATTTCCTCTTAAAGTTGGATGAAACCAGCGGCAGAGAGACAGCTAAATACATCAGTAAATACAGCGGATATAGATACGCCTTAAAACCTGGATTCACTGTGCAATAAAACCTAAACTGAACCCCATTAAGATATCTCTGAAATGTGATGAAGTTGTTTTGTTTTGTTGTTTTAGCTAATTGAACAAGCAATGTATTGTAGATAAAACTGCAGTTTGCAAACAACGACACTAGCGGATTCTTCATGTATCCTGGATGAGAGCTGTTCCAGATTAGTGCGTCATTCAAATTGAGCTGAAAATGAGCAAAAAGTGCTGTGTGTGGGGATGGAAACATCATTTTTAAAAGGGATCCACAATGGGTGCATTAAAAAAAAAAAAAAAAAAAAAAAAAAAAATCTTACAAAAATGCAGTTTATAGGGCTGTCAAATTAGATTTATTAGATTTATGAAATACGTTTTGATTGATTAATTGATTGATTCATTCATTTTTTATTAATACTCTTAAACTTTGTTTTTTTCTTACATCATTCACTATTATTACTATTATTAGTACATTACTATTTCAGTATTATTAGTATATTTATTTTTCATTAGCAAGAAGCATGAAATTAAGATTAAGATTACTTGTGTGACAGCACTAGTAAAAAGGATACACATGTACACACACAAGCACATGCACACACACACACACACACACACACACACAAATAAATAAATAAATATTCTATGGATGTATGATTTATAGTTATGTGTTTGAGTAAAATGTAATTTTTTATGACATTTCTTCCAAATTTTAAAATAAAATTTGTTGTAATTTAAAGCATGAAACGACAATTGGCCAAAATAAAAAAAAGATGCCATGTTTTCAGACGTTTACTCATTTTACTCAAACCCATACCTAGTAAATGCAGAGAAACTGAAATTTTCGAATTGTCTCTAATTTTTTCCAGAGCTACATACACATATATATATGTATGAAATGCATAAATAAATATACTAAAGTAAATAGAGCTTTCTTGTAAATTTCACAAACAATTACAAAGAAATGGCAAGAAATGTTGAAGTGGATACAACCACCTAGTATTGGGTTGCATGTGTTGGAGTTTGCTTCAATATAAATCAAATGCTAAAAAAACTGCAGAGACACAGAAGAGATGAGAGACCATGTGCTCCTATGCCTAGACAAACAAAGCAAATCCGTCAGCCACTCAATGAATCTGGAGAAACCTCGAGAACTGAAGTGAAGAGGAAACACAGTTCATCTCCTGTAAGTGTTATCAAACCACCCTGTCAACACCTCAACATCATCACCTCCGCTCAAAAATAGCCCAAGTCTGCACATAACAAGGATGCGACTGAATGGGAAACTTCTTTCGCAAATACAAGACTGTAAGTGAGAGATAAAGAGGGAGAGGAGAGACTGACGACAGCCCATTTAGATGAGATTTAATGAAGATCAGACGTTCTCTGCTGCCATACTGTTGGCTAACAGACCCGAGCATCATCCCATCTGATAAACCCGTTCCAGCTCCTCCAATCCCTGTCTCTCCCTCTGTATTTTCAGTCACCGTTTCAGCACTTGAAAAATGGTGCAACTGCAGAGGATCAATATTTTCCTTCATGTCTTTCCTCATGCTACACTTCCTAAAAAGGTCAGTAATTTATTTAATCTTCACTAGTGAGAACATGATTCTTTATCAGTGTGTTTAAGACACTGTTTAAAACTTTTTAATTGTCTTCATTGATTCACTCATATTGATTTTTTTTAGATGTCTCAAACTTTTGTCAGCTGTTAGTTTAGAGGCCTGAGGCTGCTTTAGGCAAAGCAAATGCTAGCAGACGTTTTCATATGCCGACCTCATTTACAAACAAGTACAAACAAATTACTTTCAGATTGAGGAGTACGATGAGTTTTATATATTTACAGAGTGGTTGGGATGTAGCCTAACTATTTGCGCTTTTTGATATTTTGCATGTTAAACAGCATTAAATGTATCTGACAAAGTCAAAATCACAATATATACAGTAAATATATGCACTACCAATCAACGGTCTGATGTTATTTATTTTTTTTAAAATAAATTAATGAATATTTTATTCAATATTAATAAATAAAAAGTCTGTAAAATGTAGTCCATTTAATTTCTTAAGAAACTTAGTTTCAGAAAATTGCATTAACAAAAAAGAAATCATGAGATTAAACGCTACTGACAGACATATTAAATACATTTAAATTGCTTTAATGCATCATTCAGAATAATAACAAAGATGATAGAGAGTATATTTGTTTTAATAAACTGATTATATATCAATTCTAAAAAGTCATTAAGGATGAAACAGTTCAACCTAAAGAGTTTTGCATTTGAAAACACAATGAAAAATAGTATTATTGCTGGAATAGGTATTATTTTTATTATTATTATTATTATTATTTATTTATTTGTTTTTTCCCCAGTTCTGGTGACTGCTGCCAAGCGCTGTGGGTGCAGATTACACGTCTCACAGAGAACATATCATTTACATCGCCTCTTTTTGGTGGCAGCTCTTTAAAATCATTAAGTCATAAAGTGTTTTATTTCCACAGTTGGAGCCAAATGGCCCAAACAGAACTCTTACCAAAATCATTTAATAAACATGTTATTTGCTTCCTTGGCCCATTTGACATGTAGAGCATTTAGCTTCCAGTTCAATTCAGTTCACGTTTATTTGTATAGCATTTTTCCCAATGTAGAATTCTTGCTTTTCACAATTTAATTTCAAAGCAGCTTTAAAGAAAAGGCAGGTTTCAATGACACAATGTCATTTGGCACTAATGAACAAGGAATCTTGCATGAAATCATTACATTTCCCTGAATCTTTTTGAGCAGTCACAGGTTGGAGACAAACCTTGAAAAGGATCAGTCTCTTCTGGGATCCATCCTTCTCTAGCAACAAAGTAATATCATAATAATATACAGCTCTAATATATACAGTTAGACAGGTGCATTATTAAGGCAGTAAATACAGCTTGTGATTGGAGTGACTGCAATAAAAGGATAATACAATGGAAGAACATTAACACTACCTATGTTTCCATGCAAAGTTGAAAATAAAAATTTGACTATCACATTTAAATAAATCCAGTGTGTTCAAGAGAACACAATTTTCACTTCCTGGGAAACTAGTGCAAAATATCAGTAATAAAATGATAAAAAGTTGCTTGTTTTTCCTACATAATAACTGTGGCAGACGAAGTGCACTGACAAACACTGTTATGCTATCTTGCGTTCGAATGCCTGATGTTTAGGAACACAAGTGTGTGAGAGAGTTCTGGGAGGTGATTATATTGAATCATTTTGATTACAGACTTTTTCTCAGGCATTTCAGAATGACTAGAACAACATTTAAGATGCGATGAGATTGGACAACCAGTTAGTTCAGCTATCCAATAACATGATATTTTGAGGTTTTTGTTGCGCATCCAGGAATTTATAAGGTAAATGTGTTGTCATAGTTTATGCATATGTTTTCTTACTGAATAATTCATAGTTTATGCATATGATTTCTTACTGAATAAATTACAGTTTATGCATATGTTTTCTTAATGTTTATGCATATGAATTCTTACTGATCTGATGTGAACAGATAATTTTTATGTACATCTTAAGTATATTAAATGTATTCAACAGTCAATAAATGTACTACTACTACTACTAATAATAATAATAATAAATATTTATTGCATTTATAATGTTACAAAACATTTCTATCTTGAATAAATGCTGTATGCTTTTATTTTAAACTTCCTATTAATAAAAGAATCCTGCAAAAGGAAAAAAAAGAGGAAAACAACCCTTGTTTTGTTTGTTTGTGCATCCATTTGATAAAATGTTTCAATCTTAGTTTATGCATGTTTTCTTACAGAATAAATAAATATCCGCCTCAATTGACAAATATGTTTTTTTACATTTTAAGATTTTATGCATACTTGCCATTTCCATCCAGTGATTTTAAGCGTCATTTTATGCAATACCCCAAAATTTGCATAAAAATATATGTGACAAAAATATAGCTATTGTCATTTTGTCTGTCTCTTTGCAATGCAAAATGCATTTGACAAACATTCTTACTAAGACTTGACCAAATTAAATTTCCACATGTAACAGTATTTGATTTGAGTGCAAGGGGGAATTCTTAGCCCCAGACAGACCACAATTTTTGCTACTGGGTTACTAATGCCTTTCCACAAAACAGGGTTCAAAAAACCCACAAAAAAAAGATTAACATGAGGTCCTCCAAGTCATGGGACCCCAAATTGGAAATACATGGAAAGAGGCTGTTCAACCCAGCTAATGTGAGTTGATTCATTATCCTCAAACACTCAGCAGCAGATGAGCTTTGAACCTGCAGCAGGAGAGCGGTTCTCAACACTTAGCAGTAGATGAGTACTCATCCCTCCGTGGGACACCAGGACTGAAACCCTCAGCGGCAGATGAATACTCAGGGTTCTTCCCTAAATTCAGCCCAGTTGGAGCCTCAATGTGTCAAGAGTTTGAGTCCAGCTTTAACCATGTCAGAGACGGCAGAGTCATGACCCGCATCCATCCGCTGATGTGGGACGTTATCAGAGCACCGGGGGGAATGGAAGGAGCCCAGGGGTCCAACTGGGAGCAAGGTGTAAATTCACATCTGTGCAGGAAACCAGGGAAGGTGAGAATGAAGATGGTGTCTGGTGTTCTTGGTGTGTTCTCTGGATGGTAGCAGGAATAGAGGGCTGTTAAGCAGCTAATGAGAACATCGATAGTCACGGGTTAGCTTGTGGCTGTGCGAGTGGTTTGGGGTTTTTGGATCTCTTCAGGCAAAGCGAATGAGGATTATGTATCACAGAACTTTTTTGAGTTTATAGAGAAGAATAGAGAAGAATGCATGGCCAGAAACTCCTAAACACCTGTTTCAATTTTATTGTGTTATGATTGGCACACTTGCTCCTCCTGACACACAATACTGGAAACTTAAAATCAAATAACCTGCGGACTAAAACCACCTTTCAAAACATTTCATGTAGTCCAAAGATTAGTCTTTATACTTAAGTAAGTATAATGTGGGATGCATTTATATTAAAATTCTGGTTAAACGCAAAAAAAAAAAAAAAAGAAAAAAAAAAAGATTATTTTCACATTATGGCAACATTTTCACATTATAACTGACAAATTGTCCATATTATAAGTTCTACACACTTTTCATCAAGACAATGCAAAACTTTTGCAAGTGAATGCAATTTTCCTTAGGAAAATTTTTATTTATTTATTTATTTATTTATTTATTTTGTTTGTTTGTTTGTTTGTTTGTTTTGTGAACAGATGAAAAGTTTCACAGGAGAAGACAAAATTTTTGCAGACAAATGCACATTTTCTCAGTCAAGTTGAAAAAATGACAAAATGACCAACTTTACCCTAAGTCAACATAATGAAGTTATGAGATATCTCAAATTAATATTGATAACCAATGATAACCTGATAGCTGATAACCGATATTGTAGTGATATGTGCATCCCTAAACTTCAACTGAAGTCAACATATTGAAGTTATAAGATAAAAATATTCTCTCCATCAACTCATTATTAAATATTGACCATAAAAAGGTCCATAAAACACATTCTACTTAATAGACCTGTACAGTTTGTGTTTGACTGCACATCTCCAATGACTTTTCAGGGCAGGTGCACTACAAAGGCAAATATGCATTAGTGACCCCATCCCACACAAGAACGTAGTGTGATTTTTTTGAGGCAGCTGCAGGACTTCAGCGTCCAGAGACTTCTGCCGATCTTCACTGTAAGCTACAAAGGACTACAGAGAGTCTGAACATCAGAGTTTTCAGCATAAGAAACATGAGCTGTATGAAGCAGCCGGAGAACCTCAGGCTTTAGGACTGAGGGGCTTTGTGGATGAGAGCATCTGTCTATACATCCTCTTCCCTGTCCAGGCAGAGGGGATTGTGGGATAGATTCTCACTAGCTCTCTGCAGTGTTTAAACAGATGGGCCCTCCAGCTCCAAGAGTTGCACACGCTCTCTCTCTGTCTAACACAGATACACATGCACACACCACCTAGCCGTGGCAGGGAGGAGAGGAAAGGATGCCCTCAGAAATACATGAGACACACTGGCAGGAGAGATAAAGAAATAGCAAGTCGGAGAGGAAGTGGATGGAGACCAGAGCACTGGATCAGCTCCAGCTGCTTTCTGCATTAAGTTCAGTGTTGTTGGATAATGCAGTTGGGTAAACATGATGTCCCCTGGCTACCCTCACATGCTCTCTGAGAGCCAATAAACGTCAGACACTTCTGAGCTACTACAGCACTTAAAACAGAGCATGCATCGTGCCAAACATACTTAACACCTACGTGCACATTTTTCCATTGTCTTTTAACAGTTTTCTCTGACTCAGCAGCTCATTGGATTCATAATAGCGCTACATGCACGCGTTTGTGCGTCGGGAATAATGTCGGAGAGGGAAAGCAGTGGGATAGCACACAGTCAGCGCTAGAGCTCAGATTAGGAGGAGGATCTGAAACTCTGTAGGCTTGACAGGCTGCTTGTAGAATTGCAGCTGTGCTCGTTCGGCTCTCACCACACCTGAATGATTACGGCGAGGTTGCTTAAAACACACACACACACACACAAACACACACGCGCACACACACACACACACACACATACACAAATACACACAGAGTTCTTTGAGAAGCTGTCTCTTTCTTCGCTCTCATCTAACAACACAGCATGGTCAAAAAATAAAACGCATGCTGTTAGAAATTCAGATACGTGGACTGAGGCTATTAGAGGGAAGTTACAGCTTGAACAGTGACAAAAAAAGAACTCATCAAATGCATAAAACATGTATTATATATTTTTTTTAGAATGATATAAACTACTATAGTATTTATTTATTAATGTTTTATATTATTTTTAAGTTTTATACTTCCATTTTTAATTTTAATTTTTGTAACGTTCAGTAATTTTCTTATGTGTTTCCTTTTATATGTATCTTATGTGTTTTGTGTGTACCATTTAGGATTCATTTATTTTTTATTTCAGGTTTAGTTTTGCATTTTATCTATTTATATGTTTTGTTTTCAATTAGTATTTTCAGTGTTTTAACTTAAACTAAATGAAAATGTAAAATGTTGGAAATAGCAATGTCAACTAATTGAAATAATATTTATATAATCTAATATTTCTAATTATATTTCAGATCCTAAATAAATAAAAAAAAAAAAAAAAATATATGTATGTATATGTTTTAACTATAAATATATAAATTATATAAACTTTATATATACTGTTACACACACACTCACACACTTAGTGAACTTTTCCCACAGTGTTTGACTGTAAGTTTGCATAACTGATTATCAAGTTTGCTTTTCTGTTATAAAAGCAAAATGTTTGAAAGTGATGTGTAAATGTGGGCAAGTCGAGAGCAAAGCTCTTTTCATTCAGAAAGTGTATTAGGTGAGTGGGTAGGTAAATATGTGATATGTGTGTCAGACGGTACAGAAACTCAAATCACAATCAAACGAGTGTTTAAAGCGAGCTGTCTGTCAGACTGTACTGTCAGACTGGAGTGTTGAACAGCGAGGAGTCCTCCTACTCAATCCAGTCACTTGTGATTTTTAGGGCTGTTGTCATGGCGAGGCTCAGCCACTCTCGTCACAAGATTCCATGACATCACAGCGTCATCCTGCAGCAATGGCCAATCAGAAGCCGGCGAGTGTGAATGCAGGCCGAGGAGGATCCACCAGCAGGACCATCGAGGAGCAGATGGCTGAGGCGTCTGGGAGCTGAGAGCAACCACTTCTCTTTTTTCCTTTCTCAATCCACCTCTCTCTCCTGCTCTCTCTTTAATCTTGTCTACTACAGCGTAAGATTCAACTTTTTTCTAAACATATGGGCATGGTATTGTTATTCAAATGCAATATGTGTAACACAAGTTCTTCATTAAGGGGTTGAGTCCCGCCAGCCACACAAACCCTGTGATTTCTGAGCATGTGATACCACAGATACAATAGTGTTTATAATCCGTTAGATTGAAAATAGTTTATGAAATGTCATCTCTGATGGAGATAAAGGACATTTGTAAACAGAAGTGTCACGCCTGGTCAAATGGAGCTGCTGTCCAAGGGTACGTTTCCCAAAAGCAACTATGGTCGCAAGTTCTGTCGTTAGCAATAGAGTTCAGTGGAACTAACGACCATAGTTAGCTAACGATGCTTTTGGGAAACGCACCCCAGGTGGATTTTGAATGACACTTCCAAACAAATTGCTCAAAACTCATTACTCTTCTCCATACAAAGAAAATGCATTAATTGGCGGTCAAGTTCTATTGTAATCTTGAACTAAATACACAATGCAAATACATTCATGCCTGCATGAAAGAATGAATGAATGAATGAACAAATGAATGAACGAATGAACGAACAAACAAAAAAAATAAATAAATAAATGATGGTCACCGGTTGTCAAGTTCATCTGTGATTCTTAAATAAATAAATAAATAAAAGAACAAACAAACAAACAAATTCAGATTTTTTTTTTTTTTTAATTTAGAATTTTTATAAATCCTCAAACAGTTTACTTTACATACACTATTCCTAAAATTTACAAGTGATTGTTTTTATTATTTATTTACTACTTCTTTATTAACTTCCCATCCCATTCCATAATAGACACTTCATATCTTAACAATGAGGGGAAAAACATTCACAGTGGACAAAAAGACTTCAAAGGTTTTGAGGCTTTCCTGTAGCTCAAATAGTAGAGCATGGCGCTAGCAACGCCAAGGTCATGGGTTTGATTCCCAGGGAAAGCAAGAGCTGATAAAATGTAGAATCTCTAACTTGAATGCAATGTAAGTCGCTTTGGATAAAAGCGTCTGCTAAATGCATAAATGTAAATGTAAATGTTTGAATGTCTTCCCTCACGTTGTAGAAGAAAACAGATGGGGGTGAAAACGAAAGAAAAGCAAGGGAAAGAGAATATGAATTGCAGGAAAAAAGTCTGCACTTCTTTTAATAAGCATCTGTGTTTAAGAATGGCTCAGCGCTTATAGAACCAAACGAACTGAATGATGTGTGTGTGTGTGTGTGAGAGAGAGAGAAAGAAAGAAAGAAAGCTACAGGCAGAAGTGTGTTCACAGCAAATGACTAAATCAGTCAGCATAAAACAACCTCTTGAAGTCAATATTCAACTGTTTCATCTGCAGCTGCTCAAGATTGTTAATCATCGTTAAAACACTGGCAAACAAGTGTCAGGTCCACATAAACACATCATTAGTAAATTCACTTTAAAAGGGAAGGCAATTTACTCCACAAGAAGCATCAAAAAGAGCTACAATAAACTTAAACGACTGTTTTCAAACAGGTTTCCCAAACACTCTGCTATTGGTTGGCCAAATGAAAAGCCCCACCCCAAAATCACGCCATTGGTGAGCCAATGTTGTCAGGTTGGTTGAGATGCAAATAACACAGAGCCACAGTGTTTACACTTTTTATGAGAATAAACTACAAGAGTCTTACTTATGGTTGTCTCTGCATGTTAAACTGGCATAGAAGAAAGTATCTGAACAAGTCCTGCGGACGCCCTCACGCCTGTGGACATTTTCAAACCAAACTCTGGGGGAAACATCACATTACGTAAAGCCCAACACTATTAACTCTATTTAGTAATTGTTCCCACTGGTTTGGTAGACTCTTAAAAACTCCCTAACAGCCGGAATAGAGTGAGCCTCCATTATTCCCCTGGCTGCAGTGATCTTTGATGGCACCCAGGAGGACACATGCATGCCACTATTATCCAATGGAGGCGCCCATTAGTGTTCGGGAGAGAGACGCAGACCTATAACATGCATTAAGAAATGAGAAACAAGGAATTGGATGGAGGGATATAAAACAGCCCTCTGATATGGGGGAGGCTTAATATGCACACCCACGCGTCCGGTCTCATTACACACATAAAGGTCAGAGAACAATAAAGAGAAACTGAACTGAACCGACAATTGTCTATAATGAATCTGCAGCCATGTTTGTGACAGATCAAAGCGTCTACTGCCATTGTTCCAATTCTCTCCGTGTTGAATCTAGTTAATAAAGGCAGCGCTGCACATGCAAACCCACACACAAATTTAATATATGTAAATATTTTACATTTCCATATATGAGATATTTTGTAATATGACGTAAAAACATATGAGAAACCTAGTAGAGATTGGAACAATTTCATATGTTAACATGCACATCTAGTCTGTACAAATATGTATGTTTATGTATGTGTAAAATATTTTTTGGACATATATGTCATGCACATGCACAGAATCCGTCTTAAAACCAACAACATATTTTGATATTATTAATAAAAATATAAAGGAGAGACATAAAAAAAAAAAACATTGAAAAAAATATTACATAAATGTAAACATAGAGATCTTTTGAATATGTTGTTTAAAAAAAAAGTTGCATATAAATAAAATATTTATTTTTGAAATAAACATAAAAATGACAACTACAAAAAAAAAAAACATTTTATTAACAGATATATATATATATATATATATATATATATATATATATATATATATATATATATATATACAATTTTTTTTACTATGGGGATGTTATATATGTTATACAATTATATGGTCATCAACCCAGTGAATGTATGTTTGTGAAAATAATATATTGCCTTACAGGTAACATATATGGCAATATCACTATTGATATAGGGCAAAACATGTATTACATTTCTCTATGGAAAGTACTGAGAATAACATGGGAAATAAATAAATAAATAAACTAAGCCCCTCTTTGTACAATATCAAATTCAGATTTATTTATTTATTTATTTATTTAAATCATCAAACCATTACTTTAAATACTTCCCAAAATTGTGAATTTCTTTCAATTTGAATTTATTATTATTATTACTAGTAGTGTGATTTTAATATTTCTTCATTACTTTCACATTCAATTCCACAACACACACTTCACATCTTAAAAATATAGAGAGGGGAAAAAAAAAACACTAAAAAAATAACCTCACAATAGATAAAACGACTTCAAAGATTCGAATGTTGTTGCAATTCTCTCGGCTTTGAATCTATTCAATAAAGGCGGTGCTGAAGACGAAAGCGCTGTGAGACAAATACATAACAGTCTACAGCTGCAAAACAACCTTTATTGTTATTTATGGGTTTTTTCCTCACTGAAAAAACCCAAGCGGTCACTGTAGCCAATGATGAAGCATCCATCATAAACCCAACAATGTGAAATCCCCATTCCTAGCATGCATCATTTTTATTATGCAATATGTAGAGAGGAGGAAAAAACAAAACAAGTGATTTTATGGAGGCATTATGAGGTCCATTTCCCACTGAGGCGAGACTAGAAAAACTCTGTGAACACGTGCTCGGTTTTTAATCACCAAAGCTATAATTATAACACTCAACGAACCAAACTACAGCCATTAGGTACAGTCTTCATGGTGCTGCATGCGTGAAAAGAATGACTGTGGTCTCTGTCTAGAAGCCCTGAAGACACACAGAGGCTATCTTGCTTTCCCAGACACTAACGGCTAATTCATTGAATTATCCTTCTTGCTCAGTAACTGAGGCTGCCCTGCAAGCTTGATCCCCAACTTTCCTCGCAACTGCATAAATGAATTTCAAAACAGGGTGAGTGAGAGAGAGCAATATAGCAGGATCTGAGGTGGAAGGTCGCAATAAACCAATGTAAATGTAGTCTGTTTCCAAAAGAGAGGATGGATGTCGCTAGAAGAGGCAGAGGCGGAACTGCATATGCACGGGCCATCACAATGAGAGCGCGACGGGATTTCATTAGGATCCAGTCCGACTGCATTTATCTTTGTTTGTCCGATTCCTAATGACCGCTGCGCCTCGATGGTGCCTGTTCCCATCCTCGCTCTCCTGCACACAGCTGGCACCTCTGGACACCTGAATCACCCGCTGGTCGTCAATGAGGGCATCCAGCCACAGACAAAGCTGCCAAATACCATCTGCCCAACTGACCGAAGCTTTAGCATCCTCCTGCCACCACGAGTCTCGTCCAGAACTGCCTCTTACAGCCCAAACTAATGCAACTGAACACAGTGTGTAAAAACACAGCATAAGAATGATATGGTCCGATTTATATTAAAGTCTTTAACGACTTACTGTGCTGATTACATGTGACAGCTCCAGTATACTCTGTTGTGGTTTTTTTTTTTTTTTACTTTTATTTGATAAGGATGCATTAAATTGATCAGCAGTGACAAGTTAGTTATAATGTAACAAAATATTTTTATTTCAGGTAAATGCTGTTCTTTTGAGCTTTCTATTCATCAAAGAATCCTGGAAAATAAAATATATCACAGTCTTCACAAAAAATATTGTGCAGCACAGCTGTTTTCAACATTGATAATAATTAGAAATGTTTCTTGAGCAGCAAATCGGCATATCAGAATGATTTCTGAAGCATCATGTGACACTGAAGACTGAAGTAATGATGCTGAAAATACAGCTTTGATCACAGCAATCAAATTAATTTTTTCAAATGATATTCAAATGGAAAACAGTACTTTTAAATTGCAATTACATTTCACATTTAAAAAATAAAAATAAAAATAAAATAAAAATACAGTATATTTTAGCACTACCATTATGTATGCTGATTGTGACATCAACAGCAAAAAAGCAAAATTATTATTATTATTATTATTATTATTATTATTATTATTATTATTACTACGTACAATTACTTAAAAAAACTAAAAAGTAAAATTATATAAACAATAAAAAGTTATGTATACAAAAAAGTAAAGTTAGTAAAAAAATTACTTCATAATTACAGGTGCATCTCAATAAATTAGAATGTCATGGAAAAGTTCATTTATTTCAGTAATTCAACTCAAATTGTGAAACTTGTGTATTAAATAAATTCAGTGCACACGGACTGAAGTAGTTTAAGTCTTTGGTTCTTTTAATTGTGATGATTTTGGCTCACATTTAACATTTCCACGACATTCTAATTTATTGAGATGCACCTGTAAGTAAATTAAATAAAAGTTAAATTACAAACAAATAAAATGTAAAAAGGTAAATTATTTATGGATAGATGGATAGACAGAATATGATTTTAGGTGTTTATCAATTAGAATACATACAGAATGTATCTAAATCACAAACAGAATCACACATGTTGATCAGAAGACTCCAGATGTCCTCTAAATGATGGGTTGGCGTAAAAAATATGAAAAATGAGACTTTGAACTGGACATACTCAGCAGAACATCTGCCTGGGTGTTTGCTTACAAAACACACACATTTGTCTCCCGGCAACAGAATGATTTTCCATTGATAATGAGATGGGGCGTCAGTCATAACCCCATCGTTTTGATTATGAGGCTGTGAATATGTTTATTCTACATCAGCAAAAACATTTTTCATTTTTACTGATTAGCTTTACAAATACTGTAAATGAGGCTGAATTCTGTCCACCGAACATTTGTTTCTCACTCCGAGCTGATCTGAAGCTGATCTACACCAAATCCGGATTTTACAGTTCATTTACATATCATCTCACTTCCAGGGTTCAAGATCAGTGTCCCTTTGTGAAGGAGGATCTCTAGGGAATCCAAATTCAGACGGCATGGGTTCTCTCGCTGTCACCGTCGAATCGATTTGAGCCACCGCAGACACGCCGGAGAGTCAAAGGGTCGCGGGCTTCTCTGCGGTATGGCCATTTAGTGCTCTTAAAAATGTCCCCTCCCACCGAGACTAAACTCAGATACAAGAATTAGACCAGTGAAATGGCCAACAGAGACCAGACTTGTGCAATAATTTCAGACAATGACTGTGCAGAATACATCTGTGGATGTGTGAGAGATTCTGGGCTGCACTGCATGAATTTAGTTTTCTAGCTCATTTTTAGCGGTATTGAATGCTTGGCTACATGGCCAAAAGTAAGTGGACACCTTCTAATTAACAAGTTTAGCTAACTCGGTAACACTGATTAAAATCAAATGAACAGTCATGAAACCTCAAAGGATTTTTGTAGAATTGAGACTCCTTTCTGTTTCCAGCTTGATAATGCACCGATGCACAAAGCGAGGAGCATAAAGAAATGGTTTGTTGAGTCTAGGTTAGAAGAGCTTGACTGGCCTGCATAAAGCCAGACTGAAACCCCACTGAGAAGCTTCACGATGAATCTGAGCGCCGACTGTGAGTCAGAGCCCAATGCTCAACATCACGCCCGACCTCACGGACGCTTTATATCTGAATTGAGAAAATCTCCACAGCCGTGATCTAGTGGAAACTCTTTCCAGAAGAGTGGAAGCTGTTAAAGCAGATGGTTTTGAATAGATGCTCAACAAGCTCATGTAGGTGTAGTGTTCAGTGTTCAGGTGTCCACATACACTTTGGCCATTAGTATTTTCACCAACAAAAAAATGCTTTTAATTATTATATTTGGTCATACAGTGTGCATTAAGGGTCAAGCACAGAAGCACTCCTTCTATCCTTATACAAATTTTGGACAAATTTGCATACTGTTTTCTGCTACTCCTCCAACAATATTTGTCCAATCTTAGTGCTGCTAAATAAGTGGGAAAAATCCCAGCCTTTGTGGTTTGATAATCGGACTAAGAAATTTACGTATTATTTTGATCAATCAGGTTCAATCGTCACTAACGCTGCCTAACAGATCGTCTTCAGGCCAAACCTCACAAAATCAACTTATTGAATATTTGGCGTTTTTTTGTTTGTTTGTTTGTTTGTTTGTTTTTTAAAGAACAAAGTTCCTGAGTTCGAAAGAGGCCAGTCATGATTTCAGTCATTATCTTGCAACATCATCTGTGCATATTACCACCAATCTTTGCCACAGTGTCCTGATTGCCCCATGAATGATGCCAAATGCTATAAAGATATAAATACTGGTAAATCTACTTATATTCCTTGAACTAATTTATATTATGTAACCAAAGGGAGTCGTATGACCAGACAAATCTGCTCCAACATACAACTGGTGTGTGCCATTGGGGCTTGGCTACATAATTGCTGCCTGCAGCTAAATTTGCCATTGCTTTCCCTCATGGGTAAAGCACAAACATCGAGAGGCCCGTCTGGTTTCAGACCTGTAAATAAGACTGAATGTCAGCGTGGCATCACCACAGAACGACAGGACTTCACTGACCTTCTGAGAGGCCGACCCAGCATTCTCAAGTCCTTCTGCCTGTCCATTTTCTCCTCTCTTCAGGGTGTGACGACTCCACGCTACTGAGCCAGATCCAGGAGCTCCACAGCAGTCATTGAGTCATTGGCTACGATACACCAATCTGTCTGTGGGAAAAAGAGAGAGAGAGAGAACCAGTATAGATGAAGACAAAATGACTGTCAAAGCATTTGAGCAGTGAATCGCGTTCTCTTATATTTACACAGCTAAGAGTAATTGATTATATTCAAGACTAAAACACTGACTGAGCGCACAGACACTCTGTCTTATTGCTGAGTGGAGCCCAGTGTTGAGAAATGGTGATTGTTCTTCATTCATCAGCTCTCGAGAGTTGGAGAGACATATGTGTGAGATAAATGACAGGCTTTCCTCTGCTTTAGAATCAAAGTGGTCCCGAATTACAGAGTAGTAATTTTTATGTTGGCCACTGTATGTTCTAGCTGTGTAATTGCCATACATTGGTGCTAATGGTGGAGTTACCATGTTCAGAAGAGACTAAATTACCATTCATTATGATGGAATAACACAAACAGAGAGTGAAGCTCCACAGTTTTCTACAATAAATAGATAATCCTAGGTTAACTGGTAAAATTGGGTGTAATTACAAAGAATGTTGGAAAAAAATACAATTTTAAAACTAAAGTTGCATGATCGTGACAAAAATCGTAATTGTCAATTAATTCCCTTGATACTGTAATCACTCTTACATTCACATAACAGAATTTGCATTTAAATTAGGGCTGCAAATTTAACATGTTAATTTAGAGTTATTAATTATGTATTAAAATTAAAACATTCCAAAATTAATGTCATTAATCATGGCCCCCCTGACTCGTATGTAAATTCTTGGGATAAATGGAACAGAATGCAGGCGTGTTTCTAACAATACAAGTGTTTTAAACTTGACACAATATCTCAAAAATGCAAAGACATTCATCTGCAGTTTGGGGTTTCAAGATTTTATTTATTCATAAATTTATTGCTTTGAAAGAATTTAATACTTTTATTCAGAAAGGATGCATTATATTGTCAATAAACACATTTAGAATGTTAAAAAAAAAAAATATATATATATATATATATATATATATATATATATATATATATATATATAATATTTCTGAAGGATCATGTGACACTGACGACTGGACTAATGATGCTGAAAATTCAGCTTTGCATCACAATGAATAAATTACATTTACACATGCCGGGAGACAAGTATATTCAAATAGAAAATAGATATTTTAATTTGTAATAACATTTCGCAAGTATAATGTTTTATTGCATTTTGATCAAATAAATGCAGCCTTAGAGAGTAATATGAGACTTCTTTCAAAAACATTAAAAAAAAAAAAAAAAAATCTTAACCAAACCCAAACATTTGAATGGTAGTATACATAAATTATCAATTGAATATAATTAATATACAGCCACCAAATCTACCTGCTGCAGGTCAGTGATGGGAATACTTTCAATCATACAGAAAATAACAGTGCATTTGCATTGTCTATTCAATGATTCTCTCATCTGCCTCAATAATGCAGACTAATGTCATTGAATTATCTTTAATTATGGGGGTTCAGCCGCAAATATTGAAATATGTGATTATATGTAATTAATTTGATTAATTAATTGCCATATCTTGTAATTAATCTGATTACAATTTTTAATCATTTAATAGCTCTAGTTAAACATAAGAAAGTCAAGCCAGCAGTAAAACAGTACCTTCATATTGGCCCTCTGAGCAGCATAAAAACACATTTCCAATTATGCCCAGAAAGTGAGCAACGTGACAATACTAGCGTGCTCCTAGCCATTAAAATCACTGAAGCTGTCACTGTAAGTTTACACAGTTTGAGCCCTGCAGTTCAGCGTGAGTTCACTGAGTTCTGGACTCGCAAATGTGCCCCTTAAAATCAACATAGCTGTCTCTACTGCAGATAAATTTCTCATTTACACCTCACTATATTGGCTGTTACACCGATTGCACTGAAAGCGAGCGGCACGACATGTAACACATCCAAAAGAATTCCAAATTACCAACAGTTCATTTATCTTTGGTTCTAAAGCATCTAAGTGTCAGGTGATGTTTCGTCAGAGCTCAATTTCATGTGCCATCGCGGAACGAAATGAAACATGAAACACAGATGTGTAGATCAGATTGCTTATAACTCGCTCATTAAGGATCAGATGTTATTAATCATGGTAAATATAGACGGTTTTAAACGCCTCCGATTGGCCATTACATTCATGTGCATGACTGACGTGTCTGTGATTGGTTACAAAGCTCGACATCATCAAAAATACACAACCTTTCTACAAAACTCCCAAAACTATATATACAATTGACTTCAGTTTCCAGTTCAGCATAAATTAACACCTTTTCACACAAACTATGATTACAGGGCAGATTATTAGTTAATAAAGGGTAATTTTTGTGTGGTTCCTTGCACAATACTATGTTATGAGCTCCAAACACTTTTTAACATAGTGCACAATTTGTAAAGTAATACATTTTGATGTTTGCATCACATAACCAGCTCCATATGGATGGCTTTTCTAGCATAGTAAACTTGCTTGTTAGCACACCTGGTACAGCATTACTCTTGCATTGCAAAATGAGTCCTGTGAAACACGAGTCATGATAAAAGAGTTTAAAGACTTGTATAAGCAAGATAAAATGGCATGGTTGCTTCAGCAAATGTGTTTTTATCTCATGTTTGCTTTTGTTAACCCTATCAGATAGTATATGCTACATTATTTTCAAACACGATTAACCTTTTAGTGCCATTCACCATTTAATTTCCAAACTGCCTCAAAACACACAACAGCCAACGTAATAAAAAAATGCCATAGTCACATTTATCTGTTTTAGATAAAAATGAGTATGATTTTAGTCCTTTTTAATTTTGAAAGTGTTAGTAAACATGCAAGAAACATAATAATATTATTTTGCAGAAATGTTGCTACAGGCTCCAATGAGTCTGTTTTAAAAAAAAAAAAAAATAAATAAATAAATAAATAAACTATAAGTAGAAAACTTAATCACTTTTCATGATTAGGTAATCATGGTTGCAAAAATTGTAATGCTTATTTGATTTGTGCAGTCCTAACTGAAATCTTACACTGCATTAAACCAAATTAGAAATAAATATATTTTCCAAGGTATTTATGTTGCTCCAAATGTAAGAGTTTTGTGCTCTATGCAACTAAATCAGCGTACATAACAACTTATACAATAAATACAGTCATGACACAGATAAGAACAACCATCAGTCTTCACGCATTAGTAAAAAAGCAATTTAAGGATCGACAGGAACAGTCTGTCTAAAGGCAGATCAAATGTTTAGATGTTACATCAGAGAAATCTGTGACAGGCAGTGAAGGAAAATGTTGTGCATATGTTGTGAATATTCCCTATTGAGGTTTTATTATTCTTTTTTTCCCAAGGAAATATACTTTCATTAAAGCCAGTGGTAACTGTTGGGTCACGCTGGCAAATCTGCACTGCTTGACTGCAGTTGTGTAAGCATTGAAATTCAAAAGCTGAAGCAAAATCCCCTTTGAGCACCTCAGGGATTGGAGCTGAGGAGACGAGAAACCTTCAAAAATCACTTCATTTGCCATTTCTATCAGCATCTGACTTCCTGACCTTTGAATAAAAATGCAGAAATGCTCTCTTGTAGGCTTATATTCAATTGTCTAATGTGTACGGAGTTATTGAAATACCATCAAAGTATGGCATAAAAGTAATGACTAGAACATATAATTTCATTTCAAGGACACACTACAAGCTTAGACTGTTATATTGAGTTAATTAAACAAGATACTGTTCAAAAGTGAGTATTTAAATCAAAAGTAAAACGAAATGGTTTGGTTATACAACTGGTTGCTTTTCTAGTCGTTTGAACAAATAATCTTTTTCTTACTGCCTTCAAACATCACTGGTTTT
Source organism: Spinibarbus caldwelli (assembly GCA_039654775.1). Lineage (NCBI taxonomy): Eukaryota > Metazoa > Chordata > Actinopteri > Cypriniformes > Cyprinidae > Spinibarbus > Spinibarbus caldwelli. The sequence continues at coordinate 33,463,303 of CM077238.1, forward strand.
CTTTCCCATCATTAGATCTGCAGATTGCAAATGAGTCACATCTAAGAAAATGCCAAACTTTCATCAGACGCAGCTACTGAGCTGAGAAGCGACACCGTACCGCAATATGTCCACGTACACACTAGCATATGCGCACATACACACTTGTTCACGACATTGCTTAACTTCTCAGGCATGGCATCAAGGAATGGCTTCGTATAAAATCTTTCCATTCCGATAAAAGCGAAACGCTCGTCCAAATAAGTCCAATCTGGCAACCTGAGCGAAGGAAGGCGAGTGTACGAGAGGCGCGATCGGCATCAGTGCACTCCTCCATTCCAAACAGGCCTGCTGTCGACACTTTCACAACAAGCATGCGTCAGATCTCTATGTTGTTAGCGATCTAACTTCTCAAGCATTCCTCTGTGATTTATATAACATATCACGCAAGGAGAGGATATTTACATTTTTTATGTCAGTGCTTTTACCCAAAGCGATTTACAAATGAGGAATGCTGATGAAGGTGCATATCATTAAGAGTGAATGCCTTTGTGAAATAAACACACTAAACACCTCCACAAAGCCAATCTGAGGAAAGAGGTTTTATAAGGTACCAGCTTAAAATAGTGATTTTTCCAGGAAGAACTAATTACTGGATTTGTCAGGTATCATTGAACGATACAATAGTCTCTGTAGTTGTATTCAGATTCATTTGGATATATTTCAGTTGCAATGTTCATTGTGCTTACAAATAACAGAAATTACTTTTCTATTATCTTAGACCATCCTGTAAAAAAGCTTTCTAAATTGGTACATTATAAAATATTAATTAAAAAACACATTAAGGCTCAAACTCTGCAGTGTATTTAACAGATGCAATAATCAACACAAAGGCAGCTGCTGAGTTTGTCAGTCTTTCTGAATGATTCGCTAAAGAAACAGCTCAAAAATGTTGTTAGTTTGTGAATCGAACAACACAGTTTTCACCGTATGTTTGCTGGGATTGTGATGTAAAGAAACAATATTGAACTGTTAAAATAAAGATTGTGATAGATCTGAAAAAAAAAAAAAAAGTTTGTTTGAGACACATCCCAGCAGGCACCAGACGTCTATGTAACGTCAGGTTGACGTTGGACATGACGTCGGACAGACGTTGCATTTTGGTTGAAAATGAAAATCGGGTTGACGTCAATTTGACGTTGACTTAACGTTGGATTTTGGTTGCACAACCTAAAAACAACAAAATCTCAACGTCAGCTGACGTCGGTATTGGACATCAATTTAACATTGACATTAGACGTTGAATTTACGTTGAATTTTGGTCACCCGACGTCGCAACCAAAATTTAACCAAATATCAACGTCTTATGACGTTGTGTGCCTGTTTTGTGCCTGCTGGGATAATACTGAGTAAAAATAGCTTTGTTTTCTGAGTTAAATCAGTTGAATAATCAGTATTTTGGACAGAAATTCAGGTCACAAAGACTGTACACATTTGCCCTATATAATACCATTCAAAAGTTTAAGATCTGTATTTTTTTCTTAATACTTTTATTTAGGACACTTGATCAAAAGTGACAGTAAAGACATTTATAATGTCACAAAATATTTATATTTCAAATAAATGCTGTTCTTTTGAACTTTCTATTTATCAAAGTAAAAATAAGAAAAATAAAATGCATCGCCGTTTCCACAAAAATGTGAAGCAACACAATTATTTTCAAGAGTGATAATTATCAGAAATATTTCTTGAGCAGCTAATTAGCTTATTAGAATGATTTCTGAAGGATCATGTGTCACTGAAGACTGGAGTAATGATGCTGAAAATTCAGCTTTCATCACAGAAGTTAATTACATTTCAACATATATTCACATAGAAAACAGTTATTTTAAATTTTAATAATATTTTACAATATTACTGTTTTTATTGTATGTTTGATCAAATAAATGAAGGTGAGCAGAAGAGAGTTTCAAAAACATATAAATCATATTTTTGAATGGTAGTCTACGTTCTACTTCCTTTCATTCCAGACAGCCAGAGCAGTATCCTAAGTTATCTAGTGGAGTCTTTCTCTGGTGCTCGTCTCTTTGCCGAGTATAAATATCAAAGTCGTCACCCCCGTGACCATGACGCTCAAGTGGACAGCCTATAAAGGCACGTCATTAAGTCATGCACGTTCTCTTTCCTATTCTCGTCTTGCGCAAAAAAAAAAAAAAAAAAAACTGCTTAAGGTGAAAAGGGAGCTTTGTTTGTAAATAACTTTGTTCGCTCGTTGGCGAGCGCTTCATTTTTCTTTGCTTCACAATACACTGTTAAACGACTGGAGAGTAAGCAGTGTTGAGTGCTGCGTGTAGCCTTAATTGAACAATCTTTGTTTATATTTCAGTTATTATTAGACACGTTGACAAGCAGCGTTGGCGCGGCTGGTCATTCATTAAATTTGGTTCGAGAGATAACATTACTGTACTGATTAAGTTGTTCAGCTGCTCTAGCTTGCAGAGTTGAAATTATTGTTTTAATTATTATTATTTTGCCCTGTTTCTTGTGCAATGGCAAGCTGCACGCTGTGTGATTCACCTATGGAATTAGATGACGGTCATGATCGTTGTATATCTTGTTTGAGACCTGACCACCTTAAACAGGCCCTTTCAGATCCTTGTCCTAGCTGTAGTTTTTTGCCATTAGCAATTTGTGAAAGCCGCCTTGCACGATGGAATCAGATTATTCATTGCTCCCCATAGACACAACCTCTTCAGAACGCTGTGTTAAGAGGGCAGCAGTGGCGGTTGTTCCACCTCCTAAGAACAAAAAGGTGAAGACCTCCTCTGCGTTGGAGCGCAGGGTGGATCAGCTGACTGAAGACATGGGCCAGATTCAAGCACTCTTGGCTTCTATGAAAAAGAATGAGGAGCAGCATTTAGCAGAATCTAATACAGTTGATCCTGGTAGGGAGAGAGATTTTGATGTGGTCTCAGTGTCTGCATCCAACTCCTATTTTGATAAACATCCTGTCATGACAGAGACAGTTGTAAGCCCAGTATCATTGTGTTCAAGCAGTGCACTGAGTTCAGGTCATGATGGTGAACCAGTATCAGTAGCATTTTATTTGCGTGGTAAATTAAAGATGACTTTGGCAAAACTCAACCCTGATGCTTCACCTAGTGCAACTAATCAGGCTCCTAACCTGTTTTGCCGTGCTTCTGGTCAGGCTAATGAGTTAGTTGTCCCACAATGTGGTGACTTCATTAAAGAATTATCATTTGGTTCCAAGAGCGCATTGACCATGTGGCCTGACAAGGTAACTCGTATGCTATCTAGTATGGCAGATGCAGGGTCAGTTGGCTTGGATTCAATGCCACCAGTAGAAACTGTAGTGGCGTCACTTGCTGTGCAGGCTGAGGAGGAGCTGCATTCTGAGCCGCGCTGCCCACAGCCAGAATATAAACGGACTGATACACTTGTGCGTAAAACATACAGTGCTGTGGTGAATTATTGGATGCATCACAATTACGCTGGCACAGTTGCTGTCAGCACTCAATGCTTCGCTATCTTCAATGGACAATTCAGGATGTGCTGAAATACTACAAGCTTCTCTACAAGCAGTTGGAGCAGCTGCATCAGAATGTGGCAGATCTCTGTGTCTTCTGACACAGCTAAGGAAACAGGTATGGCTGGCCCAGACTCTGGTGCCGGAATCTGGTAAGAACATTCTGCGCCAACTTCCCCTAGTTCTGGGACAGGTATTTGGTGCACAGGCTCAAGAAGTATTAGATAGACGTCTCCTTGCATCTGAAATGGGTTCAAAGCATTTAAGGCGACAAACTACCTTCAGGTGTCCTGCACAGTATTTTCAGTATTCCCATAGAGGTCATTATCCTCATCAACAACGTGGTACTGGCTTTGGGCAAAGCAGAATGCAGGAGGTGTTGGCACCACCACACCAGCCCAGAGCAGTCTCACGATTTAATGTTTCGTCCAGACGCAATTTTACATCCGGAGCACAGCCAGCTACCAGCTCTGGGGCTCTTCAGCATCGTACCTGAGGGTACACAGTCGGCCGTGCGCTGTTTCCTTCCTCAATACTTGAAGTGTTGGAAGGCAATAACGGCAGATACGTGGTTGTTAAACACCCTATCGACAGGATACAAGTTGCAGTTTCACCTTTGACCACCTCCAAATACCGGGGTTCACCCTACATTGATATGGAACCCAAAGCATCTAATCACATTGGCAGCAGAAATCGAGTCATTACTACAAAAACAGGCCATAGAAGTGGTACATGGCCCAGACCAGTTAAACAGGTTTTACTCCAGGTACTACCTGATTCCAAAAAAAGATGGGGGAATCCGACCTATTTTAGACTTAAGAGACCTCAAAGTCTTTCTAAAGCATCTACCTTTTCACATGCTACAAATAGCAGATGTTATACATGCAGTGAACAGAAACGATTGGTTCATTACTATAGACCTGAGGGATGCCTACTACCATATTCCAATTGCGGCACATCACAGGAGGTTCCTTCGTTTTCATATCAATGGAGTGACATACCAATTCAGAGTTCTTCCTTTCGGCTTAGCCCTGGCATCCAGAACTTTTACCAAATGTGTGCGAGTTGACTAGAACCTTTACAGCGCCAAGACATGTATTCTTCCTCACCTCGACGATTGCCAACTGTGCGGTCAGTCTCAACACCAAGTGCAACAGCAGACAAGGTTGTTGATACTGCACATAGAGGCACTAGGTCTGAAAATAAATTTCAAGAAGAGCTATCTAATTCCTGCTCAGACAGTTCAGAGGCATGAGGCTCGACGCGTGCACCATGCAAGCCACTTTGACAGAAGCCAGATCTCAGGCAATTGCAAAGACAGTTGCAAAATTTCAAATAGGCAGTCGCCTACCATCAGGGATGGGCAGTATTTCAAATACATGTTTTTAAAATACGTATTTGAAATACAAAATACTATTTTGTATTTTGTATTTAAATACCTTTGAAAAAAATCAAATGTATTTTGTATTTAAATACATTTAATCTTAGTATTTTTGTATTTTCAAAATACATAAAATACTTTTTGCCAATCAACCTCTTTATTACAGTGGTTCTCAACCACATTCCTGGAGGACCCCCAACACTGCACATTTTGCATGTCTCCTTTGTCGGACACACCCATTTTAAGTCTGTGAGTCTCTACTAATGAGCAGGTGACCTGAATCAGGTGTGTTTGATTAAGGAGACATGCAAAATGTGCAGTGATGGGGGTCCTCCAGGAATGTGGTTGAGAACCACTGCTTTATTAGACTGCTGGTTTCCTGTATCAGCTAGTTCAGACATGCAACTTTCATTCATGTGAGCTGCAGCTGTATGACTCCATCTGGAATTGGGTAAGCAAGTTTTCAGAATTTCAGAAGTCCTGATTTCAAGCTTGTCACTCAAGTGCTATTGGAAAGAATAGGAATCATGGAGGATGCCAGGTTTCCTGGAAAAATCTTATTAAAACCAAAATCGTAGATATTTAAGGTATTTAATTTTGAATAAAATGTAGCATGCCATTCACTGACAACCATATAAACAATCACAGAGCTATCTATATACCAGGGGTAGGAAACGTTGATCCTGGTGGCCCACTGTCCTGCAGAGATTAGCTCCAACCCTGAAAAAATCCTTTATCCTGAAGACATTGATTAGCTTGTTTAGGTGTGCTTGATTAAGGTTGGAGCTAAACCCTGCAGGGACACCGGCCCTCCAGGATCAACATTCCCCATCCCTGCTATATACAGTAGTTAGCTTGTTGACGATTTTGGATTCTCAGTCAAATACATGCTGTTTTGCTGTGTATAAAACATACAAAATGCTTGAAATGGTTATTACGCTACGATGTGCATGATTTTAACATTAAAACAAGGTGATCTTACTTTTGTGGGAGAAAGAAAAACAACAACAACTGTTTTCCCCTCCACCATGTTTATGGCCTGCACAAGAAACAAGAAACTCAGAAACTTGGGTATAAAACTCAAAAACTTAGGTATAAAAATTATCTCAGGGCTTCCCAGTAGAAAATATGACAAAGGCAATCATGTCCAATTTCCAAATAGAAAACTCATATTTACAAAAAAAAAAAAAAAGTAATAATAATAATTAAAAAAAATAAAAATTAAATAAATAAATAATTGATTGCCTGTGAAGGCAGCATAAGATAAGGTGAGGATGTCATGGCCAGTTGTACTTGTTGATTAATGTTAAAATGGAACACCATTCAGATTTGCACTTAGCATGATGGAAAAAAGAGCACCAGCAAGGGAAACATACCATTAGCACTAGTCAGTCTTGACAGTTTTTTTTTTTTTTTTGGTCAGATTTTGTTTTTTATTAACTAGCTAGTCAAATATGTTCATTAAACTTTAAGCATTACTGTTTGTTATGCCAATACGACACTATATATGTTGGTGATGATATAAAGTTTAAATCAATTGAACTTTTTCTATATCGTTTATATATCGTTGTGGTATGAAAATATATCTGTGGAGCTTTTAGTGGGCAGGAGTTATTGACACGTCAGAGTGATAAAGAAACATGGATAAATGAGTAATAAGCAGCTTTCTGTGAGTGTACCCCAAGACAAAGATATCTATAATGCTAATAATAAAGATATAAAGTTCAAAATATTGTTCTAGTGGATACTCACACTAGTATGATCATTTGATCAGGATGGCGCCACACACGGCAGCCATGGTGCTTGGTTCTCCAGTTGTTTTAGTGTTTTTGTTAGTTTATCCTGTTTTTTTTGTTTGTCAAACACAATCAGTTTCACCAGGGATGAACTGCTGAACATTCGGCAGAACACACCACAAAATCTCCTACCGGTTTTTGATTATTCGGACATTTTGCTGAACGTTGTAGTTGGCGGAGCAGCGGCACTGTTCAGGTGCTTCAGGACGCGCAGACGGGGGAAGCAAGCCGGCATGCTCGTGAAGCTCAGACAGCGCAGATTTAGAACGGCGTTGCCTAGCATCCATCTCGCGAATCTCTGCTCTCTACCCAACAAAACGGACAAACTCCTTCTGCTTTCCCAGTTAAACAAGGACTTTTCAAACTCTGCTGCTCTGTGTTTCACGGAAACCTGGCTGAATGACACCATTCCGGACAGCGCGCTCCATCTGTCAGGCTTTCAGCTGTTTAGAGCGGATTACGACGCAGAATCAACGGGTAAATCGCGTGGCGGTGGGGCGTGCTTTTACATCAATGAAAGGTGGTGTACAGATGTAACTGTGTTAAAGAAGATGTGCTGTTCCGATCTGGAAGTGCTCTTCATTAACTGCAAGCCTTTCTACTCGCCGTGGGAGTTCTGCTTGTTCATTCTCGTGGGTGTTTACATTCCTCCGCAAGCGCACGTGAGCTTAGCTTTACAGAAACTCGTTGATCTGATCACAGAGACTGAGCAACAACACCAGAACTCTGTTTTAATCATTCTAGGGGACTTTAATAAAGCAAATCTCTCCCGTGAACTGCCAAAATACAGACAGCATGTTACAGATCCCACCAGAGACAGTAATATATTGTATCGCTGTTACACAGCAATAAAGGATACATATCACTCTGTCCCACGGGCAGCTTTAGGACTCTCTGATCACTGTCTGGTTCATCTTATACCGACCTACAGGCAGAAACTGAAATCAGCTAAACCTGTATTTAGGACTTTAAAGAGATGGACAAATGAAACAGAGCGGGTTTTACAAGCCTGTTTCAACCTTACTGATTGGGGTGTTTTTGAAGCTGCTGCAAACGATCTGGACGAGCTCACAGAGACTGTAACATCTTATATCAGTTTCTGTGAAGATATGTGCATTCCTACCAGGACTCATCTAACTTACAACAATGACAAACCGTGGTTCACTGCAAAACTCAGACAGCTCCGTCAGGTCAAAGAAGATGCTTATAGGAAGGGGAACAGAATCTTGCATAAACAGACCAAATACACACTGGAAAAGGAGATCAGAGTGGCAAAGAGGAAATATTGTGGAAAGCTAAGGAACCAATTCTCTTCCAGTGATCCTGCCTCAGTGTGGAAAGGTCTGAAAGACATCACCAATTGCAAGACACCATCCCCCAGCACTGTGGAGAATCAACAACTGGCAGACGTTCTGAATGAGTTGTACTGCTGGTTGAAAAAACACCATTAACACCTCCAGGAACCCCCATCTCCCCCCCTCCTGCACTGCAGATCAGTGAAGATGATGTGTGCCAGGTCTTCAGAAAGAACAAGAGAAGAAAGGCACCAGGCCCAGACGGTGTGACACCAACCTGTCTAAAATCCTGTGCTGACCAGCTGGCCCCCATCTTCACACAGATCTTCAACAGATCACTGGAGCTGTGTGAAGTCCCCTCCTGCTTCAAACACTCCACCATCATCCCTGTCCCAAAGAAACCCAAGATAACAGGACTTAATGACTACAGACCTGTGGCTCTAACATCTGTGGTCATGAAGTCATTCGAAAAACTAGTTTTGGCTTATCTGAAGGACATCACTGGACCCTTACCGGACCCCCTGCAGTTTGCCTACAAAGCTAACAGGTCTGTGGATGATGCAGTCAACATGGGACTGCACTTCACCCTGCAGCATCTGGACAGACCAGGGACTTATGTGAGGATCCTGTTTGTGGACTTCAGCTCAGCTTTTAACACGATCATCCCATCACTCCTCCTGCCCAAACTAACTCAGCTCTCCGTGCCCACCTCTGTCTGTCAGTGGATCACCAGCTTCCTGACAGACAGGCAGCAGTTAGTGAGGCTGGGAAAATACACATCCAGCACCTGTACCATCAGCACTGGAGCTCCTCAGGGCTGTGTTCTCTCCCCAGTGCTCTTCTCCCTCTACACCAATGACTGCACATCTTAAGACCCCTCTGTCAAGCCCCTGAAGTTTGCACTGTCAAGCTCCTGAAGTTCCCCCACTCACCATCATGAACAGCACTGTAACAGCAGTGGAGTCATTCAGATTCCTGGGCACCACCATCTCCCAGAACCTGAAGTGGGACATTCACATAGACTCTATTGTGAAAGCAGCAGAGGTTGTACTTCCTTTGCCAGCTGAGGAAGTTCAACCTGCCACAGGAGCTGCTGAAACAGTTCTACTCCACCATCATTGAATCCGTCCTCTGCACTTCAATAACTGTCTGGTTCAGCTCCGCTACCAAATCTGACCTCAGAAGACTACAAAGGGTAGCCCGGACTGCTGAGCAAATCATTGGTACAACCCTCCCCACTCTCCAAGAACTGTACTCATCCAGAGTGAGCAAAAGGACTGGCAAAATCACTCTGGACCCACATACTAAATAGTCTATTTTGTATATTGTGTTTGTGCTGTTTTGCACATTGTCTATTTTTTTTATATTTGTATATTATTATTTTTATTATCTGTGTCTTGTCTTGTCACTGCCATTCTGTCGCACTGTGGAGCTTCTGTCGCCAAAACAAATTCCTCGTATGTGCAAACATACCTGGCAATAAAGCTAATTCTGATTCTGATTCTGAGGCACAGCTGCCTTGTACTAAAACCCAAGGACGGTTGTCCTTTTGTTAAAAGCCAAATATCAGAGGATTATTACAGAGGCAGCTGAGGTTAATGGTGGAATTTGCAGCTTTACTCACAAACTACAATACCTGTTCATCAATAAGATGAGAACGAGACCTATTATAAATCTAAATGTACTCAAAATTAAATTAATTGAAAAGTGTGATATCCAAGTAGTAATAAAGATGTTTGCTGTCATAATGATAACAATTGCTCATACAAAAGTAGTAAAATAACATGGTCTGGTGTGATTAGCGATCACACTACATGCGTACCGCACCTGAGCCACCTCTTCAAGCGGGCCAGGCCATGAACCACACTGGACACGGTACAGAGCAGTGACACTTGTGAAATGAACTGGACTTAGGGGGTCAATCGTGCTCAAGCATGGATCAGATCCCCTAGTGTGAGTACATCCTAAATCTAAGTGAAAAGCAGATAGCACACAACAACTATAACCATAACAGCACAAAAAATGATGAATGATTAAAAACACTGACAGCCAATCGGAATCATTTCTGCTTTAAAGAGCTTGAGCATGATGACAGACAGATGACACAACTGCATTGTATACTTAGAATACACTAATATAGTTATTCTTATAATTATCATTCTTGGTGTAAACAGGCCTTAATAGTGTTACTTCACTGGATGGCCCGTGAATTTTGTGTATTTTCAAAATACAAAATACTGTATTTGTTTTTAAAATACATTTTCCCATACAGTATTTTGTATTTGTATTTAAATACATTTTTCGACGCAGTATTTTGTATTTTTATTTTAAATACATTTTGATGCATTTGTGCCCATCTCTGCCTACCATATGCAGATTTTCTCCATCTAGCTGGAATGTTGGTGGCAGCAACACCAGTGGTGTGGCTGGGGATGCTGCAACTCAGATCTCTTCAACGCTGGCTGAATTCACAACGCCTATCAGCCATGACCTAAAAACATGTTTTGGTAACAGTGACTCTAGCATGTGTTCACACTCTGAAACACTGGTCCCATAAAGATCATCTTCTCAGGGGTGTTCCCTTGGGAGTCCTTCCTGTAAGGAGAGAAGTTGTAACAACCGATGCATCTCTACAAGACTGGGGAGCTGTGTGGAGACACCAGAAAGTGAGGGGTATGTGGCATAGCACACTACAGCACATCAACATTCTCGAGGTGAAGGCAGTATGGCTAGCGCTGCAACATTTTCAACATCAGTTAAAGGACAAACATGTCCTAATAAGATTATCTTATCTTATCTTAATATCCTAATAAGATGGGGGGGGGGGGGGGGGGGGGCACACAGCTGGCCAAAATTCCACTTGTATGCATTTCCACCCCTACCATTACTATGGATGACGTTACGACGGATCCAAGAGACGATGCAACCTGTTCTGCTAGTAGCCCCATTCTGGCTGACCAGGCCATGGTTCCATCTGCTGCTGCTTCTACTGAGGGGCAGACCATGCCCCCTGCCAATAAGACCAGATTTGTTATCTCAGTCAAACGAGATGTTGTGGCATCAAAGGCCCCACACCCTGAAGTTATGGGTGTGGCCCCTAGGGGCAACCCAGTCATCTTGGAATGCTCACAAGGAGTCGAGCACACACTACTGAATGCACGGGCACCTTCTACACGTCGTGTGTATGCAGACAAATGGAGAGCTTTTTCTCAATGGTGTGAGAAAAAGGAAATTATCCCTCATGATTGCACTTTAAGTAACCTCTTGAACTTTCTGCAGAGCCTCTTAGAGCATGGTTTGTCTTGCTCCACAATTAAAGTGTATGTGGCAGCATTGTCTGCATACAGAGGACCGGTGGAAGGTATGTCCTTAGGTATGCATAATTTAATTAGAACGTTTCTTAAAGGTGTTTTAAGAAACATATGTTTCAGATTTTACAGGCTTAATGTGGCTTCAATGCCTCCAGTGTGTTCTGTGATGGTTACAAAGGATTCTTAATTTGAATAAAGATAAATTCAGCATTGACAACGTGTCTGTTGCATATATTACTCTGATACATTGGAGTATAAATTACAGACAATTCTTGTTGTTGCCATGTTGTTGCATATTGTAATTGATAAGTGGGGAAACCCTCATGACTGCTTTGGTATGCAGCCTCCACTAAATAACTTAGGATACTGCTCTGGCGGTCTGGAATGAAAGTAAGTAGAACTGGAGGTTACGTATGGTTCTACGACTGAAAGGAGGACCCCTAGACTTCTGGTCACTCGGGTAGACGAGAATGGCCAGAGAACGTGCATGACGTAATGACGTGCCTTTATAGGCTCTCCACTTGAGCGTCATGGTCACAGGGGTGACAACTTTGATATTTACACTCGGCAAAGAGACGAGCACCAGAGAAAGAGTCCACTAGGTAGCTTAGGATACCGCTCTGGCGGTCCTCCACTCAGTCGTAGAACCACGGTTACATACGTAACCTCCAGTTACCCAACCGTTCATGAAGACTTTTGTTGTAGTATATTATAGATAAACCTGGTTCTTGTGGTCAGACTGTATGCCAAGAGTCAGGAATCTGACTACACATTATTCTCAGCGGTCCAGTTCATACTATATCATCTGAATCCTCTGAATGTTCATCTGCTGCTAATGAGGTTATTATAATGGACGTGTAAATGTGCTGAAAAGACCCCTTATCTATGATGTTAGCCATTTTCCTCTGCTTTTCTATCACTTGTAAGGGCAAATCCAAAATGAACTGAACATTGAATTGGCATAGCAACAGTACTCACTTTGGCTGCGATACGGTTCACATGCAAATAAGGCCAGAGTCGGGCAGGGGGTCGCAGGCTTTGTGACCTGAGACACCGAAGCAGCTGTCCGGTCAACAGTAGCAACCCCTGAGAGACAAATGAAGCGAGATGGGGAGGAGGAGAGAGTGATAGATGAGAGAAAGAAATCTGAGACTGAAGGACATAGAGAGCAACTGCTATTTCAAACTATATTAACAGTTTCAAAAGTACAAGTAACATTTGAAGAGTTGCTTCCCCAACATTTCATCTGACCACAATCAGAAATCCACATGACTGTGGGCAAAGCCCTGATTAAATCACAGCGCATTATAATAAACATGCAAACACTCCAAACCTTTTTATACAACAACCTCCCCTCAGAGATCACTCTTTTAATGACTAATTAAGTCAACAAACACAAGGAGAACTCTATAACAAACTCACTTATTTGCTCTTTATCAGAGCTCTTTGGAAATAAAATGACACTCTAGATCAGCGCTCTCAACTGGTGCAACTCAAAAATGAAAGGACAGGAGGGGAAAAACAATACTAATACAGATAACAAAATGCAATTAACCAAATTATCACGTATTTAGGATAGTAAAATATATAAGCTTATAAATAGAGTAGAATATACTTTCAATATCTTGTTTTGAAGGGACAGTTCACCAGAGATCTTAATTTGGTCATCATTCAACCTGTGTGAATTTCTTACCTCTGTGGTACATAGAGAATGTTTAGAGAAATTAGATTTTTTTATTTTTTTTTTTAATTCATTTGTCATCAGAAATGATTGGTTACCAACATTTTTCAAAATATTAATTTTGTGTTGCAAAGAATAAAGAAAGTCATTCAAGTTAGTAATGACATAAGGGTAAGTAAATCATGCCAGTTTACATTTTCATTTCATTTAATTTAAAGTCTTACTAAATATTTGTAGATTTATAAATATTTTCCAATTAGGTAAAAAATATATAAAACAAAATAAAAATATAGTAAACCTAAAAAAAAGTCTCAAAAAGTATTAAAAAAAAAACCAGTACAATCGATACAATATATTAGGACTATAGGGTCATTCCGCATTATAATATACACATAAAGGGTCATGAAAGTAAAAATAAAAAATAAATAAATAAGTGAGAGTGTGTGTGGAGGGGTCTATCTATCTGATACAGATTTATTTCTTCTTAATGGAGTTAAAAGTATCAAAGGTTCTCACAAAGCATGCTGCAATTCACTACTGCATGAAACAAAGTGCACTATAATATATTATACATGGATTATAGAGTTCACAATACATTTACATTTATGCTTTAATCCAGAGCAACTTAATGCATTGCATTCAGTTTCTGCAATGAAACACAATGACCTTGGCATTGCTAGCAAAGCTCTACCATTAATATCAGACAAGTAAACAGATCGTTTTCTATCTGTAATTGAATGCAAAAATTAACACAGAGTCATTTGCATTTGTGCTCTGCATCAAAAATGTTTAATTTTTAATAACCCTTAATGACGTTCATCCACAATAACAGTTAACACATTCACAGTAAGAATGAACGCAACAACAATCTTAACTTTCAAAAACATCTAGAAACTCTTAATAAATGTTTACTGCACACAAACACGTAAAAGATGAAAACATCCCAAAAACAATCCCTAAACGAACCATTTTCCTCTTAGAATTAAAAACAATGAATGCTAACCTTGTTTTCCATCATGTGCAACACATACGCATCTGATTATGTCTTTTAATATTTAATTTGGCACGGAAGCAAATATCAAGCCGCCTAATGTTTGTGCACAGCTGGCCGATTCTGATCTATTGTGCAACACACCAGGAATCTCAGACTTCCACGGATGAGAGGTAAACAGAATCATTCAGCACTGAACTCAAGTTTTAATGTTACACCTGTGGTTTGTTCAAACGAGAAAGAGATCTGCAGTCTGCTTTGTCAACTAAAGCGTGTATCGATTACAATTCAGTATATGCGGAGTGTTTCAGACTTTAGTTGGAATAAAGATGAACCACTCTCAACTCCAAGAGAGGGTTTCCATCAGAGCTCTTCCACGCTTTTGCTCTCGCTCTTTCTGTACGGAAGCATCTTTTGTACCATCTCCTTGATACGAGCCTTCAGCAGGCCTTTCATTTCGCATTAAATTATAGAAAGACCTAGACAACAGAAAAAAGAGAAGGAGAGAGGCGGGAGAATATAATCGAGGAACAAAATGGAAAGCACCTCTTGTAAATGATTTGATTGTATTTTTTTATTTTTCAAGTTTCTATAATATTTTGTATGGCATTTAATTTTATTTGTATTATGGTAACGGAAGTCTTTTATTTTGATGTTCATTGGCGTGAGCGGACATAGTGTGAGTACACGCCAGAGATGTTCACAAGTCTTTAACTTGGAGTCTGAGTCAAGTCTCGAGTCTTTGGTCATGAGTCCGAGTCGAGTCTCAAGTCATTTAATGGCTCGCTAAAAAATCCCATTCAGAATCCTCATGTATTGAAATCTTTCTATTTATGAAGCTGTTTTATAGGCTATAGACAAAATATATGATCTATGATCTACTTTGTAAAAAATAAAAAAAATTAAAAAAAATGAGGTGTTAAGATGTAAGGTTAACATCCAGCCTGTTACTTATGTTTTAATCCATTACCATGTTCAAAACAGTTTTTCTGTAATCAAATTCTATAATAAGAGTCTGATCTACCATAACACATAAGCAAATAGCCTGTGGCACAGATATTACAAAACCATACAAATAAAGTATTTCTTTATGATATAGCTATAAGTCAGGGGTATTCAATTAAAGTTCCAAGAGGCGCAGCCTCTATATTTTCTTCCAAGCAGAGTTCCGGACAAAAAAAATAAATAAATTAATTAAAAAAAAAAAAATTCATTAATTTCATTAAAAAAAATCTTTTTTACATGTATTGTATTTATACATTTAGATGCATGCGATGCCATGTGACAGAAAAAAAAAATAATAATAATAAAATATACTGTTTCTGTTCAGGGTTTTCCTCCTGAAATCTATACTATTTCAATATTTTACTTAAAAGCATTTACTAAATATCTACTAAAAACAATGTAGCTACAATAGGCCTAATTAAAACGTTCTCATCTTGACCAGAAAAGGAAAAAAAATAACTAGCAGTTTCAAATTCTAAGTTCTATCCTAGCCATCTAACAACAACTTTCCCAATTATAATTACATGATTGTTTTGAAATGTTCTTAGCCTACAGAATAATAATGCTAAATGTAGATCAGAAACGTCTGGTCACATCTGGTTTGAACAGTCAGAGTCGTAGGTTATAGATAGATAAATAGATAGTAAGAAAAATAACTGTATTTGCAGCATTGTTTTTTTTTTTTTTTTTTCCTGCTGTGTTTTAGTGAAAGTATTCTATAATTTTGCTGCTCTCCGTGTTTCTGTTGTTGTTAAAATAACCGCGTCATCCGCAGCTCTTGAACTTTGCGCCGGCGAGAGAGCGCGCGCACGGAGCTGAAAGGGCTTGAATAAAGCGCGTTTGGCTTTAGAAAAAATACTAGAGGATATAGCGCTGAAAGATAATTACCATCACGACCCTGAGCGCTTGTTATGCGATCCGCTCCGCTGTTTTGACGCACTGCTCACTTAAAACGGTGCTGCGGCTCGCGGTCTGGATGGATGCCGGGGTGCGGATGCGGCCCGCCTTTTGAATATCAGTTATAGAAGTATTTAAGGATAAAAGACTCGAGTTGCTTTTGAAATATTCACGAGTCCTTTTCCTCGAGTCTGAGTCAAGTCTGAAGTCTATAAAAATGCGACTCGAGTCCGAGTCACTAACTCGAGTGCCCATCTCTGGTACGCATTTAACCCATTTAATCCCAGCGGTCACAATAGTGACCGTAAAAAAAAGTTTTCATTTATAAAGCTCCAAAAACTTTACTGACTGGTGTTTTAGTGCACTTCCTGCAAATATGGAAAAAAAAATAAATAAATAAAATAAAATAAATAAAGGGTCTCAATTGAATATGTGCAGTTTCACAAGATTAGTGCAAAATGTCAAATGACCAGAGCAGTTTTGCACCTTGAGAAGATGATAACTGCATCAAAGCTCCAAAATGAAAGGCTAGTAAAGTATGTCAACATAAAGATATGACAAAGATTTGTAGTACACATTATCTTTAAGGTGTCTAGTATTAATACATGAATTCACATATATTCAGTTTTATTGAGTGTGCTCATAGAATGAGTAAACATGTTGACGGTCACAATAGTGACCGGTGAAATAACAGTGAACTTAGGTATACAATATAAATCCATTTGCAATTGCTAGTGAAAAATTACACTGAAATGTTGCAATGACAAAATATTGCACTAAATTAAAAATTCAAATGTTACAAAAAAAAAAAAATAATAATAAATAAAGAAAAAAAGAAAAAATACAATATTGATGTTGTAATGCTGGTAGCACTAATATAAAAATTTGATGTTATATTCTACAAAAAAAAGAAAAAAAAAGAAAAAAGAAACAATTTTGAAATGCGTTGATGGTTGATTTTTTTTTTTTTTTTTTTGTCTTTTATCTCAGTGTTCCTATCAATGTTGCATAAGCTTTTTTTTATTTATTTTATTTTATTTTTTTTTATGCATAATAGTAACCCTAGAATGTGATCAAACAGTTTAAAATAGCTGGGTTAAGATATATAACAATTTTTATGACTGCAGAAATATGTTAATTCAGTACATACATTATCCCACCGGTCACAATTGTGACCGACCATAAAACACAATTTTTCACACACTTTTACAAAAAAAAAAAATTCAAAAAAATAACTATCGATTATTTCAAAGGGTTACTAATGACATGTCATTTGGATATTTTCATGTCTGGGAAAAATTTGGGATTAAACGAGTTAAGTACGGAACAAAATCCAGATGCACATGGTCGCGATTTCAAAGGTTCACGGTTTACAAGGAGTTTAAAAGGATTTAGCTCCTGGTTTAAATGGAGAACAAGGTATAGTCATAGATTTCTTGTTACCTGTTATTTTTATGTTGTTATTTTGATCTCTTTTCTTTGTAGTAAGATTATTTGTTTGTTATTTTGTATTATATTTAGGTATGCTCGAATAAGTGATGTTTATTTATTTGTATTTGGTTTCGATGTATGTTTATTTCAAGGTTTATCTATTTGGTATTTTGTTTTCTCTTTTGTACAAGCTATCACGGTCGATTTTCACTTAACCACGGTGATGTGCTACATCTCATGGCATTCAACGGTGATCATATCAGTGACGAGCATTCAAATAAAGTGTGGGAATCACCAGTCGGAGAGTCTATCTTTTTATTAAGCCAGGGAGCTACACCTCTGTGTTGAGGTTGGGTTTGGTTAGTATATTTTGACGGCTGAATTATGTACCGTTCGTGTCAGGAATCCAGTGGCGCTTTTGCGTTTGCTGCTTGATTCCAGTGACTGATATTAGACGTCTTCCAACAGAGAGATCAGATGAGTTCAGACGAATGCCAAATAAAACTCTTCTGAGAGAGAGCAGTAATCAAATACAACGGATCAAACTCAGTGAGTCCCGCAGAAGAGTTATAATAGTTATAATGTTGGTAATAAATCAGCATATTAGAAGCATATGAAGACTGGAGTAATGGCTGATAAAAATTTAGATTTGCATCACAAGAATAAATTCTATTTTAAAGTATATAAAAATAGAAAACAGTTATTTTAAATTGCAATAATATTTCACAATTTTACTGTTTTGTCTGTATTGTTGATCAGATAAATGCAGCCTTGAAGAACATAAGAGACATCTTAAAAAAAACAAAACATTTCCCAAATGGGTATACTGAATGACAGTATACAGTATATATAACTTGCAAGAAAAGGACATCAGTCCTAACACTTATATTCAGCTACATGAAGAAATTGTTAGAAACCAAGTCTAACTTTACTCTTTAAATAAATAAATAAATAAATAAACAAACAAACCATTATATAAATAATAATAATAATAATAATAATAATAATAATAAAAAAAAGAAATTATCAAGGAGATCCAGAACTCATTTGAGTTGTAAATGACTCAGAATTGGCCTATATAGTCTAAATCATAATAATCCAGGCAAAACATTAAAAGATCTAGGCCAGATCTTTCTTAATGGTCATGAAAAAAGCCTCCAAACATCCAAACAGCAGATAAAATATTAAAAAACAAAGTTGTGGAATGGACTCTGGGAGCATTTCAATCAAACGAACCTGTAGTTTGCGATCCGTCCAACTGGGTGGTCATAGCGGTAGGTGTTTAGGAGAGATTTCATGACAGAAAGCAGGAGATAAACCAGCGTATTGACCTCCTGGAGTGATCCAGCCCGCTTGAAGAGTGTTTGCCAAAAGTTTATAATCTTCAAAAGAAGAGCTGAGGCCTCTGAAACTACACACCTTCACTTCCAAACATACCCTGAAGCTTTCTTTATATTATCAGTATCATAAATGAAAGAGCAGTACCCTGGGAAACTTTGATCTGAGTATGAATGCACTAAAGTGGAACATCATCAAAGCAATTTGTGCCATTTAAAGTTATACCATAAAATAAACATCTCGTGTAAAGCCTGATGGATTTTTTTTTTTTTTACATTTCCTGTTCATGCTTTCCATGAAAAAGCACCAGGATCTGTCAGTAGGACTGCATTAGACAGAAAAACACCCGACGGGATCCCAGATACTACTGTAAAAGTTCAGAAAATCACAAACCGGCTCATGCATTGCAAAATTAGGCCAATTCCCATTTTACAAATCTAGATGAGATCTTCATCCGGAGAGTGTTTTCAAATGCTCTGATGTTCGAAGCAAAGAAGATCCAGCATATTCCCAAAATCAATCTCCTGTGGCAGACCATCAGTGCGGATCCAATAGCAGAACATGTATGCGTGCAGCAATAATGAATCCTTATAAATAAAGAGAGAGGCAGACTCTTGAATGCTGGATGAGTAGCCGACGTAAATCTCAAGTGGGACACTCCATCGGAAATGAATCCCAGTGTAGAGAGCTGTCACTGTCTCCTCCAGCACGACACTTTCACTTTAAGTGCTCGTGAAGCTCCACCATTGTTCCCATCCCCTGATCCCTGCTATGTACTATGTGAAAATGTACAAGCGAGGATTGATTTAAAAATATCTTCTGGTTGAATGGAAAGGACAGGGGAAGAAAAGTCACTCTGAATAAGGACATGACAAGGTGGACTGGGACACATGGATGGACAGAGAGAGAAAAAGGGGGAAGACTGGATTTTGTAACAATGTTAGTAAAAAATGTAGAGATTCAGATTTTTTTTTTTTTTTTTTTTTTTTTTGTCATAATACAGTTAATGGAGACCAATGTTGTTTTGGACTAGTGGCCAACCGATAATGATTTTTTGATGCCGATGCCAATTAATTTGTCAAACACTATTTTGGACCTGACTGAACTTTATTGCATGGAGAAAAAAAAAAAAAAAAAAACTATTAAACTTTTTTACTTTTCAAATTCGGGTTCTGGATTAAGTTTTTTTGACAAATGAGTTTCAAATGGATGTTTCACCTGAAAACAATAATAATTCAGTAAAAACGAAAGAAAGAAAGAAAGAAAGAAAGAAAATAAAAAATGGCTCAGTGTTGTTTTATTATTATTATTATTATTATTACTACTTTATTTTTTTATTTTTTTATTTTTATTATTAAACACAATGACAGTCAATGAAGACCAGTGGTTTTTTTTTTTTTTTTTTTTTGTGTGCATACATGCATACATTTTTATTTATTTGTTTTTGTTTGATTTAATTGATTTGATTGATTGGTAGCTGATGTCATTATACATGCTGATATGCACAACATTACACTAATTTAAAGATAGTAAAAACACATGCATAATAATTGCTGAGACGTATTATTTTACATAATAGTTACTAAATTAGAAATAAATAATATGAAAATTAACTGTAAGGAATAAATAAAATAAAACAGATTTATGCTTTAGATGGCAATTTATTTTGCGAATGCATGACAATATATTGGGTCAACCCCTATTTTTAATCACTGAATTTAATTTCTTGGGTAAAAAAAAAATATTTAAAAATATATTTCTTTTCTTTGCACACACAGCAAGAACCACCCTTAAATCTAACCCTCAGGTATATAATTGCACAAATTCACCACCAATTCACCAAATCGCAAAACAGTCATGAATTATGATGATACTATGCTGGAGTCATTAGACTGAATCAATCATTCTGCACCAGCATAATCTTTCATTTCTAAGTTATTCTTCAAAGCAAAGTACTGAATTCAGGTTAGTTCAGTTCAATTTTCTTGCATAAAAGGAGATGGCATTTATTAAAATCTTTATATTATTACTAATTATAAAGAACAACTTGACTTTGGAAGCACCTTTCCACAACTTTTTTTTTTTTTTTCAATGACGCAAATCAAGGTGACAAACATCTTTTTAAATTACTCATATCGTTAATTAATTATTTTGTTTTGCGTTTCATTAGCCATTGCATTAATGCTGTACCAGTGAAAACATGAGTAAAAAATAAATAAATAACTGTAAATGTCATAGAAGAGGTATATCAGATGAAGGTCACAGGAGATTTTTCAGGCACTTTGCAAATGCAAATAATTTACAAAAACATGTGCAAAACAATAGAATCCAACCTTTTCATATTACAGAATAAATGTTAGGTTACAGCATAATTCCTTCTTTAAATCTTTTCATTATTGTCAAAGGACACGTATGTCTCCATATTTTCAGAATGACTCCACAATGGAAAAACGGCGTGTTTCATATACATTTTAAGAGAAAAATACTGAGCGGCAGGGAGAGGAAGAGAGAGAGCGAACCGGTTCTTAGTTCGAAATGATTTCACCTCCACCACTTTAGAGCCTTTATGTTCACAGCACAGTTTATCAGCATTATAAAGATGATGGGCGAGGCCCGAGGACAAAGGACGGGCATCAAACGCCGAGGCGCCGCGGACGCAGCGTTTCACAGTGTGACCTGAACTCTATAAAAGCAGCCCTCGCCGATCACACACTGAGTCCAGAGACTCCGGCCGAGAGAGTTAAGCAGATTGATGGACAGATAAATGGGAAAGGAAAAATATTCATGGGGCAAAAGAATTGGTCTTTGGCACAGTAGGCAGAAAGCACAGCAAAACACGGCATCCATTGGACAGCAATATGAAAAGTTCACATCATCTCTCTGAAATCATTGCATTCGGACATCAATGCATGTGAGGTGTTTGCTGGAATGAAAGCGGCCCAAAACACCACCAACAACATAATTTAAACAGTGTCTAATTACACATGAGGGGTTTAACTGAAACAGCCAAATCTTTCCATCCTCTAGCACTGTTATTTGGTCCTGACTACAGTGCCAGAGGCTTAATGTCTGTAATCATGTGGCCGTATCCATTCATGGCCTCTGTTGTTATGAATGACCTCCAAAACAGAGACTGAGAGAGCGGTTTTGAACAGAAGTTCAATCAGTCTTTTATTGTCAGCCAAACACCATTGAGTTTTCACCCTGCTGGAAAGCTACGAGTCATTTTAGCTGCTCAGTGCTCGTCATTAGCTTCTCCAAGCTGGTTAAAGACCAAACGAGGGCAGTTTTCTTTGTTGTGTTGACATATTTGAAAACAGGAAGTCAAGGACTTGTCAAAGGACTTGTCCTTTTCCATAAAACAGCCATTCTATTGCTAAATTGCAATCAATCAATCAATCAATCAATCAATCAATCAATGAACCAATCAGTATTGTGTCCCATTTAAAAATAAATAAATAAATAAATAAAATTCGGAACATCTTTAATCTCATTTATTAAAACATGTTTTTATAAAATAGTTAAGGTATTTTGATTAAATAAATAAGGTGTTTTGTAAAGTTTATAACCAAAATTTTGTGAACGTTATGCACAGTTGGCCAACGGGGCTGAGAATGAAGTTAATAATAATAATAATAATAATAATAATAATAAGATATATTGAGATACATTTTAGATATCTTCTTAATAATATCTTTGTTTTAAGTAAACTGCCTTTGGATGTTTAGATATTTTTAATGGGAAACCAAAGTAAAATACAGACAGACAGACAGACTGATTGATTAATTGATTGATTGATTGATTGATTGATTGATTGATAACTTATGGACTTTCTTTAAGATTCTCCAAAAACATTTCTTCTCCAAAAGCTCTTAGCAAAACCTAAACTGCAAACAAACAGACAGACAGACAGACAGACAGACAGACAGACAAATAAATAAATAAATAAATAAATAAAATTATTGACTAGTATTTTTGTCTTGTTTTTCAACAAATCTATCTGAATCTTAATCCCAATTAGTAAGACTTGTTTTCAAAACATATTTAAGCTTATTTAAGACAGATGGCATTTTCAATCATTTCAAAGTCAATCATTTTAAATGCTACACAAGAATTTTGGCATCACAATAATTTAATGTAGAATATAAAAGAGTGGGTATTCACTTTGAAATTCGAAGTTAATAAATCATCTCGGTCAATCTAATTGGATGAGTAGATGGCTGTGGTTAACATAGTAAAGGCCTGACTGCTCAAAAACACCTTGAACTCGCTGATCACCTTATTCCAGCAAGAAACCAACCAGTTTATATTGGAGCCTGTTAATTCTGCACTGGGCTGAAAGTTGACCTTCATGCCGCACATAAAACCCTTATCGCTGACAGGCCTCTGACCCTTCTAGCATGTATTTTTTTACGTGTATTGGACATGACACATTCACACAATTACACTACAAACGTCCTTGTTTCAGAGGGCGGCGTGAATTCGAGCCTGGAGTTGTAGCTTTAATCAATTCTCATAACTGCTTTGACTGCAGCCAATTAAAGAGCCTTTACAGCATCCAGGCCAGGGCAAGAACAGCATTAGACTCACTCAGGAGGAGACTTTAATACACAGAGAGAAGGAGAGAGGTGATGCACAAGAGACGGGATGCTGGTTGAATTGGGAAGGAGAGTTGCAGAGGAGAGAAAAAGCGAGTGTGAATGATGGAAATGATGGCGGGAGAGGAATACAGCGTGAGAGAGAGTAAACAGAGGATGCTTTGGCTCACACTCCCTCCATCACATCCAGTGTGTTACAGGCTAACGCTGAAAATCCTCACTGGAATGAGGCTTTGAGCTGCGGCAGCTGCTATTTTTAGCCAGGGGAAGTGTCTGTTTTTGAGTGTGGGTATGCGCGTGTGTCAGAGGAGCGATGTCTGTTGTCTGCTAGCCTGCTATGCCGGGGATATGTGTGAAAAGAGGGGTTATGGACCAATTACTCTGAGAGAGCAGGTAGAGAGAGAGAGGCTGCTATGAGACAGATGGGCTCTGATCTAACCCTATCACTGCTGGCCCACTGTTTGTGTTAATACTGCAACACAGGCGCTGTCAAGCAGCTGTGAAATATTCATCAAAGTACATCTTATATCTCTGCTCAGGTGTGCAGGTATGCAAAGTTCAGACACTCTTGCTTAATCTTTACATTTGATAAAGTCAGCTAACAGTGGACAGGGCTTTAGCTTATGGTTTAGCTAAGTGCACTTGATATGCATTTCAAATCTTAAAAGTACATTTTAAACAAAAACTGTACTTGCAGATAATGTAATAATACAACAAAAGGCCACTTAAGGGACTTTCATGACTGTTTCTTAATACATAAGTAGACTTTTAAAAAGCACATGTAATAATGTCAAAATAAAAGTTTTACTTTGAACTACTTTTTAAATCATCATGTTTTAATGTTCTTCTGTTGTGCTGTAAAGAAGTACGCTTATTTTTGATTATTATTATTTTTTTTTTAATTGTAGTGGTATTCAATATTACATTTAGTAATGACATTTAGTGGTATTAATTTTAAATGTACTAAATTGCAACTTCATCATTACAAATACATTTAAATATATGACAAGTTTCAATAGAAATGACATTAAAGTATATTTTGGTTTACCATGATTGCTTGTCAACTGAGCAGTAACTTTATCCATATTTCAAAGACAACAGAAGTAATTATGAAATTACATATAAAGATGTATTAAAGTCCTACTTCAGTAGGTTGAAAAAGTAATGTTCACTGTTAAGAAATTAACAAAATGTTAGATCAAAAGTATGCTGTAAGAAATCTGCGCAAATAAGGCACAATGAACTCTATTAATAAGTATTTATTTTTCATATTCATATTTTTACAGGTTTTTTACCTGTATTTTGGTCTGAAATTCATTGCATAGTTTTTAAGGGTTAACAAAAATGAATGCATAATGTCCTGGAAGAAAACTGATTTGTTTGTTCGTTCGTTCATTCATTAGTGTTTTGTATATTTTAGGTTCTTCAAAATTTTTTCCTTACCCAGTCAAACTCACATAAGCACAATTTATATTTCTCTACATGCATATCATACTTTAAAGCATAAACCAATAAATCAAAAGGTTTGAAAAAAAAAAAAACAAGATCAAGAAAAAATAATTCACTCATTTGTACAAAATTTTCTCAGAGCAAATTGTAGCCATGCTATCCACATTGATTTTACCGTTATTTAAGATATTATTGAGACATTTTAGGAGAAACATTTGAGAGTTGATACTTAAATAATATAGAACTAAAATTAAGGAGATCTGAAAGCTCAACATCTGAGCAATACAACCCTCCTCTAGCTATATGATCTCTGTCAACAATAGTAATATGGTAATTTTGTTTATCCTTGTTGTAAGAGAAGAGACTATGGCACTCTCATATTTGACAAACAGGCCCAAAATAAAAGTCTCATCACTGTAGATTTGACTTCCCACAAGTCTGTGGTTAATCAAATAAGTTTACCATTAAACAAGCCATTTAAAGCACACCGTTATGAAATAAACTCCAAATGACTTTGACTAGGCTCTGTTATAAACTAGGATCAGACCGTCTCTAATGTAATACATATTTCAGACGACAGTAAAGCTTGCTGACATGATGCCATCAGACTCGCCTGTAAAGCCTTCTGCGCTCAATCTTGCTCTTCCTCTCTAGTTGAGACTCTCTTGTGCCAGCACTCAATGTCACATTTACAGCACAGGACCGATGCCGGGTAACTCATCAAATTACAGCCGCTCGGATGACAGAACGCTGGCTCCGCTTCAACATCGGCCCACTGCAAAAGCACAGCTGATTAACACAGGCTGACTCGTCATAGACGCTCATCCAGGGAAGCCCACCACTGAATAAAACAAAATTAAACATGGTAATTGCAACTTTTTATCTCACAATTCTGACTTTTTTTCTCACAATGGCAAGTTTACATCTAGCAATTCAGATTTTTAAAATATATTTATTTATTTATTTTTTAAGATTTATAAGATTTAAACTCCCAATTGCGAGTTATAAAGTCAGACTTGTGGGATACAAACTCGCAATTCTGACTTTTTCCCTCTGAATCACAAGATTTAAACTCACAATTGTGAGTTATAAAGTCAAATTTTTGAGATTTTAACTTACACTTGCAATTTATAAATTAAGAACTGCGGAATATAAACTTGCAATACTAACTTCTTTTCTCAGAATTGTGAGGTTCTACCTGTTAATTCGAGCCTGGTCTCATGAAAAAGCGTATAAATAATACGCCAGATAAAAATGAAAACTCGTGGTATTGATACACAAAAATGGACTTTGGTGCACATATGAAACAAACGTGTTTGGCGTGCATATAATACGCAGTTTTCGCGTACATATGATACGCATCTACCCCACAAACCTAATCCTACCCATCGCGTAGCATATACATGCCAAAGTCCATTTTTGCATATCAATACCACGAGTTTTCATTTTTATTTGGCGTACTATTTGTACGCACTTTCATGAGATCGGGTCGGTTAATTCTGACTCCTTTTCTCGCAATTCAGACTTTTTTTCTCTGAATTGTGAGATATAAACTGCCAGTTGTGAGTTATAAAGTAAGAACTGTGCGATATAAACTTACAATTCTGACATTTTTCTCACAATTGTGAGTTTCTATCTCACAATTCTGACCTTTTTCTCGCAATTCTGGCTTTTTTTTTTCTCAGAATTGTGTTTATATCTTGCAGTTGTGATTTTTTTCTTGCAGTTGCAAGTTTATATCTCACAGTGCTGAGAAAAAAGTCAGAATTGCAAGAAAGAACTAAGAATTGCGAGAAAAAAAGTCAGTTGCGATATATAAACATGCACTTCTGAGAAATACACTTGCAGTTCTGAGAAAGAAATCAGAATTTCAAGTTTATTTCTTATTTCAGAATTTTCTGAATTTATTTCAGAATTGTGAGATAAAAAGTCACAATTATCTTGTTTTATTTTTGATTCAGTGGTGGAAACAGGCTTCCATACTCATCTAATCTCCTAGTAATATTAGAGTAATATTCCTCCATCTGAAACGAGATAGAATCAGCCTCAAAGTGAACTAGTTAGAGTAATTGTTCTGCTTTGATGGAGCGAGAGTGTGCGGCGCAGTGAAGTTTCTCTGGAAGGTACTTTCACCTGCCGAGGCCTGTCAGGGTGAGTGTTTTAGTGTAAGAGATCCGTGGGATGTGCATGGCTTCTCTGGGAGTGTCTGGCTGGTAATGATTTCAGCTGGTGCCGTTTGTTGAGCAGACACAGGCAAACATCATTTTTCCCCATTTCGCTGGGATAGTCAACATCCCAATCGGAGGAAGACAGTGGAGAAAGAGATAGAGCGAGTACAAGCCTTGGTTTCCCTTGAAAGCACACAATTTCTGTTTTGCTGTTCGCTCTAACTATTGCTCTTCCAGTGCGGCTTAAATGTCAACTCGCATTGAGAGTGATGCAGAAAAATGCACATATTGCTTGGGCTCCACCTCTGCCTGCTACAACACGCGTGACACTTTTCTGTCACCTGCTATTTCGCTCTCGCTGAGCTTCTTTCTGCTTTCCTGCAAATGGCGCTGCAGGATTTTCAGATGTATTCAGTAGCAGCTGTTCTAAAAACGCACAGCAGGAAGCTCATCTGCTCCTCCTGTCAGTTTAGACTCTCACAGCTCTCACATACAGACAGATATCAACCTCAAGAAAAGAAAATAAGAGAGAAATAGAAAAAAAAAAACACTTACGATAACACTTTACTTAAAGCTTTTATATATAATGCATTATAAAAGTAGTTTTAATACATTACCGTAATGCAACTTAATGCGTTTTATAATCTCATGAATAATTGTAAATTCAGTTATAATACATTGTAATACATATCTTTTCATTTTCACATCTTTAAAAAGTATAACACATTAAAACATGACAAACAAACCCTCAAATAATATAATGTATTTGAACGTTGGTTACAGTTATTTTTGAAAATATATAATGCATTGCAACTATACGTTATGAATGCCTATATAATGCATTTACAGAAACATCACAAAATGTTTAACATAAATCAAGTTGAAATAATGTCACACTTTACAGTTTTTGTAAACAATTGGTGGTGAAACTATCTGTGATAGTAAATTTTAGAAATAATTACCAAGAAACGGCAAGTAACACATTGAATTAAATGTAACATTTTGATGTATAAAGACTGAAATAGTATATTCTTGTAAAACATATTTTAATAAGCTTTGTTTTATTTACAACTATATATTTTTTTTCTCACAATGTAGTGTTATATTATTATAAACCCTAACTCAAACAGAACATTTAGCTAAAATATGTTTCTTAGCATTGAACTGTAAAAGACTGGTTGATTCAATGCTACTTAATTGGAAAGGATGGGTAATACACATTTTAATATTATGTAAGTGATATTTAACTTCATTTATTTTTTATTATCAGTCATAACAATTTACAATTTCTTCACTCTTATAATTATCATAGTTTTAAACATGTAACAATGCATGTTTCTATAATAGATTTTCTTAAAAATAAGCTCAAATATACTGAAGTCTGGGACAAGGGTAAAACAATCAAAAAGGACAATTGAAGTAGCATTTATAAATGGACATGGTAAAAATCTTACAAGACAGTTTTAATGTGATCTTCATACATCAAAAAGAATATATATATATATATATATATATATATATATATATATATATATATATATATATTTTTTATTTTTTTTTTATTTTTTTTTTTTTTAATAAAAATCAACCCCTGGGGCACAAAAGTGCTCAAATTTTTAAGAAATATATTGTTGTAAAATGAAATCAAAATGTAACGTACCACTGCTCGTCAAACGTTGGCTGAATGTGTGAATTTGAGGAGAAACGACATCCACTAATAACCATCAAAACATTGACTGATTAAAAGTCACTGCAAAAAAAAAAAAAAAACGTGAAAACCATAATTCGATGCAAATGACACTTTGGATACTTTGCATCTAATGCAATGACATTCAGGCAGTTTAAGTGTGCTTTGTTATTTAGACGTCGTGTTTGCGTGCCAACTGTTTATTTGGCAATACACGGCAAGTGACTGTACTTGACTGTACTCCACTGTGAATGAGAATCACTCACGTTAATGGGGTGTTGATGCAGTAATGTGAATATAATGTGTTGATGAAGACATCTGACGGAAAGATAAAACGTGAAGAAAATGGTAGATTGCAGAGCAAAATGGCTGCCTCCTGAAAGCTCAAGAAAACACCACAATCAGAGCTGTATTGTCCTCCGGTCGACTGCTTTTGTCCTATGACATTCAAACGAAGCGAACGGTAACAAATAATTCATCCCGAATCTCAAGAGCAGCCAATTAGCTAGCGAGGGCCCTCAACATGTTAAAGATCTGATAGCAGCAATGCGCTCGCTCTGTCAAAGACACTGAGAAATGATAAAAATCTGCTCTTAGATTTATAACTGAACAAGATGACCCTCTTTCAGGGCTCCCCTCCTTATAATGGGCTCAAGAAACACCCGAGCACCCAAGAGAAGCGCATCGCCTCGGGCTTTCGCTGCTCTCTCTGAGCTGCCTTCTTCACAATGCAATATATAGATACGAGTTTTCAGAATCAGGCATACATACGCACATAAACGAGAGGCTGTTAATGTCTAATAATCAGCGCTGCTTCAGAGACGGGTGTGGTTTTCAAAGGTGGATGTGACTGTTTGATGATAGAGGCTGTCCTGTTGTTCTTTCATTATTAATGCATTCTTCTCTTTATCTATTTATCAGTTCCTCCCTCCACAGCCCAGGCTACACAGACCCCTTAACATACACATGGTGCCTGCCAGACCTTATTACAGGTGACATCTTTTAAGAATCTTTAAACCTCATTAGCGAATGCGAATGCAATCTGTTAAACACAGGAAACATCTGATTTTATACTCTCTGACCTCTGTTAGCACGTCACTGTCACAATACTGTACTGCGATCCATGTTCTCTTCTTTCAGAGTGATGTTTAGAGATGGAATCCATTAACAGGCTTATAATTAAAGATTACGGATTGTGAAAGCTTTTTAATCACATGTTTGTCCTTCTTGCTATTTGTAGCACTGTGGTTTGGTTGTTGATAATGGCGGTACAGATACTGATTGATTTCACAACAAATTAGCTGACAGGAGATCTAGCTTATGAAATCATTCTGAATAGAGAGATTAAATTGTGTTTATTTCTGGGCTTATTTAGATGTATTGCATAAACATCATAATATTAGGGCTGTCAATTTACGTGCTAATTTAGAGTGATTGCTTATTTACGATTATTTAAAAAGCATGTGAAAAAAAAAAATTAATTATTTATACATACAAAGGAATTTATCTATCATCTGAGCAAATCAAGCTTGAAGCCCCAGCTGCTGCTACCTGCAACACACCTCGCCAAACCACACGAGTAATGAGCTAATGAGCCGCTCACTAACTCTCAGTCACGACAATTCGGGAAAAAAAAAGACATATGAAATAACGAAACAAAATAGAATGTTGGATATTACTGTTACTGTAGGAGGTTTAGCTTTAGATCTAGATATTTAGATCTCTTTTATGTGATTTGACCTGTTTTCATCATCTTATAAAAATTATTTTAACTTTTCAACAAACCAGTGTTGTTACTGTTAACAAAAACTAAAATTAAATAATTAATTAATTAATTAAAATTATTGTTAATTTAAATAACATTGAAATAAAATAAAACATATTTTTTGATGAAACAACACAAATTTGAAATGAATAAGTTAATAAATAACTGAGCTAATTAATAAAAAAACATAAAAAATTAAAATAAAAAATCACAACAAAGCAAATAATACTTAAATTATAATTTAAATGAGTTAACTGAAATTACTAAAACTAAAAGCTAAATAATGCAAACAAAAACTAATAAAAACAATGAAAACAAAAAATAACTGACTAATTTTAAAATGAAAAAGAACACTGAAATGTAAAAAAAAAAAAAAAAGAAAAGAAAAAAAAAGAAAAATATTCATTAATATCATTACAGTGTATGGTAACATTAAATTAAAACAGTTAGACAATTGCAATTGAATAGAACAAAATGCAGATAAATGTAATTTTATTTCATTTAACTTGATTTAAAAATGTGGTGCTCATGACGTAAGACACTGCAAAAAAGCAAGCTGTGATGTAACAGCTAATGTTATGTTAATATAAAAAGCTAAATATTATATGATAATATTGATATATTCAAGCGATTCATATGATTCATTTATCAAAATAGAAAAAAAACTAAATGAATCAACTGACAGCTATAATTAATTTGACCTTTGGCATAGTCTCATTATATCATTGTAAAGAGCATAATGTATCTATGCCCATGAGTGCAGCATTTCATATTGCAATACACTGAGGTTTTTAATGCATAATCCAGAGATTTCTGTGTCATATGCTCAATCATGATGTGCATGGCATGTATATCTGTTGGTATGTGACAGTGTGACTATAAATAATGGACATTGTGAGCAGCAGAGAGAAAGCGTTGTGGCTCCATTCTCTGTCAAATTTCTCTGTCAGATTTGAATCCGGCGGAGCGAACCTGAACCTGTCTAAACACTGGAAGATCTGTGTATCAATAATGAACACTAGCACCTGACACTTATCAATAATTGCATTGATTTAATCCACTATGTGCTCCATATTCAGTATTGATTAAATATCCATCAGGGACAGCATTCAAAGGGATGTGGAGAGGGAAATTAAGATCAAACAGAAAAGCATTACCCCATCACACAAACTCATCTCAATCTGTCTAATTCACACGCTCATGCATTACAAAGAGAGCACATGTGCATTAGAAAGCAGTGAGCATGTACTCTGGACAGCGTTGTGGCCGGCTGGCGAACAAGCTGTAAATTGGAGTGATTCTATAAACAGCAGTGTGGGAGGCAGTCGAGCCAGAGATCTCTCGGGAACATGCTACACTGCACAAATAAAACAACACAACATCACGACACTGCTGCAGACGAAGCAACACGACTCCGCTCAACGTAGTAGCATCCTAGCGTGATTAATGACGGAGCCAACACAGACCTCCTCCAATACAACGCTCAGATCCTTCGGATACACAAGTGTATGTTACAAATTCAAAATTGCACTTAATTGGAAGCAATGCACTGACTGAATCTCGCCCAGCAACTGTAGTTTGTAAAATGAAAAATGAGCCAATTATATATCAGGTCAGTTTCGATATTTCAGTTGCATAGCGTAGAAGCTATTTACTTTCTTAAGACAAGTTGCTGGTCTTATTGGGAAAGACTCATCTGTGTGCGGCAGTACAAAGAAAAAAATGTTTCTCACAGTGTCCTCTGAAACCACTTTTCTTTTGGCTGACATCATGAGACCCTCGTAATTCTTCAGCCCCTCGCCTCCAACCATCTGTCATACAGAGAGCACTTTTCATGAACCAATCAATTCCCAATGGGGGGAAAAATCAAGCATCATCCTTCATTTTCTTCCCTCATTGAATATCCTGTTTGATTGGATGTTAAATTTCAGAAAGTAAAATGGGTTGCGAGCCAGGGTCTGGAATCAAGGGCTTCTTTGTAACATTCAATATATTTCATAATATTGTGTTGTATGAGATGAAATATTTTGGCTCATATGATGCTTTCAACTACAGTATCGGAGTGTAGCACTTTCATCCATATATATTGTTACTCCAAGAAATGTTACTATAGCCAAAGCCTGTGGAAAAGAGTTGGTCCATTCATAAATAAATATTGAGTTACATAAATATTGAGTAGCACTCTACAGTTAAAAGAGCCAATTTCATTTAAATCTTTACAGCAACTGAAAAAGAAGAGTTCCTCAAAACTCTCTAACTTACTTGATATACTGTATATTGATTAATCCCCTTTAAGTTTAATTCAGTCCATTAAAAAAAACAAACAATATACCAAAACATATAAAAGCAAAGCAAATGATAAAATAATGATACATTATTTGTTTTTTGTTTTTACTTTCCAATGCATGCTGCTTGGATTTATTATGGCTCTGTTTAACAGTGATAATGTCTGGGTGTTATTTGAAGAGGTTTAATAAAAGTAATATATAAATATGTATATATACATGGAAAAGGCTGCTCAGTGGCAATATGAATACAACCGCCGAATGAACTGACATACAGGTGCATCTCAATGAATTAGAATGTCATGGAAAAGTTCATTTATTTCACTAACTCAACTCAAATTGTGAAACTTGTGTATTAAATAAATTCAATGCACACATACTGAAGTAGTTTAAGTCTTTGGTTCTTTTAATTGTGATGATTTTGGTTCACATTTAACAAAACAAAATCTCAACAAATTAGAATATGGTGACATGCCAATCAGCTAATCAACTCAAAACACCTGCAAAGGTTTCCTGAACCTTCAAAATGGTTACACAATAGCCTATACAATCATGGGGAAGACTGCTGATCTGAAAGTTGTCCAGAAGACAATCATTGACACCCTCCACAAAGAGGGTAAGTCACAGAAGGTCATTAATGAATGGTTGGCTGTTCACAGAGTGCTGTATCAAAGCATATTAAGTGAAAAGTTGACTGGAAGGAAGAAATGGGGTAGGAAAAGGCGCACGAGCAACAGGGATGACCACAAGCTTGAGAATACTGTCAAACAAAGCTGATTCAAACACTTGGGAGAGCTTCACAAGGAGTGGACTGAAGCTGGAGTCAGTGATCAAGAGTCACCACGCTCAAACGTCTTCAGGAAAAGGGCTACCAAGCCACTTCTGAAACAGAAACAATGTCAGAAGCATCTTACCTGGGCTAAGGAGAAAAAAAATGGACTGTTGCTCAGTGGTCCAAAGTCCTCTTTCCAGATAAAAGTAAATTTTGCATTTCATTTGGAAATCAAGGTCCCAGAGTCTGGAGGAAGACTGGAGAGGCACAGAATCCAAGCTGCTTGAAGCCCAGTGTGAAGTTTCCACAGTCAGTGATGAATTGGGCTGCCATTTCATCTGCTGGTGTTGGTCCATTGTGTTTTCTGAAGTCCACAGTCAACGCAGCCATCTACCAGGACATTTTAGATCACTTCATGCTTCCTTCTGCTGACAAGGTTTATGGAGATGCTGATTTCATTTTCAAGCAGGACTTGGCACTTGCCCACACTGCCAAAAACACCAAAAGTTGGTTAAATGACAATGGTGTTGGTGTGCTTGACTGGCCAGCAAACTCACCAGACCTGAACCTCATAGAGAATCTACGGGGTATTGTCAAGAGGAAGATGAGAGACACCAGACCCAACAATGCAGATGAGCTGAAGGCCACTGTCAAAGAAACCTGGGCTTCCATACCACCTCAGCAGTGCCACAAACTGATCACCTCCATGCCACGCCGAATTGAGGCAGTAATTAAAGCAAAAGGAGCCCCTACCAAGTATTGAGTACATATACAGTAAATGAACATACTTTCCAGAAGGCCAACAATTCACTAAAAATGTTTTTTTTTATCGGTCTTATGAAGTATTCTAATTTGTTGAGATAGTGAATTGGTGGGGTTTTGTTAAATATGAGCTAAAATCATCACAATTAAAAGAACTAAAGACTTAAACTACTTCAGTATGTGTGCATTGAATTTATTTAATACACGAGTTTCACAATTTGAGTTGAATTACTGAAATAAATGAACTTTTCCACGACATTCTAATTCATTGAGATGCACCTGTATATGCGCAGCTCAAGGTTGCAGGATTTCTTTGCCTCTTTTGTCTGGCTACTCACTACTCATTTCAGTAAATCTCATTCTCCTTTAAGAAATCTGGCTGCAGTGACTCTTGAGGTTTTACTGAAGTCATTCTGCTGATTTCATTTCCCAACGCTCATTTTCAGAGCAGCAGATAGCAGAGTCATGTCATCCTCTTAAAACACAATGGTGCATTACCTGTTCGTCATTAGACATTTCTGATCTGAATCTCTCACCGAAGGCAATCACAGAGCTAAAGATACTTATTACACAGAGAGGGCCTGGCGGAGATTAGGATGTCATACTTCCGTGAACAATGCACACAAGCAGAGCGAGATACCGCAGCCAGTGTAAACGTACTGTATATACATGAACAACATGAGCTCTGTGTGGTTTCATTGACAGCTCATTCCTAACACTCTAGTAA
This sequence comes from Spinibarbus caldwelli, assembly GCA_039654775.1. Lineage (NCBI taxonomy): Eukaryota > Metazoa > Chordata > Actinopteri > Cypriniformes > Cyprinidae > Spinibarbus > Spinibarbus caldwelli. The sequence continues at coordinate 33,498,168 of CM077238.1, forward strand.
TGGCAATTTCACAGTCAGAAATGTTTTTCCAAAGATTATGAGGGTGTTGTAAGTTAGTGTTTACCTGCTGTACTTCTGCTCCTCTGTACTCGTGCTCCTGTTAATTCTTCATTAACAAAACTACGTAGTTCCAAACAGCCAAAGCATAATAAAACATGGCGTCTTCATGCAACGTGCAGTACTGTTATTTTGTTTGTAGATGAATCAGTGTTTTTAAACAAATTGGTTGAGTTAATAATGCAATGACTCATTCATAAACACAGTCATTCAATTTGTTTCTAAAACAATCTTTTCTGCTCTTCTGTAAATTGAGTGCTGCACAAAATCAACATTATCAGCTGTCCACTCAAATGTTGACATATGACTGATATCGAACTCGCAAGGCTAATCTTAATAAACTTAAATGAAACTTGAATACCAAATAAAAAGCAATGTACACAACCAAAATGTTGCTTTTTTCATCAAAATCATCATGATTATATCCTGAAATAATAAATACCAGCCTATGGTTGAATGACAATACTATAATTCCAATCATAGCCAAAGCAGAATGAAACATCACATCTCTGTGCAACATGCAGTACTGTTATTTACTTCCTGAATGAATCAGTGTTTTTGAACAAATCGGTTGAGTGAATAATGCAATGACTCATTCATAAAGACAGACATTCAGTTTATTTCTAAAATATTTTTTTGTTTTTAAAGGTGCCATGGAATGGAAAACTGTATTTACCTTGGCATAGTTGAATAATAAGAGTTCTGTACATGGAAATGACATACCGTGAGCCTCAAACACCATTGCTTCCTCCTTCTTATGTAAATCTCGTAAATGCAAAAGACCACTGAAAAATAGGCTAATCAGAACATAACACCTACTGTGTTGTAACAGTCGGGATCACTAATACACCCCCAACATTTGCATATACCCACCCATGTTCTAGACCAGCCGCCAGCCGAATCATCAGAAGTTCTGCAGGTATTGTGAAGAAACAAGCGAGGACAACAGCGAAAATGGCAGATCATGAAAATAAATGTTATGTTCCAGGCTGTGCAGGGGATGTGAAGTGCAGGGACGGGTTGGTGTCTGTATTCAGAAAGGCACGGAACGTGTTCTAATAAAATAACGTGAGCCACTAAAGGGAAATGGTAGCTGCTTGCTAGCTGTAGCCTGTTACATTACAATACATAAGATTTCACTTACCACATAAACAGAGCAAGGAGAGATGACTGAGGATGATGGTGAATGACTTACAGATCCTGAGCACCACTGACAAGCATCTGATCTTGTAAAATGTGTGGTAATTACTGCTACTCCATAGTATAAACAGAGTACTTGCAATCGCGAATCTCGAAAGTGAAAGTGATACTAAAAAGCGATCGTGCATTCAAAAGCAGTTTCAGTGCCCCGCATATTAATAGCGGCTCCCTGATGCCTGCATTTTATTTACAGTATAATTACCCAGAGATATAACTGTGCGAGAAAGTATTGAAATATATATTTTCCCTGTGTTTCCTTCCTGCTGTGTGAGCTACTGAAATGAGCCGCACTGTGAAACAGCCAATCGGACCAAAGCTCAACATTATTATTCATGACCCTTCCAAATAAGGTAATAACAGACCATTTCATTCTAGGGACAAATCCTTGTAAGGGTAGGGTTGTAAATGGACATGTAAAACCGTTTCTGGAGATTTTTTGCCCTTACCTAAGCCACATACCTTCTATGTAGATATCAGAGAACAATTTAAGATATTGTATCAATGCATTCTACGGCACCTTTAAATGAAAAAAAAAAAAAAAAGAAAAAAGAAAAATAATTGAATGAATTAACAAATTAATCAATGAATCACTCATACAGACCTCCTGCCACCTGCTGGCTTAACAATGTAACATGCAGAAAGAGTCACTGAAAATCCACTAATACAACAACAGTGAAAACAAAAATTTCCATCTACTTCAACTTAAAAGTTTCAGTTTACTTGCTGCCTAAGATTTTTAAGTATAATTAAATGTTCGAGTCATTTCAAATGTATATTGTTTAGTTCATTTAAATTATATTAAACTGACATAAGTTCATTTAATTTATGAAATTGAAGTTGAAATTGGAACGGCACTCGACAAATCCAAACTGTGATTTAACACAGTGCCCAGCCCTATTTACTGTACATCAATAAACTTTTATTTAACCTGGTTACACTGACTGCTGTACAATATTCATATAATTTGCAGTATGTAACCAGAATCCCCAATGTGCCAAGCCTGCAGCACAATCAGCGGTGCTGAGAGAAACTGAGCTCTAATTCGCTCTCAAGTAAATGACTGCAGCACCAAAGTATGGAAATGAGACCCTCAGTGGATGTGCAGAAGAAAACACAAGAGCCGAGAATTAGGAAGAAAAGACATAAATAAAACACTCTGAATGCAAAGCAATCAAAACCACTTTGATCAAAACAATGTCGTATTTTACCCGCGCTCATTGGCTTTTAAAGACTCCATCAAATGATACAGTTCGATACAGCCTATTGTGAATTCCACAACCATAACGCAAAAAGGTTCAGCATTCCCACAGGAGATAACAAGATGTAATGGTATGCTAATGACTCGCAAATGCTAGGCGTCTCTCCACTTAGACTCCCCTCTGGTTCAAAATCTGTCGGACCGCAAGTCCGCCGTACTGTTTGTATCCCAAGCATCTCAAAACAAAGTCAAAAAAGACATAAGAAGTTGCAGCTAATGCTTCAGGAATACATTATAGATGCTCCGTCGTTTAATATCATCTTGTTGCTCATCAATCACCGGTGACATTTAGGAAGCACCTCCTCCCTTTCCCAGAGAGAAGCCTTTTAGGGTATTACAATGACAGACAGAGTTCTGTTAATGAGTTTCTAATGGTACTAGATTATACGGTGGATTCCAGGTAAGACTTATCCAAGCCTCTAATCATATAATATGAGTCTGATGAAGGTCTCCTGCACGACGACTCCTGCCGCGTGCGCTAGCTGTGTCATTGTTCGGACAGGATAATGTTCATCATTTCCTCGGAATATTCTGGGTCATGCAAATTAACTGTGAAGCAATAGGAGAGAATACATAATGACACTGCTTTTGGAGTGAACGATCCTCTCATTTGTTCACCTGCCTTGCTGAATCCCTCAGCGTCTCAATGACAGACGGACGACAAGGCCCGAGCCACAGAGACCAAATTGGACAGATGGGAGTTGATTCATGGGCAATTATTCCGAATGTGTTGGCAAGGGCATCAAAATTCACGTCAGGAAGCACAATCGCTCGGCTAGCACGGCAAACATCTTGGGGAACTAATGCCGTGAAGAGGCAAATCGCAGCGAAAGCTGGAAAAGGCGGGTTATATAAGCTCTTTAGATATGTGTTCATTCAAATCAAAAGGCTTGGCTTGATGTGTTGTGCATTTTTAACTCTTGAGCTGCTGACATTTGCTGCTTGCAATCACATCTTAGATGTAAAGCGTAGATTGAAAGCCTAATGGTGGCTGTGAGCTGTAACTGTGCTAATGAGGACAAACACAACGTGAGATATGTTGTGCTTGAGACTGATCATTGACCCTTGTACATTCACCACTGAAAAATTATTGTATATAATGAATATTTGCTAAATATATGCTAAACAGCATGGCATAAGATTATTTTTTCTTACTGAAATAATTTAAACCCTCAAGTGACAAAAATATCTTAGAGGGTACAAAAATAAATTTTCAACTTTTAAAATACAATTTGGTTACATGCAAAATATATTTTTGAAAATATATGTTTTTGTAAAATGAAAATATATTTAGATTGAAAATACATAAAATACAGTATAACTAAAATTATATATATAAAAAAAATATGTAAATATATGTTTGGCCATTTGTTGTATATTTTGAAATATGCTTAAATTGTATTCTAAATATATGGCCAAAATACAGTTTAATTATTCAAAAATCTATTTATGTAAATATGTTTTTGGCCATTTTGTTGTATATTTTGAAATATATTTAAAATGTATCCCAAATATATGCTCAAAACAGAATATAACTAAAATTATTGGGTATATATATATATATATATGCATATACTGTAATAAATAAAAATACTTATTACATGCAAAATGTATTTATAAAAAGATTTGGAAAATAAAAATGTATCTACATTAACATGTTTAAAATGTAAAAATGGCTCAAATTATATGAATAAATACAGTAGAAGTAACTAAAATAAAATACAAAATACAAAAAATTGGCGCAACAAAATACAGTAGAACCCATTACAATCAGTGATGCTGTCTACACTGGATGCAGCGTGTTTTGCAATGTTCACTTTGTCGCGCCCGGTGTAGACAGCCTCAAGCTGTCTGGTGTAGACATGGTGAGAGAGGCTCATTAAAAAAAAAAAACACAAAAAAAAAACAAAAACAAAAAAAAACAACCAACAACAAAAAAAGTATACTAGTATACTAAGGCAATTATGACTATAGGATATCTTTTAGGTTGACATATACATGGTCTGTTCATGCTTAAGTAGGTTTGCGATGAGGGTTAAATGCATAACAGATATACATTAGCTCATCACTAGTGTAAAGCACTGTGCTATAAGCTATTGTTAGATGACAGTAATTATTTCTGTGTTAACGGAGCTTATGTGTTCTATATATAAAACAGCATACAGAACACAATACCTGAGTAAATGGATTTGCAAGTATTTCAGCTCACTGAGAAACTTCCTTTATATTGCAAACTAAATATGCAAACCTTCACCTAATGACTCCTTTTTAGCCCTTGTAAAACAGATGTATTAGCATACTTACATTACATTTACATTTACATGCAGTCATTTAGCAGACGCTTTTATCCAAAGCAACTTACAAATGAAGACAATGGAAGCAATCAAAATCAACAAAAGAGCAATGATATGCAAGTGCTATCATACTTGTGGTAGCATACTTCTAAAAAGAATACTTATTACAGAAATATACTTTTGAAGAATATAGTCAAGTGTGAACTAAATGTAATGTGTTTAGTTAAGTACAGTTAAATGAGAATGTATTGTAGTTTAAATTTGTATTTAATGCAATTAGTGCTTTTGACCTACTTAAGACTTCTTAAGCACATATTTATAAGTAAACTTACATATATATATTCTTAAGATATACTTTTAAGATTTGAAGTACATTGTGCACATTTAATACAATTTAAGCACACAAAGAAGGTGCCACTACCGCTTTGAAAAAGTACGTTCTAGAAAACATGTTTATTTACACTTGCGAAAGTGCTGCCAGTTTCAGAACTCAACCAGCAGCGGCCATCTGCTCTGATCACCAAACGGACCCGTCCGGATGCGGAGCTGCAAAGGAAAGTTCATGTATGATTTCCAGCACAATTAAAGGTGCACGGTAAAAAGCAGCGGCCACACGAGGAGCTCATATCTGCATCACGTCTAATAGGTTCACGGTGATCAGACGCTGACAGGTGTCAGTTCCCATTGCTGGAGCACACCTGAGCCAGATGTTGACTGAGCACGTGCAGGTGCTCCACTGGCACAGGAAGAGCAGGTGTCAGACACACACTGACGGACAGATGCTTTCTCTTAAAACAGGAGATGACTGGAAATAAGCTGAAGCGAAACACGTTTGTCCATCTGCATGTGGACGTTTGAACATGTATGCATGCATGTTCATCTTTTTAAGGAGGTATTAGACTGATTTTAGTTTCCTTTACGAGGGATTGTTTTATTGTTGACATTACAGCTCTCTTAGAATAATTTGTCTCTTACGTGAAGGTTGACAAATCCTCCTCCTGCCAGACTCGCACACTGCTAATATTGGATTCGAGCCTAATCATTCAGACTTGATTTTATTAAACAGATGTTCCTCAGGACTCTGATGAGCTGATTCAGGTGTATTTGAGGAAGAACCAGAGAAACTTTGGAGCAAAACTTTTGGGGTTTGAGTAGTTTGAAAATAAAATGAGCAGGGAGGAATAACATGAAACAAAAAAAAAAAGTGGAAAAGCAATTTTTCACAATTAATTACGAAGAAATGGCACTGATTTAAAAAAAAAAAAAAAAAGTAATTTAGAATGACTAATGAGTATTTTCTTGTAAAATCTTTGTTTTATTTACAACTTCAAAAAATCATTTTCATTTTAAAGTTTATTTTACAAGTATTTTACACTTATTTTGAATTCTGTTTTTTTTTTTTTTTTTTTTTTTTGATGTGTAAAAAAAGTTTTGGGTTCTTGAAAAATATACACAAATAAATGTAATTAGGTAAAAAGAAGTTAAGAAATAAAAAAAAGAATAACATAAATATATAAGTTATTAAATAATAATAATAATAATAATAATAATAATAATAATAATAAACCAAAAAAATGTATATAAACAATTGAAATTTCTAGTAAATTTCACAAACAATTACAAAGAAACAGAAAGTAACACACTGATTTAAACATGACAGCTCGAAGTAGACTTTTAAAAAGTGCTCTAATTATCTTTATTATTTAGAATTTTAAATCATTTTTAGAGAGTACAGTATTAAATATTAATTATTAATCACAATTATAAATAATCGCAAGTTCATTTGTGTCTCCTTTCTTCTCAACAAGCATTAATAAAATACAATAATACAAGATGTTAAATAAATAATAAAGAATACAAGCAAATTGCACCTTAACAGTAATATCTTAACATATTAATCTTAACAGTAATATAAACATATTAAATTAATTAGGTACTCCTTTGTTCTTTGTCCCATTGAAGCACAAAATGCTTGTTTGGATCATTCTCATTAAAGAAAAACAGAGACAAAGCAAAGACTAAAATATAGTTTCAATACTGCAATTCTAAGAAATATGGAGAAAAGTAAACTATTCTAAAACTTCTCAATTCAACTTTTTAGTGAAATTGGTATTAAAGAAAAAAAAAATTGATTTTCACTAGTGGTCTCAGACTTTTGGCCCCCAAGATGATTTTCTGTATCGAGCTGCACTATACAGATCCTTTACAACTCATACAGCATCAACAAATGCAATTTCTCTCTTTTCCACAACAAAACCAGCAGGACATCTTGATGTCACCATCACCACAGACTGACGAGAAGCTGGTAACGAATGGGAGAGGAATCCATGTAAACCTCCTGCTAACTACTTCAAAAACTAGTCCAGCTCACAGATTGCGTCCGGGTTTAGCTGGAGCTCAATAATTCAAAGCTTCTGCTGTTTCATCGCTTAATTAAATAAGTTTTTGAGTCACGATGGAGAGAGATGCTCATTATTTGTTTATCTGAAAGCATCAAGCAGCTGTGGATGAAATATTCCTGCGTGAGTCCAGAGGATCTGCAGGAGGACAGATCTCTACTAAATAATACTCTGCCTTCCAATAGCAACTGTGTCATGCAATTCAGCGAAATTATTTCATTATTTTATTATAATTATTTTATTTAATATGTATTTTAAATTGAAGTGTTTATTAGGCACAAGTTAAAACCTCATTGGTAACACTTTACAATAAGGTTCATCAGTTAACATTAGTTAACTACTTTAGTTAACATAAACTAAGAATGAACAATACTTGTACAGCATTTATTAATCTTAGTTCAAAAGTTGTGCTTGTTAACGTTAGTTAATGCACTATGAATTAACATGAACTAACAATAACAAAGATTAAGAAATACTGCAATAAATGTATTGTTCATTGTTTGTTCATGTTAGTTAATACATTAACTAACATTAACTAATGGAATCTTATTGTAAAGTGTTACCATATTATTTGTTTTAGAACAAACCACCACAGATGCTGACTTTTAGATATAAAATTCACAAATTAAAAAAAATAAATAAATAAGCAAGCAAGCAAGCAAGCAAATAAATAAATAAATAAATAAATAAATAAATAAATCAATTCTTTTTTTTTCTTAATATATAAGGAATAAATAATGAAGAGCTGTGCAAAAACATGGGTTTTTAAAATATAATTATATCTGCAGAGTTTGACTTGATTAATTGTGCAAAAGGTAGTAAACAGGGTTATTATTGTTAACTGAAACTATAATTCTTTAAATTAAAATAAAAGCTTAAATAAAATAAAATAAAACAATGTATTATTATTATTATAATTATAATTATTATTATTATTATTATTATTATTATTATTATTAGATAGACTTATTTTAGTTAGTTGGCAAGGAAACATTTCTCATTTATGTTTAGTTTAAGTTTATGCACTAAAATTAACTCGAAATAAAATTTTTATTAGGTAAAATTTAAAATATAAATCAGGGTGATTCAAAATATTTGTTAAAAAAGTATAATAAATAAAACTACAATATATAAATAGTACTAAAATAACACTGGTAGTAAACAAATACTGATATAATCAAGTACTGTAACAGGCAATTTCAACATATTTCAACAGGACTAAACATAATAAAAGCAACCTAATTAAACTGACAAACAAGGACACAATCTGTGTTTAATCCTGCTATAATGTTTGATTTCTTTCATCCAAATTGTATATGTTGAATAAAGACTACGTATTAATTTATAATTAACTTTCTAAGTAGCAAGCGGGGTTAAAAATGTCATTATTATACTGTATTTCCCTTCGATGCCAAGGTCATTGAACTTTGCCGGTTAAGGATTGCGTGACTAATTATTAAATATGTCCTGCTGCTTAAAATAATGAGGTTTAGAATTGACAGCAGCCTGAGCATTTGGTGTGTGTCGTGTGGTTATGCACCAATGATTTTATCGTTATCTGGGTAATTAACTCCAGAGCAGGATGAGTAAAAATGACAATATACAGTCTATACGTTGAGTCATTATCGCTGGAATATATTGACTCAAAAAAGCAAGCATGTTAACATGCATAACCTCTTTAACGTGTTGATATACTTTGCCTGCTTGTTCTGCTATTAACTGATTATCGGCTCTGCTTTGACAGCACACAATCTTTAAGCCCCACGGAGACTTATCAGATAAAAGGCTTATATTTAATTTGTAACTCTGCATGATACTGAATATGGTCTATAAATAGACGTGTTAGCCATGCTATGCTCTGCCCTTCCCTTCATTCGCCCACACTGAATCTCTCATGCGCAAAAAAGCACATAAATGCAGCGTCCGTCGCTAGAGAAAACACATTAATGCACACGCATAAACAGCTAAAGCATGCATCTCACATCAATATGCATGAGCGATATGGACGTGTGCATGTGTGAACGCCTCCTCTTGCACACACACGGCCGTAATGTAGATCTTTGACTGATGCTAATGTGTTGTAATTTAGTGTAATTGAGTGTGAGGCTGTCCAGAGTTCCTCTTGGTTGCAGGCAGTGGCCCTCACACTCGGACTTATTTGGACACAAAGCAGAGAGCGAGTCAAACAGACAGCCTTCAAAGGTTAAACAAATGATTTGTGCTCTGGATCTAATTGCCTCCCCACAGCATGCAATCAAAAAGCCTGAACATAATTGCATTAGGATGAATTAAACGGGCACAAAACCTTCCTGTGACCCATCTTGATCTGAACAGATTTTCCGACCTGCCCTGTTGTGAGAATAATGAGAAAAAGACTGCAGACTAACAGAGGGAGGAAAATGACTGTCATTTCTTTTATCACTACTGGTATAGGTTATTTATTTTAATGGCAAGTGGACACCAGCATTATATATAATGTTTTTTTTTTTTGGAGGCCTGCAGCTAATAAGCAGCCAATACATATCATGCATTAAATTGATCAAAAGTGACAGTAAATACATTTAGAATGGTATAAAAATAAATACTGTACTTTTGAACTTTCTATTCATCTGTGAATCTTGAAAAGTAAAATGTATCACGGTTTCTACAAAAATATCGGGCAGCACAACTGTTTTCAATATTGATAATAATCAGAAATGTTTCTTGAGCAGCAAATCAGCATATTAGAATGATTTTTGAAGGAAATGAAGGACACTGAAGACTGGAGTAATGATTCTGAAAATTCAGCTTTGATCACAGAAATAAATTACATTTTATCAGATATTCACATAGAAAACAGCTTTTTTTAAATTGTAATATTTTAATATTTTACAGTATTTCTGTGTGTGTGTGTGTGTGTGTGTGTGTGTGTGTGTGTGTGTGTGTTTATCAAATAAATGTAGCCTTGGTGAGCAGAAGAGACATTAAACAATCTGAACAACCCCAAATATTTATGATTATTATTTCTTTGATCAGAAAATCCACTCCAAATGGATTTTCTTGCTCAAAAGGCATCTTAAACAAGTGTGCACTGGTTCACTGGACTTCACTGGTCTCCCAGGCTGGTCGGTTGATTGGTTTCATACAGGTTTTGGGGACTTTTCATCTGGTCTGGCTGATGGGACCAATTTAAAACCAGATAAAACCAAAACAGCTATGACCTGAAAGACGGATTAGCCTTAATTGTACGTCATAAAAACAGTATATAGTTGTGATGAAAATGATTGTGCTCCATTTCTCCGTGGTGCTTGCTTTGATTGGCATGTACACACTCACACTCTACGACGTGCTTGAAGTTGAACAACAGCAGCCTTGTTTAATCACTCGCTCACTGTGTGCAAGCATGTTTTGCAAAATGGAAATGCTCGCAGTGCGGCTATAGCAGTAAAATATAAGTTAAAAAACTCTCAGCCGCGCTGAGCAACACAATCAAGCTGTCAAAGCGCACGGCATTGAACTACTGTATACACTCATGACCTTCTCTGAAGCATTTAGTTATGAAGCGTTTAGCACTTACAACTTACATTTTAGATTTTTTTTTCTGCTGCAGCTCTCTGTGACTATTTATCAAATCTGTTTTTGTCAAAAAAAGAAGAAAAAAAAAAAGTTTACTACTGTTTACTGCTCCTGAACCACTCCACAGCAGCGTTGCTGACTGTTCTATAAGGAGGTTTCAACATAAAAAAAAAAAAAATAAAAAATAAAATAAATAAATAAAATAATTTAAAAAATAATAAAATAAAGGCAACATTTTATCTCACAATTTAGACTTTTTTTTCTTGCAATTCAGAATTATGAGAAATAAATTCAAACTGCAAGACATAAGCTCTGGGTTTCTGCAGGTTTTGTGAAAATACATTTAAGACATTTTAAGACCTTATAAAGACCAAGTAAATAAAATGTAATGAATAAATGTAAGAAATTCATCAAAATGCATCAAAAAATCAAACAAAAAAAACAAAAACAAACTTTAATAAAATGTAATTTTCCCATTGGCAGATATTTGTTCTTGTTTTTTTGTTCTTGTTCTTGTTTGATTCCCCTCTGTCTGAGTTCAGTAAACCTGCTGTTTGTATTTCTCTTACCTCTGTGTCCTGTGTATATCTGCTGACAGAAGACCAAACCTGGTCCGAAGACCGGAGATGGGAGTTCCCGAGCCCCGCAGCTGCGGACCCCCTTGAGGAGCTGGTCAGTGCTCTTCGAGCAGCTCTCTCTCCGGTCACACATCCTCCGTTTGCCTCTGCCATCCCTGCCACCTATTCGGGTGAGGTGGTTGAATGAAGCGGTTTCTTACTTCAATTTTCTCTCTGTATTGAGATGCAATCCCAGAAGTTTTCCAATGAGCGTTCTAAGGTGGCCTTCCTGATCTCCCTGCTAACCGGACGGGTGTTGCTCTGGGTGCGAGCCATCTGGAACTCGCAGAGCACGCTAATTAATTCTTTCGATGCTTTCTCCTCCCATTTTAAGGAGGTCTTCAGCCTATCCACCGGCTCACTCTCCATCGCCGACCAACTCATCCGCCTCCGACAAGGAGGTTCTTCGGCCAGTGATTATACTCTGCAGTTCCGTACACTGGTGGCCTCTTGTGGATGAAACGAGACGGCACTACTCACTGCTTACCGACAAGGTTTGGATCCGCGGATCAGAGCACAGCTGGTGATCTATGATGACAATGTCGGCCTGGAGAGCTTTTATGCAGAAGTCCGTTAAGATCTTCCAACGTCTCATGGCTTTTCAGCCTGACAAAACCGCTCATTTTCCTACCTCACCAGCTGCCTATTCTCCAGCACCAGAACCAATGCAATTGAACACCAATCGCCTCTCACGAGCTGACCGTGCCCGACGTCTAGCCTCTGGACTGTACCTTTACCTTGGAGTCCCAGGGCACTATATTAAGACGTGCCCCTCTCATCCCCCACGCCCAGCGGTGAGTACTCTCCAATTGGAGCCTGTTATATCTACCCTGCCACTGTTAACTCTACAACTACTCACCCCACGTCATTCTGTTTCAGTGTCTGCCCTCGTGGACTTGGGGTCCTCAGGCAATTTAATCTCACAAGCCCTCCTAAGACAGCTCAACTTACCTCTTCAGAGACAGGCTCAAGATAAGCTATTTTTGCACTACACTCTTTATATCTGCACAGTTTTCGTTTTGTTAAGCTCTTTTTGCACTACACTCATATCTGCACAGTTTTGTTTAGTTTTGTTTATTTAACCGATTTGCATTTCATCTGCCATGTGCCTTATGCCACTTAATCTAACTCTTTTCTACAATGTCCTTATTTGTATATCTGTATAGTTTGTTTTTATATTTTAAACTGTATTTATTTGCATTCTACGTCTACTGTTAGTGTTTTACTGTTAACTGTATGCACCATGGGTCTGAGAGTCACGCAATTTCAATTCTCTGTATGTATGTGCTGTACATGTGGCAGAATTGACAATAAAGCAGACTTTGACTTTGACTTTGACTTTGAAGAGCTAAAGATCGAAACCATACAAGGAAAGCCACTCGGGCGTGGGCACATCAAATTCCGTTCTCCGCCGATCACTCTGCAAGTTGGCTGTCTACATCAGGAAACAATTTATTTTCTGATATTGGAGGGACCAACCGTGGATATCGTCCTGGGACGCCCCTGTTTATCACAACATTCCCCCGAAGTCAGATGGGATTCCAGCGAGATCCTCTGATGGAGCGATACCTGTATCCAAAACTGTCTCTCCAACATCCTTACGCCCCAAGTCAAGAACCCCAGTCTCCAAGTTAACTCCACCCTAGTGGAGAGCCCCGAATCTCTCGAAGTTCCAATGATCCCATCTGACTATGCGGAATTCCAGGATGTTTTCAGCAAACAGGCAGCCACGAAGTTACCACCGCACCGGCCATGGGACTGTGCAATTGACCTGCTGCCTGCAGCTATACTCCCCAAGGGTCGAGTATACCCCCTGTCCATCCCAGAGCACAAGGCAATGGAGGAATACATCAAGGAGGCTCTCCAACAACAGTTAATTTGCCCTTCTACCTCTCCGGCGGCCTCGAGCTGCTTCTTCGTGGGCAAGAAGGATGGAGGCTTGCGGCCTTGCATCGACTACTGGACCCTCAATGAACACACCCCCAAGCTCCCGTATCCTCTTCCCCTGGTCCTGTCTGCCTTCAAGGAACTCCGTGGGGCCTGCATCTTCTCGAAGCTGGACCTGCGTAGCGCCTACAACCTCCTTCGTATCCGGGAGGGTGACGAGTGGAAGATGGCATTCGTCACCCCCTCAGGCCACTATGAATATCGAGTCATGCCGCATGGCCTTTCCAACTCCCCGTCCGTCTTCCAGGGGTTTATGAACGAGGTGGTCCGGGAGTTCCTCCACCGATTTGTCATTGTGTACTTCGACGATATCCTGATCTACTTCAGGAACCTGGCAGAACATCGCCACCACATTACGCAGGTCCCGCACCAACTCAGGAAGCACCATCTCTACCTGAAGCTCGAGAAATGTGAGTTCCACTGCCCCACGGTACAATTCCTCGGCTACATCCTCCGTGCAGATCGGATTCAGATGGACCAGGGGAAATTCCGATCCATCCGTGACTGGCCCCAGCCTCAGTTTGTTAGGGAACTCCAATGATTCCTCTGCTTTGCCAATTTCTACCGTAGATTCATTCAGAACTTCAGTATCCTCTCGGCCCCCCTCACTTCCATGCTCCGTCAGAAATCCAAGTCTCTGTTCTGGAACCCCGAAGCTCGAGCCGCCTTCAAGAAGCTCCAGGAGGTCTTCTGCACTGCTCCCATCCTCACACACCTGGAACCCTTACTCCCGTTTATCATAGAAGTGGATGCCAAGTGGGAGCAGTGCTATCGCAGTACCACGGAGAGCCTCCCCGACTCCATCCTTGCGCTTATTACTCCAGGAAGCTTTCCCCAGAGGAGCGTAACTATGATATCGGTAACCAGGAACTGCTCGCCATCAAGCTGGAGCTGGAGGAATGGCGGCACTGGCTGGAGGGAGCACAACACCTCTTTACGGTCATCACGGACCACAAGAGCCTCAAATATCTCCGAAGTGCCAAGAGGCTGAACCCCAGACAGGCCTGCTGGGCCCTCTTCTTCACCCGGTTCCAGTTTACCATCACTTACTGACCAGGAGACAAGAATGTCAAGGCTGATCCACTCTCTCGCATTCACACCACCGACGAACCCTCCGCACCTGAACCCATACTCCCTCCAGCCGTCCTCATGAGCCCCATCCGGTGGGCCCTTAATGAACAAATCCGCATCGCTAACCTTACCGAACTCGCTCGGCTGGGAGGCCCAGAAGGTAAAATATACGTACCCACCTCCTTAAGATCTACCCTTCTGGGCTCCCTTCATACTTCCCCGGGTGCTGGACACCCAGGCAGCCAGCGTACACTCTCTCGCTCCTCCAAGCTCGGTACTGGTGGCCCAGTATGGCCCGGGATGTCTCCCAGTAAGTTTGTGGATGCTCAGTCTGTGCCATCTCCAAAACGCCACATCACTTGCCTGCCGGTAAACTGGTCCTATTACCAATCCCTTGTCATCCCTGGTCCCACGTCGGAGTCGACTTCGTGACCGATCTCCCCAACTCTGAGGGGTTTACCTGCATTCTCTTTGCAGTGGACAAATTCTCCAAAGCCTGCAAGTTAATTCCTCTCTGGGGTTTACCCACAGCCCTAGAAACAGCAGAATCCCTCTTTCATCATATCTTTGGCATCACGGAGGATGTCGTCTCCTATCGTGGGCCTCAATTCATCTCCTGTGTCTGGAAGACTCCTCGGTGTAACAGTAAGCCTGTCATCCAGATATGATCCTCAGACTAATGGACAGACTGAGTGGAAGATACAGGAGACTGGGAGGTATCTCCGGGCCTACTGTCACGATAACCAGCACAGCTGGAACCGCTTCCTCCTGTGGGCCGAGTATGCACAGAATTCCCTCAAGCAAACCACCACCGGCCTCACCCCATTCCAGTGCATACTCTGCTACCAAACCCCTCTGTTCCCCTGGACAGAAGAACCCTCCGACGTTCCAGCTGTAGACCACTGGTTCTGAATGAGCGAGAGAGTTTGGGACTCCGCTCATGTCCAACTCCAGCAGGCACAAGACCTATGCAGATGCCTGCAGGTCTACCACCCCCGTCTATCGTCCTGGAGATAAGGTCTGGCTCTCCACATGGGATCTGCGTCTCCGCCTGCCCTGCTGGAAGCTGAGTCCCTGCTATATTGGTCCCTTCATTATTGAGAGGCAGATAAATGAGGTCACCTTCCATCTCTGACTCCCAGCATGGTATCGTATCCATCCAGCATTCCATGTCTCACTCCTAAAACCCTTCTCTCCCTCTGTCACAGAGCCCGACAAGCCTGCAGTACCTCACAAAATTATCGAGGAGCCCCTAGTCTACAGGGTGCAGGACAACGGGGTGGTCGCCTGGAATACCTCATTGATTGGGAGGGATACGGGCCAGAGGAAAGATCCTGGGTGGCCCGGGACGATGTGCTGGATCTTTTTCTCCTGGCCGAGTTCCACCAGAACCACCCTGACCGTCCAGCACCCAGAGGCCATGGCTGACCCCCGTCGCCGTAATAGGGTGTCAGGAGCCGCCCCTGGAGGAGGGGGTACTGTCAGGGAGTCACCACAGTCACCTCAGTCTCCACCAAGTACGCTCACCAGATCCCAATCCCCTGATTACTGACCACCGCCACCTGTCAGCACTCATCAGCAGCACTATATCCTTGCACTCCTCCCGCACACTCACTGTCTGGTCTCAAACATAGCATGCTTGACTTACCTGACCCTAACCTGTGTTTACCTACCTGCCAGTTATCCCGACGATCTGCTCCTCATTCTCCAACGCTCCTGTACTCCAACGTTTCCCCACTCCCTCAGACTCTCTGGAAAGGAAAAGGATGTTTACACTCAGATAAGACCCAAGAGACTTTCCCATTCCCCACTTGCTTACCCGGATTATCTGCTCCACTGATTTCCCTCTGTCTGAGTTCAATAAGCCTGCTGTTTGTATTTCACTTACCTCGGTGTCCCGTGTATGTCTGCTGACACACACACACACACACACACACACACATATATATATATATATATATATATATATATATTAGTACTGTGCAAAACTCTTAGGCCGCTAATATTTTCACCAACAAAAAATGGTTTTAAGTCAGTTATGTCTATCTTTTGCTGTAGTGTGTCAGTAGGATATATCAGTTTACATTTCCAAACATTATTTTTGCCATTAATTGTAATAATCCAGTGAGATTTTTGTTTGCACAAGGAGTCTGACAACAGCCAGTGCTCCACACGGAGATCTGATCTCATCATCCAGTCCATCTGGAATGACATGAAGAAACAGAACAAACTGAGACAGACTAAATCCAGAAGAACTGTGGAAACGTCTTCAAGATGCTTCAAGAAACCAGTAGAGAGAGAGAGAGAGAGAGTGTGTGTGTGTGTGTGTGTGTGTAATATATTTCTGCGGTAGAAAAAAAAAAAAAAACATAATTCTCAGATGTAAACTCAGAATTCAAAGAAAAAAGTCAGAATTACGACATATAATTTGCAATTAACATTTGTAGTTGTTTATTCTGTGGCAAATACAAAAAACAAACAATAAATAACAAATAAATAGAATTGTGAGATATAAATTCTGTATTCTGCAAAAAAAAAAAAAAATAAAATAATCAAAATTGCAAGATTTAAATGATTGTCACAATTAAACCCACAGAATTGCAAAATGTAAAGTCCGAATTACAAGAAAAATAATCCTGAGTTTTTATCTTACAATTACGACATTTTTCAGAATTGTAAGAAAAATGTTGTAATTTACCTTTTTCTTTTACTCCATAATTCTCTGTACAGAGTGTAGAGAAAACCAAATAACTGATAATGAACTGTTGTCAATTACAGTATTCTCATTACTGATAATCAGCTGTATTAACTAGCTATCGGAGCCCTACTTTCTTTCTTCGCTCTTTCTTTCAGAATCATTTGCTGATTAATCCCATATCTGCTGATTTATTCGCATATGAAGCAGAACATTAGACCTCAAGAATGAGAGAGAAACTGACAAGGCTATTTTTTCATGTCTGGCCCGCAGCTGAAATGACAACAGCGGTCATTACCGCAGCACTGAACTTGTGAGTCTACAGGCTGCAGAGAGTTTCTTCTACGTTCTTCATATTTGCACATTTGTGATCTTTGTTTCAAATATAACTTATAATAGAGCTGTGGTTTCACACAACTAAAATCCGCCACATTCAGATGGATTTAGAAATCCATTTGTAAAGGCAGTGTTTATGAATATTTCAGTTCTGCGACATGATTTGTGGATTTCCTGTGCTGAATGTTTTTGAGCATATACACAGCATGTGCTTATCACCAGAAGAAAGAACGATTTCGCCCACACGTTTGACTCGGTTAGTGGCTTTGATGCAGTTCCTATTGGTTGCTTTTCACTTGTAGTCCCATTTTTTTTTTTTTTTTGTGTTCTTGTTCTTCTGAATCATTCACATAATGAAGACAAGTGATTTGTGCCATATGCTGCTTTGTCTATGTATCTGTGTTCCCCACATCTGGTCCAGTTTAAATGGCAAAAACAGCAACAAACAAACAAACAAACAAAATTCCAGCACACAAACAGTAATTGCAAAAAATAGATCCAGCAGACTTGCAAAGCATGAGCCTGTTGCAGTATATTCTGAGGATCCAATCATTTCCCTCAATCAGCAGGTCAGATACACAATGAGCTTCAGTGGGAAGCATTTTATATGCAGGTAAGCATAATTCTCACTCGAAAATATACCCACTATTTTGAGTATGAATATTATATGGGCTGGACCAACAATATTAAACTAAATGATTTAGCAAAGAAAAATATTTTTCCACCTGAAATGTACAAAACACTACCAATACAATATAGTTCACTCGAGGATGTTAACCGAAGCTTTGGTAATATACACATCAACTACTTAAAAACCACCTGCTACAAAGATAAAAAAAAAAAAAAAAGAAATGGCCATTTTATTTTTGGATGGATGGATTGATACCAAAGCTGCATTTATTTGAACAAAATTACAGGAAAATCAGTAAACTTATGAAATATTATTACAGTTTAAAATAGCTGTTCTCTACCTGAATATATTGTTAAAATGTAATTTATTGCTGTGATCAAATCTGAATTTTCAGCATCATTACTCCAGTCTTCAGTGTCACATGATCCTTCAGAAATCATTCTAATATGCTGATTTGCTGCTGAAGAAACATTTCTGATTATTATCAATGTTGAAAACAGTTTTTTTTTTTTTTGTTGTTGTGGAAACTGATACATTTTATTTTTCAGGATTCACAGAAGAATAGAAATCCAAAAGAACAGCATTTACTTGTAAAATTATAAATGTCTTTACTGTCACTTTTGATCAATTTAATGCATATTTGTGCAATAAAAGTATTAATTAAAAAAAAAAAAAAAAAAAAAAAAAAACGTGACCCCAAATTTATGAAAGGTAGAATATTAATATTTATTTCATTAGATATGTATAATTTGTTTGCAGAATATAAAATGTATCTCAAACAAGAGAAAAAAGGAACTACATTTCCCATGAATCTTTGCTGGTGTATAGCGTGTGAATGAAAGTAAGTAGATGGCGAGGTGGAGCAGTAAAATGCGACGCTCCTGATCTCTGCTGACATGTAATTTTTGCGACTGAGAGAAACACAGAGCGATTATAAGTGACTGTGACCGGACTGAAGTCACTGTGTTCCTAGTTGCTGAGTTCATGAAAAAGTTGAACAGGAGATAAAGATGATATCACAGCTTCCCAGCTCCTCCACTGCTCAGACGCATGGTGGAAATGTGCATTATACTTGTTTCTCTGTTTGTGTTTGTGACCTTGTCAGTGGTGAGGTTTTTTCTGCTTGTTTCTCATCTGATGAAGAGCAATAAGGAGCTGTCTCAAAGACACAGCCGGTGGAGCGAGGGAATAAACACTTCCTGACTGCCTTTTTTTTTTGGCCAGCTCAGCATCTGATAAACGTGTTCTTGGAAAAAAAAAGTCAGTATTATTTTTTTCCTCCTGCCGGGTCACTCCCACACCTCAACAAACATGCCAGCATGTTGTATTGCTTTTATTAGACTGCGGCTCCAAAGTTAATGATCAAAAACAGACTATAAATCTTGAGGTTAATTTCTTAAATTTCCCTAGTGAGTCATTTTTAAGGTGAAGTGTGTAATTTCTGCTGCATGAGCATCAGCAAAAGCAAACAGGTTTCCAGAACACTCTGCCATTGGTCAAACGAACAGAAAGCCCTGCCCGGCGTCTGGATGCGGGTGCCAGAGGGTGCCCCGTCTTTGAGAAAGCAGATCCTTCCTCAGAGGAATTGGCCAGGGAGTGGCTGTCGCGAGGAGCATGAGTTCCGAGAACCAGGTGCTGTTGGGCCAATATGGAGCCATTAACAGGACCTGCTCCTTGTCCTCCCTGATCTTGCACAGTGTCTGTGCTAGCAGGCTCACTGGGGGGAACGCATATTTGCGCAGGCCCTGGGGCCAGCTGTGTGCAAGTGCATCCGTGCCGAGCGTTGCCTCGGATAGGGAGAAGAACCACTGGCAGTGGGTGGTTTCCGGAGATGCAAACAGGTCTACCTGAGCAACTTCGAACCGACTCCAAATCAGCTGGACCGGCTGGGGATGGAGTCTCCTCTCCCCAGGAAGTGCCCATCGAGACCTGATTGAACACACGTGGGATGCGGATAGCACGAAGGGACATCAGATGCTTCTGACTCCAGAGGAGGAGATGGCGGGCGAGTTGCGACATGAGACGGGAGCCTAAACTGCCTTGCCGGTTGATATACGCAATGGTCGCAATATTGTCCATACGGACCAGAACGATGGAATGAGGGATCTGTCCACGGGCTGAAGGTCTGTTTCTGTACCCTCGAACGCGAATCACAGGAATGGCCTGTGTCGCGGGAGGATCAAGACATGAAAGTACATATCCTTCAGGTCGATCGCTACAAACCAATCTAGGAGACGAATGCACCCAAAAATGTGTTTCTGCGTCAACATCTTGAACGGCATCTTGTGGGGTGGGGGGGACGTCGGGCAAATTGAATCGCGTAGCCGAGTCTGATGGTCCGCAGGAGCCAACGAGATGGACTGGGGAGCGCTAGCCAGGCTCCGAGAGACCGTGCCAGCGGGACCAACGGGGCCACTGACGTACCCGCGGTGGGGCAGCGAGGTGGAACACAGGGACCTGGCCAGGTTTGGCGGGGGCATGGATGGGCTGGGCGTCCTGCCTGCGACCGGCTCCACAATGCTGCCTAGTGGAAGGCTGCTGCGTCTGCACGGGAGCGGGGGCGGCCCCAGGGGGGCGCCCATGGCGACAAGCAGGCTGAGGGGCTGCAACCGGGGTGGAAGCAGTAAGTTTCCTCCAGCGCATGATGTGTTTGATCGCCACAGTCTTCTTCTGTGCTGCCGAGAACTGCTGGGCAAAGCTCTCGATAGTGTTGCCGAAAAGGCTGGTCTGCGACACGGGAGCATTCAGGAAATGTACCTTCTCCTGCTCCTTCATGTCAGCCAGACACAGCCGGAGATGGCGCTCCTGGACCACTAGCGTGGACATCGCACGACCCAGAGACTGCGCAGTAACCTTCGTTGCTCGAAGCGCGAGGTCTGTCGTAGCACGCAGCTCATGTAGAACCGCCAGGTCGTGGCCAGCCTCGTGCAGGTCTTTCAAGGTTTTGGCCTGGTGGACCTGCAGTAACGCCATGGGATGGAGGGCAGAAGCCGCCTCCCCACAAGCTCTGTAAGCACTGCCAGTTAGGCCTGACAAATACTTACAGGTCCGTGAGCACCGGAGGGGGGCGCTGAGAACCAGCGCGACCCTCACCGAGAAACCATTCGTTCAGCCTCAAAGGATCGGGACGCGGTGGAGGATTCCACACGAGCCCGACATTCTCGGCGGCCCGAGAAAGCATAGCCGTCATCTCTGGGTCTGGCTCGGACAATGCTACCACACCCGAAGGGGGCAACGCAGCCGAGTCGTCATCCCCAGAGAGAGAGGGCTCGCCCTCCGATGCAGCAATCGACATCTGGTCATCAGAGGGGGCACCGAAGGAAACGAGTGGTGCCCTCTGTCCTTTAGAGGGCCCAGCCCACTCCAACGGCAGCTCCACCGGCTGTGGAGTGCTTGAAGGGTGAGGAACTCCACTTGGGGAAGCCCTCACCGTGATCCTCAAATCACCTCTGACTCCACCGGATGCAGCGCCGCCCCGGGTGCCGGGACGAATGCTGGATCGTGGCAAAGGGACTCCGCCATGTTTGACATGAACCATCCACGAAAGCTTCCTCAGCGTGCTGAATGCCCAGACACGTGAGGCAGCGATTGTGACTGTCCTGAGGCACCAGGAAACGACCACACCCAGAAACGCACGGGTGATAAGTCATCTTTAAAAAAATGCGATCACCCGTGTTGCTCTTTTAGAGAAATGCTCTTTTAGTGCTGAAGCATACAGGGGAGCTGACCACCGCACACTTCTGGTGTGGCTGTCTCCACGAAGACGATCTTTTTTTTCCCTCCCACGAGACCGCGACCACTGCTGCTGCGCCATAACGCCCGCACTCATTCAGCAATCACTCGAGGAACAGGAGAGCAGTAGTGATGCACCACCGCTCAGTGATCAGCGGCAGCTGGATGCAATAATCGCATGCCAATGTCCATTGGCTCGTTTAGTTACACTCGAAGTGGATTGGTCTCTCTGGCAAGATCCCAATTTCGTCGGTCATCCGACGTGACTCGGAGTGACTGACTGAAAGGTGAACTTTTGCTATAGTTACACTAAATCAGTCTGTCTCAATCTGAAAATTATTTTATTCAGAAACAAACTTGTATATGATATTTTACACTGTTAAAAATGACTTTTAAAACAAAGATTAGTGGATCACATCTTATAAGCAAAAAGAAAAACATTTCAGTTTTTTTCTTTTTTTAATTCAAAATGTCACATTTAATTCAATAGAACTTGCAATTTCTGTGTGATTATTTGTGAATTACTAGCAATTGCAGAGTAAACATTGTTTCTAAACCATTTTTTTTTTTTTTTGTCAGTGTATAAGTGAATATTTGGAAGTAGTACTATGTTGAGTCATTCCTGATGGATATACGGCTGATTTAAATGAGCAGCAGTCATATGCAACCCTGCAGATGCTATATTAGCTCACCGTATTAACTCACAGATAAAAGTTACATTTCCCCGTCTCACCTTTATTCTACGAAACAGAAAACTGACTTTGCGAACCTTGAAGGCACCTCTCCACTGTAACTTTCTCTGATTATTCATCACGAGCCTTTGATGGTAGTCCGCGGAGTCTGAGACGAGAGCATTGGGACCGAGGGATCTTGCTGTTCTCCAGCAAACTATAGCTTTCCTTATGTTCACGAGGAGAGCGGAGATTCAGAAATGGCTCTTTGAGGAACCAAAGGGAGGAGAAAAGGAGGTCAGATCAAAGCCTAGATAGAGAAAAGGCCATATGCTGAATAAAGCAATCATCAAAATGCACGCAGGATCCTTAAGGGACAATCAACACGAGAGGACAAAACCGCAACGCCAGGCTGCAGTGAGCGCCAATGCCTCCTCCTTAACATTTTACCTTGTGTCACTCTAAAACGCCCAGCCTTGGGCTAGAAAGTGCTGTGATTCATTCTTTTCAGGGAAGAGAGCATGTTTGCCCGAAGGTTTGTTTGATGCAGTAACATAATCACAGTATGACAGCAATTCTGTTTTCAACACTTGTACGACAACAAAATTTGAGCAGAGTGCTGCCATGATGAAAGCGTTTAAAGTAGTTTTATTCTGAGGAATTACTCCGCAAACTGCTGATTTTGAAGTTTAAACTTGTTTTTTTTCCCCCCTCCAGATGAGAGCTACAGACCAGCTGAAGTTGTAGAAACTACTGGTGATGATTATATAGGTGAGCTGAATCAGGGGTTTGCTGGTTGAAGGGAAACTCGGCCACCCAAACCCAAAGCATTAAAAGCTTCCCGTGAAATAATCCTTTTAGATTTCTCCTGAGAACGGCCAATGCCGTCAAACCCAACACTACTGCACCCTTTGAAGCCGCTCTCACCTTGGAGAACTACAAAACTCATTTCTTCCCCTTTGTCTGCAGGCTGACCTGAGATTAGAAGAGAAAACAACTTCCCACCTCAACCTACTTTGACACTCGACTCTTTCTGACTACAATCTAAAACGAGTATTTGAGATATCCATTATGCTTTAAATTCAAATCACGTATTACCATCCAAAATTTACAGAATTTAAAATGAATAAATCTGGAGGTAGTAAAGCGCTCAAGGCGATCTCAAGAGGTGCTTCAAATGCGCTTTGCAATGAAATCTCGCTCATAAAGTGCGTTTTCACATTTGCGCATTTCCACACTTTTGGACGTTGAAAGTTGCCATAAAAATCTAATTAAAATGGCACTACACCGAGGAGGAGATGAAAACACTTCTTTGGGATTTGGAAAGAGGAGCATATTAAATAAAACTCTCAATGACACACAGAAACTTAAAGGTCTCCCATTATGCAAAATAAAGACTTGAGGGTTTAACTGGACCATCTTCAAATGCCACTTGAAAGTGAAGAAATTAGGACAGAAATATATTACCATTATATAATAATTCCTATTTTCACTACAACAATTAAAATGAATGTTGCATTATTATAATTTAATTGTTAGATTGACCGAACTATGTGAATGGAAACTTAAAAGTCTAAAAAAAGTCTAATAATAATACAGTCAATACAGTCTAATTATATTAGACTATAATTGTTTATTATATAAAAGTCTGAAGACTTAAAAGTATAATATAATATAATGTGATATAATAATATAAGATATTTAATTCATGTTATTGCACCCTTTATGCAAAATTTGCATGACAGTAAATAATACATTCATTTTTATTTATATTTCAAGTTAAATGTGAATAAATTACTTCCTTTTAAGATATACAGTATGTGTATTTAAAAAAATGCCACTTGAAAGTGAAGAAATGAGAAATATATTACCATTAAATAATTTTTATTTTCACTACAGCAATACAAATAAATGTCACATTATTCTAATTTAATGTTTATATGGGCTGAACTGTGTAAATGGAAAGCAGGCTTGAAAGGGAATATAATATAATATAATATAATATAATATAATATAATATAATATAATATAATATAATATAATACTCATTGCCATTGCATCAATGCAATGTTTGTATAACAGCAAATAATACATTTATATTTCAGTGTAAATGTTAATAAATTACTTCTTTTTAGGTTAATGTGTATTAAACTTACTTTGTAATTGTACTGTAAAAAGTGTCAGTTGTTCCATTAAACAATGTTTTTTTGTTTTTGTTTTTTACCTATGGAAATGTGTTAAATTAATGTATTTAGGTTGATTCATTATGTTAAATAATATATTTGGCTTTAATTAGATGTTACCATTTTGCTACAATTTCAGTGTATCATGTACACAATAAACAAACTGTAATCCCAATTATTTTTATGACATCCTAATACCAGGGAAAATTGCATCATTGTGACAGTCCTGAATATAATAAATGAAAAATCACTTTTAAACAACAACTTCTAGTCCAATTTTGCTGCACTTTCATAATGGCTGAAACACTGAGCTGAGAACTGTATCTCATTCATCTTACTGTCAGTATACAGAAATACTGTATTACATTATTCTATTGAACACCACTTGAGACAAATGTGTCTCACTTATGAGGCATCTTAGTCAAACCCTAGGCCTTTAGTTTATGAAACACATTTGTTTAAAAATTCATATCATCTCACTCCATAAAAGACGAATGCTCTCGATTTTCGTCATGTGATTCTGGTTTACACTTTAGTTTATGTTGTTGCATATGCACTTGCATCCAGATCTGAAGCTGTTTAGAGGTCGACCGATAGTGGACTTTACCAATACCGATAACTGGTGTTACGTATTTGAAAAAGTAACTCAGATATTTTCTTGAAAATAAAAAAAAAAAAGTAATGTGTTACTTTACTAGCTACTTGAAAAAGGTAATCTTATTACATAACACCCTTAACTCACACTTTGTGTCATTGTGCATCCTGTGGCCTGGAAGAACAAGTGGTGTGTTTCTTATTCTAAGCAGAAGTGCCAATCTGACGGATGGTCCCACGGTTCGATTCTGTCAAACAGTGAGGTGAAAAGGGCATTTGTCACACACTGTCAGATGAAGCTGTGTTTGCCTTCACATAAACACAACAACAGATCCTTCAGAGAAACTGCAGAAATGTAGGCTAGGAATAGTTTGAACTATTGCACGTGAAACATGTTACGTTAAATCTGGTGAAGGTCCTGAGAGGTACGCACAAATAAACATGTTTGATATTGACATAAAAATCAATTTACACCTCACCAAAGCCAATCTAAAGCTCACAGCATGGGATGCCCATCTTGATAAGGGTTGAGACATCGAATCCAGTGTAATATGTAAATCTTATGACAGATACGGAGATAAAGCTTTCAGTCACAAGTCTGAGCTTGTCTACATTTGTGCAATCCTAGTGTTCCCATAAGAATTGAAAAGACATGTCAGTACATCTCTTTACTACATCTGAAACCCTGACGACATACTCAAGAGCTCCCGGAGTGAAGTCAGTTCAGTGCCTGGTGCTTCTTCAAATGAAATCTTGAACTGTGTAGTATATATATATATATATATATATATATATATATATATATATATATATATATATATATATATATATATATATTTGAGGAATTTTTGAGTCATGTGGGCTTTGAGCCCATATCACTGATATCACTGGTTTATTAATGGTAGCACTGTGAGATATTATAAAAATTTCAAATAGTTGTTCTATGTGAATATGAGTTAAAATGTAATTAATTTCTGTGATCAAAACTGAATTTTCAGCATCATTACGCCAGTCTTCAGTGTCACATGATCCTTCAGAAATCATTCTAATATGATGATTTGCTGCTCAAGAAACATTTCTGATTATTATCAGTGTTGAGAACAGTTGTGCTGCCCACTATTTTTTTTCTGTGATATACTAGCTTTCAAAAGTTTGGGCTAAGTTAGAGAGAGAAAGATACATTAATACTTTTATTCATAAAGGTCCCAATAAATTGATCAAAAGTGACAGTAAAGACATTTATAATGTTACAAAACATTTCTATTTTAAATAAATGCTGCTGAACTTGCTATTCATCAAAAATTTCTGAAAAATATAATGCATCATGGTTTCTACAAAAATAATAACTGTTTTTAACATTGATAATAATCAGAAATGTTTCTTGCAAATCAGCATATTAGAATGATTTCTGAAGGATGATGTGACACTGAAGACTGGAGTAATGATGCTGAAACTTCAGCTTTGATCACAGCAATAAAATACATTTTACAATATATTCACAAAGAAAACTGTATATTTAAATGGTAATAATATTTCACCATTTTTACTGTATTTTTTATATATATATATATATATATATATATATATATATATATATATATATATATATATAGGGGAGTAAAAGAGACTTTAAAAATAATTTTAAAAATCTCAGTTATTTTAAACGGTAGTGTACATGTGAACATTTTTTTTTTTACTTAAATACATGTGATTCAAGCACCAGGTTCTGAAATGTGAGCAAACATGCATGCAATCATAAGCTTTCTTGTTCTACAGCATTACTCTGTTCAGTCTATTATATTGTCTTTGTGATTCAGATTGGTTCTTGCTGACATGAATTCTTCATTTTGTTGTGTTCCACTCCTTTTATTTTCCCTTTATTCCCTGTAGCTAACAATCAGACACTCATGACTGTCATTAGCTACTGACGAGCAAAATAACTCACAAGCTTTATTTTTTTTCTGATAGAGTAGCTTGTTTTTTAATGTTTCTTCTGCAGACATTGCAGCTGACTTCAGGGTTCAGCTAAGGTGCTGTAAAAATAGAGCTGATACATGTTTTTAATCAAATTAATTACATGTCAATTAGATAATCAAATTAATTGCATGCATATCTGGAGATGAATGAGAAAGATGATGAGGACGAACAATAATGAGAATTCAAAGACATTCTTCTGTCAGAGGAAATCATTTAACAGGTGTTACAAGAAGTGGCTGTGTTTTATTTTCATATAATTGAACATTCATTCATGCATTTATTTATTTATTTTATTTTTTTTTTTTTGTTTGTTTTTGTTTTTTTTTACAAAACATTTTTATTTTATTATCATTGAGATACTGTTATGGTTTTTATTAATATTTTGAACTTGCATTTAAAAACTGTATTTCCATCTCTGTTGCAACAGTTTTGGAAATGTCTAAAATGACTGTACCCACATGTACAAGTCACTGGTGTTTGGTAAAGCGTTGTTGGACTTGGCTTTCTGCAGACCAGTCAAGTTCTTCCACACTGACTAAATCAATCATTTCTTTTTGAACCTTGCCTTATACACAGAGGCATTGTCATGTTAAAATAGAAAAGGGCCCTGTCCAAACTGTTGCTTTAAAATTAGAAGCACACAATTCCCTAGAATATCATTATATGCTTCAACATTAAGATTTGTACTCATGGAAATTACTAAAGTAGTCAAACCTGTTCATTAGAAGGGGGTGACCCAATACTTTTGGCAATATAGAGTATATATATATATATATATATATATATATATATTAGGGGTTGAACGATACATGTATTCGTACCAAACCGTCACGGTACGGACATCTCGGTTCAGTGCATGAGGCCTTACAACGAATACAGGCAATTCACCCCCAATCGAGAAGTGGGCGCCCGCAGTAATGCAATGCTGTTTGATAACCGCCAGCAGAAAAACAGCAAATACCATGAGCAGTGTTGCCAACTTAGCAATTTTATTGCTAAATGTAGCAACTTTTCAGACTACCCTAGCAACTTTTTCTTCCAAAAGCACCTAGCAACAAATTTAGCTATGTTTAAAATTAATTTGGCAACTTTTAGCAACTTTTGATAAATGACTCTAACAATAAAAAGCCACACATTTACCATTTAAATTCCACAAAAAGAGAAAACCAAAGATGCCTAGTAGTACACACATCACATGAATTAAGTTAGCTGCTGTTTGCAATTGTTTAATTTAATAATAATTTAATAATTTGAGCTTGTGTATCCTACATCTCTCATTCGGCACAAATCCAAATATTCCATAATATTTCAATATTTGTGATGTAACGCATCTGAATGCTAAACTATTATTTATTATGTAAATGATAGCCTTTGTACTTCAATCGCGTTCCAGTGGTGACACAGAGGTGGGTGCGCTGATGTTTCCTTTCTGTGAACAAATTAAGCATGTCACAAAAATTAACTGAAACTCAGCATATATAGGCTATGATACGTGTCACACTGTTTTTTTTCCCCCCCTTGTTTATTTGTAAACTAAATCAAATATATTTCAAGAATTTATTCCTTGCATGTATATATGTTCTGCAGATTTTTAATTTTCTTTTAATATAACATAATGTAATAATATTTAGAAGTTTCACATTTAGGTGGAAAAAATTGTAATTTGTACTACTGTCTGTTCAAAATAAATGAAAAGAAACCGAGCATAGTATATTTATTGTTGTTTTTTTCCTGTTGTACCGAAATCGTATCGAACCGTGACCCCCGAACTGAGATACGTACTGAACCGTGACATCTGTGTACCGTTCCACCCCTAATAAATAAATATATATATATATATATATATATATATATATATATATATATATATATATATATATATATATATATATATATATATTAGGGGTGACCCCGAATAGTCGAAGATTCAATGCTTCGATAGAAGAAGCCTGATTCGATACCAATCTCACAGTCGAATATTCGCGGGGGGTGTTATGATCGTGCCCATGGGCGTCAGAAGCAAAATAAATGTGGGTGGGTCCTCCCCCAGAAAAAAAATTACAGGAGTATATGCCATTTTCTGTAGCCTGGTGCCTTTTAATTAACGGAATAGGCCGCCTTGTTGGCAGGGGTCATTTACATTACCTCTGCCCACTAATGTCACAACATTACAAAAGACTATTATTTTAACACATTTCCAGTGGCACAGGTGGTAAAGCACATAGTGTTTTTGATGCGAGAGACCTGAGTTCGCGTCTGCCTTTTGCCAAAATCGCTCTTCTCCCTTTTTACATCTCATATTACATCGGAAAAGCATTTGTTTTCAATAAAAATAAAAATTAAAGAAATAATCAAAAAGTTTAAATAAATAATACCGGGCAGGGTTAGGTGTATCTGAGCAGCAGATACGATAAGATGCTTTGTTTACTCTGCTGTGTCACGGGAGTGCAGCAGGCGCAAGTAACTAGTGAAAACACAGAATGGAGTTATATGAACTCTGAATGAGCCAAGTGGAATAGATTAGAGGAAGCAGCAGTGTGGAATTCAAGGCTGTAGGTAAATGGAGTTTAAACTATGGGCATTCGTCATTTGACTGACGGCGCTCTGAAAAGTCCACAGACATATTCACTGAAGAGGCGGTAAAAGTGGGTGGGTCCAGTATCATTGGTCTTTAAAAGTGGGTGGGTCCTGTCCCACCCACATATAATGGTTCCGACGCACATGATCGTGCCATTTTGGCTATATGGGGGTGCTCAAATGTCTGATTTCACATAGAACTACCGGTTTTCTCCCAATAAGTCAATATACAGCCTATTCTGTTAAAGGGGTCATATGATGGTGCTAAAAAGAACATTCTTATGTGTATTTGGTGTAATGCAATGTGTTTACGTGGTTTAAAGTAAAAAAAAAAAAAAAAAAAAAAAAAAAAAAAAAAAACCTTATTTTCCACATATTTTACATTATTTTATCTCCTCTAAGCCCCGCCTTTCTGAAACGGGTCAATTTTTACAAAGCTCATCGGTGTGAAACAGCGAGGCGTGCTCTGATTGACCACTGATCCAGTGCGTTGTGATTGGCCGAATACCTCAACCGTGTGATGGAAATGTTACACCCCTTACCATAATATGATGCTGCATCCCCACGACAACACAAAAACATTAAAAGCCATTTCAAACGAGGCATTTGTTGCATCCAGTGGGGACATAATTACTGATTATACTGACTTATACTGTCTTTTTACACGTTGTGCCGCGTAAACCTAACACCATGTCTGCATTTGTGATTGGAGAAACACAAACAACAAGCACTACTTACACTCGCGTTTGAATAGTAAGTAGCAGATTTTTTAAATAATAAAACGTAACATTACTTACAGTCTGTGAGTCAGAAGCGCCAGACTGTCCTTGTAAGGTTGGAACTGCCCCACTTTTGAGTAAAATTCTTTCTATATGTAACAGCCGTGGTGTCCAGCAAGCCAGTAAACCTCACTCCCCTGATCTAGTGACTCTTAGCACCCATCTCCCGCGCTTAGACCGCGGTTTGAATCTCGCTCAGAGCGGGGTGAATAGGACCGGTTACACACAACCGGCCTTGTACTCTCCCATGTTCAGAAAACAATCCTCCGTGAAGTGTGCAGCACAAACTCCAGTATTTGTGTTGTACTGCTCTGGGACAGTGTTGTAAATAAAACTCAGCACAGATTTCTTGTTATGTCCTCTTTACTCGCATCCAAACACACAGCACCTCTCCACGACATGGCGCCAGCGGAAGCAACAACATAGAGCGAGAAAGTTACCCCTTCTTTCTTTGCATATACTTTTGGGCGGTGTTATGCAAATCTTCCCACATCGTGACATAGAGATGTGGGGACGTGTTAGAACGAGCCGTTTCAGGTAGGTGTGGCTGACTCTTAACTTTAATAAAGAATATCTCTTTGGATTTGAGACTTTGGTCTTTGCAACTTTACAGATCTTCTTTATGCACCAAGAGCTTGTAACACTCCAAAGAGAAAGGAAAAATTGAAATCGTCTTGGGTTACTTGACTGTAACCCTGTTCCCTGAAAAAGTGGAAATGAGATGCTGCGCTCAAAGTGCTATTGGGAACGTTCTTTGTTTGACCGGTTGTTGAAGCACGTGTGTCAAACACGCCAAACTTTGGCTTAAATAACCTTGGTTAGGTGACGTCACTCGATTACGAACACCTGGAGGTTATAAATAGATGTGAAGCGGAAACATCCTCAGGTCAATTTTTTTGTCTGAAAGGACGTCCAGTCATGCTTACAGTGCGGCATTGAGGCACAGCATCTCGTTCCTGCTTTTTCAGGGAACAGGGTTACAGTCAAGTAATCCGAGACGTTCCCTTATCAAAAGCTACTCTCGATGCTGCGCTCAAAGCGCTATTAGGAACGAGAATACCAACGCTGTCACACTGGAAGTGTCTGGACCCTCAACGTTGTGTAGTGTGTGCGCACAAACATTGAAGAGGTCTCAGACATGACTCTGGGATGTCAACTCAAGGACATGCGAGCCCGGAGTAGCATGAACATCCAAACTATAGAATCTAACAAATGTGTGCGGAAAGGACCAACCTGCCACATCACAAACTTGCTGCAAGTGGACACCTCTTGCCAAAGCCATTGAAAATGTAATCCCCCTGGTTGAATGGGCCCTTACACCTAGAGGCGAAGCTTGACCACGTGCCTCAAAGGCTAGGGCAATAGCATCCCTCACCCAATGTGACATAGTCTGTCGAGTGGCAGCCGCCCCCATAGCATACGAAAAGCTACTCCGACTTACGCCACTGACTAGTGTGGTGGACGTAAACCTGGAGAGCACGTACTGGACACAGTAAGTGAAGTTTCTCCAGCTCCGATGTTGTGAACGGCGGAGGACAGAAGGCTTCGAGAACGACCAAATTTATGGTCGAGAATGGAACCTTCGGAAGATAACTAGGGTGAGGATGCAAAATAGCTTTTACCAGCCCAGGGGCAAAATCTAGGCAGGATGGCAAGACTGACAGAGCCTGCAAATCCCCAATCCTCTTCAGAGAAGTAATAGCTGTTAGAAAAACCATCTTTAGGGTCAGAAACCTGACAGGCGCTGACTCTAATGGTTCGAAAGGGGTGTCCACCAAGCCCTCAAGCACTATAGCTAGGTCCCACGAAGGAACTGTCGCTCTAGTGGGCGGCCTCAACCGCCCAGCTACTCGAATGAAGCGGGCAACTAGAGGGTGTTTCCCCACCGAAACTCCATCAATCAGAGCATGGCAAGCCGAAATGGCGGCCACGTAAGTTCTGAGAGTATTAGGTCGTGTGCCTGAGGACAGTTTCTCTAGCAGAAACTCCAGTACTGAAACAATCTGGCAGTGAACTGGGTCTGCATGGTGTGTCATTCACCAACTTTCGAAAATACGCCATTTGATGGCATAAGTTCTTCTAGTGGAGGGAGTCCTAGCGCTCAGAATAGTCTCTATTACATTGGCTGGAAGCCCAGCATCTCTTAGTTGGTCCCCCTCAGGGGCCAGACATGAAGGTTCCAGAGCTCGGGCCGGGGATGAAATATTGTCCCCTGTGCCTGAGAGAGAAGGTCCCTCCTCACTGGAATCGCCCACGGCGAGCCGTTGAGGAGAGATATTAGATCTGAGAATCATATTCTGTTTGGCCAATGGGGCACTATCAGTAAGAGGCGAGATCCCTGTTGAAGGACCTTGGCCAGGACTCCCGGGAGCAGAGCAATCGGAGGAAATGCATCGCGTCCAGACCCAGGGGAGCTGGATGAGTCAGAGAGAAGTAGAGGGGACATTGTGCTGTCTCCTGTGAAGCAAAGAGGTCCACCTCTGCTTCGTAAAATCTTTCCCAGATTTGACTTACTACTTTGGGGTGGAGTTTCCATTCCCTGTGTATCACAGCTTGTCTGGACAGCGAGTCTGCTCCCACATTCATATGCCCGGGAATGTAAATCGCCCTGAGGGACAGGAACTTGTTCTGTGCCCAAAGCAGAATCTGCTGTGCTAGCTCGTTCAAGCGGCGCGGCCACAGTCCACCCTGACGATTTATGTAAGAGACTACCGCCGTGTTGTCCACCCGCACTAGGACATGGTAACCTCTTATCTGCTGGAGGAAGTATTTCAGGGCCAGAAATACAGCCTTCATTTCGAGGCAATTGATGTGCCATTCGAGTAGATGACCTCTTCAGATCCCTTGGGCTGGACAATCATCTAAGACCGCTCCCCAACCCGTGAGGGATGCATCTGTCGTTAGCATCTTGCGACGACAACACGGACCTAGAGTGGGACCCAAAGTCTGAACCACATAGATAGGGTACGAAGCCCCCGGCGCGTAACCCTTATTTGCCTCTGGGGATTGGCCCTTGGATGAAATCCTCTGGCTCTGAGCCACAACTGAAACGATCTCATGTGCAGGAGGCCCAAAGGTATCACGGTGGATGCAGCTGCCATGAGACCTAGCACTCTCTGAAAGTGATGAACCGTGACTTTCTGGCCTAGCTTTAGGGTGTTTAGAATGGATTCGGCGCGTGCAGGAGACAGCTGTGCCCGCATCGCGATCGAATCCCATATGACCCCCAAATACGTTGTCCTCTGAGCAGGAGAGAGAACACTTTTCTTGGCGTTGAGTCTCAACCCCAGAGATTCGAGATGAGCTAGGACGACATCCCGATGTCGAAGCGCTAGCTCCTTGGACTGAGCCAGAATCAGCCATTCCTCTTTGTAGTTCAAAATGCGGATGCCCTGGAGTCGTAGAGGAGCCAGAGCTGCATCCATGCATTTCGTGTATGTGCGGGGTGACAAGGCTAGGCCGAACGGAAGAACCCGATACTGGTAAGCTTTGCCCCCGAAAGCGAACCTCAGGAACTTCCTGTGTTGTGTCAATATGAATTTCCATATGAAAATAAGCGTCCTTTAGATCGATTGTCACAAACCAATCCTCTGATCTTGATTGTCAGCATTTTGAACTTGTATGTTCTGAGGTAGCGGTTTAACCCGCGAAGATCTAAAATCGGACGCAACCCCCCATCTTTCTTGGGAACAAGAAAATACCGGCTGTAATAGCCTGACTGTCTGTCTTGCAGGGGAACACGTTCTATGGCCCCTTTGTCCAGCAGAGTTTGCAAATTCTGTGTCAACAAATGCGCTCGTTCCGGTTTCACGGAAGTGGAGACCACGCTATTGAAACGCGGAGGACGATACACAAACTGAATTCTGTAGCCTCTCTCTACGGTCTTTTGAACCCAAGGGGAGATATTTGGCAGTAGCTTCCACGCTGCCAGCTTCTCTGAAAGGGGCACTAATTTTCACACTTTGTTTTGTTGGGGGGATGTTAGATGTTCGGCGTCCTCAAACGTAGCAGGAGGCGACCGAACACTTAACATTACACTGGAAACCGCTGCTCCCCGAAACACCAGTGGTGGCGGAGATTGCACAACGGCCTCCTGAGGATGCCAGGAAGGAGTCTTTATACTTTTCACGCGGTCCTGGGCGCGCAAGCCTCAGGACTTTTTCTTGGAGGAGATGCTGCTCCTCAGGTCCGGTCTCTTTGAGGCGGACTGTGAAGCGCGGCGAGCCGCACCCCAGTCTCTACGAGGGGGTGCTCGGCTTGCCACACTCTCTTTTTGTGCTTCACACCTCAAAGGAACCGGACCTGGTCGGGACCGGGTGGCCGACGGTCCTGACTCTTGAGTACGACGGGGAAGAAACCTCACAAACGCCTCCTCATGGCGTTTTGCCTCCCGAAACCTAGTGGCGACGGTGTTAACGGCGTCGCCAAATAGGCCGGAAGGCGAGATGGGGGCATCAAGGAGGAAAGCGTGGTCTTTTTTCTTGATACCCGTGAGGTTGAGCTACAGATGTCTCTCCGTGGAAACCATGGCAGCCATAGAACGACCGATGGCACAGGCCGTCTGCTTGGTCGCACGGAGAGACAAATCTGTGGCCCGGCGAAGTTCTAAAAACAGCTCTTCGTCAATTGACCCGCCTGTGCTCAAATCTTTCAGCAGGTCAGCCTGGTATGCTTGCAAAACCGCCATAGTGTGCAAAGCAGCACCAGCCTGACCCGCTGCTTGAAAGGCTTTCCCCACCAGTGAAGATGTTACTCGGCATGGCTTGGTGGGGAGAGCTGCTTTCTTTAATGATGATGAGCTCCCAGGAGAGAGATAGCCCGTGATCTTCAATCTGGGGCATCATCATATAGCCCCGTGCCTTTGCATCAACGATAGTCGAGTAGATCGACGTCGATGGCACAAAAACACAGGACGAATACGGATTGTTCCATGAACGAGTTACCTCATCATGGAGGTCACCGAAGAAGGGGAGAGACCGTCGCTAAGGCCCCTCCCCACGGCCATCTGACAGATATCTGTCATCTAACTTTGAGTGTTTGGAGGTCTCTCGCTCCTGCGGCCAATCTAGATGTAATTGATCGACTGCCCGAGTAACCACCTCGAGTAACTCCTCATAAGCTTTTCATCACGAGAGGAGCGCTCTGAGTTGGCACTTTCCACCTCCCCAGAAGCAAGAGATGAAGTCTCCTCGGCCCGTTCAGAAGAAGCGCCGAAGCGCGCTTGAGAAACAGACACGAGGGCTTCATGATCCGAGAGCGCGAGAGAAAGGGGTGGGTCCGTCTCACACGCCTCGGCCAGATCGACACGCGATCCCCACGAGCCTCTAAAGAAGGCGAGCCGCGCGCGAAGCACTTTGATCGAGAGGAGATCGCAATGCTCGCACTCGCCCTCGAGCCCGAGGATCGCGTGTTCTTCCCCCAAACACTCAAAGCAGAAAGCATGGAGATCTTCGTCAGAGAGCAACGTACTGGATAGCTGACCAATCAGAGCACGCCTCGCTTCTCAGAACGACGAGGAGAAGAACAATATTTTGTGTATTTGGTGTAATGCAATGTGTTTACGTGGTTTGAGGTTCAAAAAACACATTATTTTCCACATACCGTACATTATTGTTGCTCCTCTAAGCTCCATCTTTCTGAAACGCGTCAATTTTTACAAAGCTCATCGTTCTGAGAAGCGAGGTGTGCTCTGATTGGCCAGCTCTCCAGTGCGTTGTGATTGGCCGAATACCTCAAGCACGTGACGGAAATGTTACGCCCTTTACCATGTTGTGATGTCGTGTCCCAGCACGACGAGACTAAAACAATAAAACCCACTATAAACAGGGGATTTTTTGCATTCAGTGAGGACATAATTAGTTATTATAATGACTCATACGATCTTTTTACACATTGCGTTGCGCCACGCTGCGTAAACATAACACCATGTCTGCATTTGTGATTGTAGAAACGTCAAACAAGCGCTACTCTACATTGCTCAAAACTCGCGTTTGAAAAGTCAGTAGCAAATTCTTTAAATATCGAAACATACTTACAGGCTGTGAGT
Organism: Spinibarbus caldwelli; assembly: GCA_039654775.1. Taxonomy (NCBI): domain Eukaryota; kingdom Metazoa; phylum Chordata; class Actinopteri; order Cypriniformes; family Cyprinidae; genus Spinibarbus; species Spinibarbus caldwelli. The sequence continues at coordinate 33,534,787 of CM077238.1, forward strand.
CAGAAGCACTAGACTGTCCTTGCGACGTTGGAATTGCCCCACTTTATAGAAACAGCCTTTGTGCACAGCTGGCATTGTAGGCTACTCTCCCAGATTCAGGAAATAGTCCTCCGTAAAATGTGCTGCATACACTCGGATATTTGGGTTATACTGTTCTGGAACAGTGTTGTAAATATAACTTAACCACTGATTTCTAGTTGTGTACTCATTTGGAAGCCCAAACAAAGTAGTTTCGCTTTCACAACGAAATGCACAGCGTCTCTACAACATGGCGCCAGCGGCAGCAACAATACTACAGCGAGAATAAAAGTTACACCTTCTTTCTTTGCGTGTACGTTTGGGCGGTGTTATGCAAATCTTCCCACACTGTGACGTAGACATGTGGGGGCGTGTTTGAATGGGCCGTTTTAGGAGGGCGTGGACGAGTCTTAACTTTTATAAAGAATATCTCTTTGGGTTTGAGACTTTAATCTTTGCAACTTTACAGATCTTATATATGCACAAACAGCTTGTAACACTCCAAAGACAAAGGAAAACATGAAATTGCATCATATGACCCCTTTAATCAAAACATAAAACATTATTTACCCTGTTTGTATCTGCAAGGCGTCCATTACTCATTTTCCCTGTGTGTTAGCATCAGTATTTATGACTGTCGAATGTCTGACTACTTGACTCTTGGTAATGTATTTTGTCCCCCGTCCCCAAACATATGATTCGACTATCAGTCGACTATTGGCAAGATTCAAAATTTCCGATTCGACTTTGAAAATCCTTAGTTGGGGACACCCATAATATATATGAATAATGGAAACAGACTAGTACAGCACAACATCTTATAATCTCAACATCTCTTTCATGAGTTGTTAGAAAGAAACAGTCCCTCTGATGAACTAGTCGGATAAACTGCAATGAAAATAAACACAGATTATTTGGATATTATGGTCAGTTTGCTCTTTATCTGAAATTCTGCTCTAGCACTCAGAATACAGACAGTGTTGAAACCATCCAGTTGTGACAGGCACATCTACACATACAGTAGTACGTCTTCATCTATCGCTTTCTGAGAACTCAAGTGAAAAAAGTAAAAACACAGAGGTCGAAGAGGCTTGTGAGATTGCGAGAAAGAATAATGAGCTCGTCTGCTTTTAACAATCCCCTTTTTTGCTCATTTCTGAAGCCCGCAGCAGATTTCCAGGTTTGTCGTTTGTCAGGCGACGGTCAGGCTGTCAAGCGGCCTATCTATTTCTGTACGGCCTTTATCTTTTTACCAGCCCTGCTTCACCGGCTGCGTAATCATTATTTCACACAAAAACAGCCACTGGTGAATGTAATAAACACTCTTATTAAATGCCCCATTACATTGAGCTATTGTGAGCATGTTTGGAGATCAGGAGAGCAAAATAAATGACATTTCTGACTCTGACTGTACCGTTAGTTCAAAGACCCATTTACCCGGCAGGACTTCAAACCTCAAACATCACGCTAGCTGTCCAGCAGCTGTGTTTGGACGATCCTGTGCCGAACAAAACCTGCTAAATCAATCAATGTGCACTAGAGTCAAGGACAAAGTCACTACTCACTTCAGACCGCAATCACAGTCTTTCGGTCCGATTTCATACATTACACTGGGGCAGAATGGAGAAAAACAGACATTACCTTGGCAGGAATGTGAAATTATATCCAACAATAATATCGGTTTCTCTTGTGAAACCAAATATCCTGTCCTCTGCTCTCGCATCCTTCATCCTCTTCTAAAACATCGTAAATATTTAAAATGGACCATTTTTATCAAGACACATTTACTGAAGGAAGCTTACTAGATTTCTCTACACACCAGTGTTGTTTTAGTATAACTGAAATACTAGTTTTTATAAATATTTCCAGTTCATCTTTTATATTTTCTGTTTTAATTATAGTTTTAGCTTTATTAAAAAAAATCTTGTTTTATTTACAACTTCAAAAATGTTTTACAACATACATATTTGTAAAATATATTAAATATGTTATTCATTTTGTTTTATTACATTATTTTATTTCAGTTTTTATGTTTATTTGTTTATGTTTAATAAAATAAAATAAATTTAAACAAAGTAGTGCATTTTCTAGTTTTAGTTAGCTATAACCATGGGCAGGACAAACAAACTAAAACCATCTGAGATTTAGACTGATGTCCTCTTTCTTCCTCCGAACTCAGCTGATAAATAAAACACAGGAATGCATTTTGTGGAGAGAATAAGAAGCAGGTTATTCCATCTTGATGTTTATCATTCCCAAAATTTATCAGGTTAATTATGTTTCTTCTTCAGCGATTCCTGGAAGAAAATCGAAAGGCTGGATTTACTTATTTTAGTCTGCAAGACATCAGCATGTAATAGTATTGATTTGTAACAAGAGCAAGGCATGAAGGGAAAGATTACACCCAATTATTTAGATATTTTACTGATTCTTGAGATATTCTTGGGATAAAACAAGCTACAGTTTATGAAGTTCATGTAGACCATAGAGGATTATTTTGGATGAAAGTTAATTTATGTTCTTTTGCAGCCTCCTGCTACTTCCATGTCTCGCAAAATGTGTGTTTCCTCAGTGTGAACAATGTCAGATACAAAAATAATGTGTAATGTCAGGTCAGATCTTTATAATGAACATTTGCATTCAACTTATTAGGAAAGAATCAGAACTTTAAGGTGGTTTCAAACTGTGAAACCTCCATATTTAGTTGTTATGGTGCTGACAAAATAGCAACTCACTTCAAACCATATACAGTATGTGCTAAATTTAACATCCTTTTTTTTTTTTTTTTTTTTTTTTCTGGGTGATGTTAGCTACCAATAAGACCTACAATGACAAACATTTACAATTTGTGTGATAAAACTGACACATCATGGTTGTGACCAAGATTAATATAATTATCAAAAAGTAAAGCCATGAATAAATAAATAAATAAATAAATGCTACTTGAAATAAAATAAATTTTTACTGACAAAATAAAATACTAACAACTTAAATTTATTTTATTTCACCTAGTTATTTCAGCAGCATTTCTCAATTTCATTTATTTTAAGATGGACTAAAACAAAAACAAGTTAATAAAATATATTGACATAATTTGAAAAAAAAAAAAAAAACTTTAAACTTTAAAATAAAATGCAAACTGAATATACTTATATATACAAATATTATAATATCTCAATGAAACTTAAATGGTACTGCTTGTGACAGAATATATATATATATATATATATATATATATATATAGCACAATTAGCAAAAATCCTGTAAAAGTAGAAACTCACAAAAGCCCGTGTCACATTGAATTCAAAGCAGGTGAGATTTGAAAAGAGAGCCTTCAGCATAAAAACTGTATTTTCTATTGCTTGATTTCTACATTTTTCATAAACCTCTGACGGTGAGTAAGGACACAGATGTGGAAGCTTATAAAAGCGATCAATTTTTAAATCAAACCTTTCCTCAGGAATTCCTAGCAGGATTTATTTTTTTATTTTTTATTTTTGATATTTCTGCTTTTATTCCACATAATATATATTTAAAGTACACGGTGAATTGATTTGCGATCCGGGAGCAGATGTTTGGGAAGGAACAGTCATTCAATATAACATTCATACAATAAACAATAAACAGGAGGACGTCTCTGATTGAGCCGCTTTTTTCAAGTCGAATTGTGCAACGTTTTATCTCTCAAACCAGCGAACGAGTCTTTACACAAAGGCCGAACAAGACATTTCAAACCCAAAGCGTATCATCATCATCATTTCTCTTCCCAGAGACAACACTTTTATTTTTAGTTTAGGGCACAGAAAAACGGCGAGCAATTGTCGTCAATGATTTAAAGTTTTAGCGACTGCACACGCAGCATCGGCTGACCTTTTAAAAACAAGTTGTGCGAACGCAGCGGTGACTAATGTTTGTGTGGTTATGCTTTGACATCACACACTTCAGGTGAATGTCTATAAAGGTCAAACATGAAAGCACAGGTTAATATCATTCAGTCTGAAGGACTCTCTGCTTTTCAGTCACATTGTTTGTGTAGCTATAGCGTGAGCCGAGCAACTAATGCAAAGGTAACAGGGCTGATGCCTCGGCAGGATGCTGGAAGGCAGCAAATCCAATTGGGTGACACATAATTACGCTGGCAGAGAGCTTCCTGCAGCAAAGACTATTACAAGAGAAACACCCTCAGCCTCTCTGCTGGAAGCACATAGAGAGAGAAAGCATTAAGTGATTCAAATATTCCCTTAAATAATGTTAAGTAAAGCTCATTCGGTGCAAATCAGGGTGGATTGGTGGCCTACTTTGAAATTCAGGCTCATCGTTTTGGTCAATGCAGCAGAAAGGTCGTGAAAATTCATCTCCAGCAATGAACGAAATTAAAGCTCAAATCCTAACACAAGCACAAATGCAGAATAACACGAGGCTCCCGAGGTAAATCAGCAATGAATCCGTCTTGATCAGAAAACGGTTGTGTAGAATGTCACCACTTTTATAAGCTACATCATGTCCGGATCCTTCTGATTTGTCATCGTTTAGCAGAGGAACCCTCAGGCCATCAAAAATGTTTGTTTTTTCATCAGATTTGTAGAAATGAGTCATCTCATCACTTGCTCAGCAATGGATCCTCTGCAGTGAATGGGTGCCGTCAGAATGAGAGTCCAAACGGAGTAAAAACATCACAATAATCCACAAGTAATCCACACCACTCCAGTTCATCAGTTAACATCTGGAGAAGACAAAAGCTGAAACAAATCTATCATCAAGACGTTTTAACTCTAAACCGTCACTTCCAGCTAAAATATGAGTCCATAGTCCATAATAATGCTTCCTCCAGTGAAATAGACCACCTCCTGTTGTTTTCTCGCATCAAAATCCAGCCACATATTTGTTTAGAGCTGTTTTGGCTTGTAAATGCTGCTTGATCTGTGAAGATTTCTCTCCTGATTCACACCAGAACACTTTCACTGGTGGAAGCGTTATTATGGACTCGTATTCTAGCTGGAAGCAACGGTTTGAATTTAAAAAATCTTAATGATGGATTTGTTTCAGCTTTAGTCTTCTCAAGATGTTAACTGATGGACTGGAGTGGTGTGGATTACTTGTGGATTATTGTGATGTTTTTATCAGCTGTTTGGACTCTCATTCTGACGGCACCCATTCACTGCAGAGCATTCATTGCTGAGACAGTGATGCAATGCTACATTTCTCCAAATCTGATGAAGAAACAAGCTCATCCTAATCTTGGATGTCTGGAGGATGAGCATATTTTTAGCACATTTTCAATTTTGAGTGAACTACTCCTTTTATAATTTGTGAAATTCAGTGAAAAATCACTATATTTTTGTTAATTTCATTAATAACAGGTCTCATTACTGAAAGACAGACATCAAAGAGAAAACATGGTTATTTGATGTGCATTACAATGGTTTATAGAAACAGGTTTGACTGAGAGCTGGATAAATAGTGTGCGATTCTCTCAGCGTGGCACCCATACAAAGCAAGAGCCACTTTTCAATAAATCTAACATTTACTAGGAGCGCAGCGGTGGTTGTCTGCCCAACTTAGCCTGCTGGAATGAACACCTCCGAGCTACAGCGAGTCCAGCTCCACCAGCATCACAATCTGATTTGAGTCATTCTCTGGGGTGAGGAGTTCTCCAGCAATCTCGGTAAGGCCTCGGGCCTTCATGGCCAGCCAACAAAGATGGCCCAAAATAAGAAAAACAATGCATGCTTTCAAACCGATTTACAAAAGGGACATTTGAGTGGGTAAAAACACAAATTTGAGATAGGAGAGCATATTGTGCGCTTTTGTTACACCTACACCAGGTCAGAGTACTGACTATCCAGATCTCGCTCCTAGCTTCTGTCTCCTTCCTCTTTTGAGAGAAATCCTAACACAAAATACAGCCAAATATAACACTCCATACACCCATCCGTGCTCAAATTTCAAGACAAAGCCAAACCTTACAAATTATTACATATAAGTAATGACAAACTGTAAAATTTACATAGAAAATGCTACAATAAGAAAAATGGAATACCTGTAAAAAAAAAAAAAAAAAAAAGTAATAAAATAAAATAATGTAAAAATTGCATGTAAAAAGTTACAAAAACTGTAAGTTACTATACCATATATGGTTAAATGGAAAGGAAAAAAAAAAAGAATTAATAATAAAAAAAAAGAAAATTCTACAGAAACTCAATTCTATGAATGTACCTAATTCTACTTATTTTAAATAAAAACATCAAGATATTGTTTGTTGATAAAATCTTTATTATGGATTTTTTTATTGAATTTTATTATGGAATTTTGCATTTTAAATAATTACATGTTACTATTAATAAATCACATTATAATTTATGGAAAACTGTGCCTACATAAAAAAATAAATAAATAAATAAATAAAAAATGTGATGACCTAATTATTTAATAGCGAGGAAATATAAATTATTATTATTATTATTATTATTATTATTATTATTATTATTATTTTAATGTATTTATTTATTTATTTATTTTCTTTCCATAAAATAAAAGTGCAGTGAAAGCAAAACGTAAATGGTTAGGTTTTCATTCATTCTAAGCCTCAACTTTACCCTGCAGCAAAACAAAACGAGTTTATCCTGCTGACCACCTGGAAAAAAAATGCACTCAGGGAGTTATAAAAACTGTGATAAATTGACCAGCAATCACTGTCAGTGGCTAAAAACCTGACACAAATGTCTGTTTTGTTTCTGTTTTTGCGCTTTCAAATCACTGAAGTGCCAGACCTCTCAAATATCCATCCAAACCGGCGCTGTCATTTATAAATCCAACCACAGTTCATGGTTTGGATTGCTACGCTTCTGTTCAGTAATATCAAGAGCTATTTTAAGAACAAAAATGACAAATCAGATGAAAGCAGAAGACAAGATTAAACAGATCCTCCAGCAAATGTGACGGCACTGGAAAGCTTTCTGCAGCTCTTTAGCTCGATTTATCCTGATGACGAACATTAAAGGAGCCGTGTCTGACTGACAGGATCCGGTGTGAATGACAGTGTGTGTGTGTGTGTGTGAGTGTGTGAGGTGCTTGTACAGATGCTCTGGAAGCTTGTCTAATCTGAACTGACTCAGAGACGTTTGACCCCAACAGTAAACAATAAACTTCAGAAGAAGCTCAACTTGCCTACAGGCTCGCAGGAATGAGTCTGCATTCATCCTCAGTGAAGCAGAGAAAGACTCGGGCCGCCGATGTCAAAGACTGACCATACGTGTTATTGCATCTTCAAGATGAAGCGGGATAAAAATGGCACAAGAGACATCCACGCAGTTTTAGTTATTTGCATTGGAGAGGCTGTTTGTAAGTTTTATTGGATGAATCATATTATGTCAAATATTATATGATAGAGCCTATTGTGCTGATTGCTGTTTTGCAGATTATGAGGTTTATTGAAGCTTGTCATTGCTGTGTAAAAGCCTCACCCGCAACCAAATCCCATATCTTTGTTTGACTAAATATTGCATGCCTGATATTATATTATTTTATTTAATACTCTGGGTTTAAAATAAGTAAAGAAATAAAGTTAAAAATAAATTCAACAATTGTGAATTTGTGGGAGAAAAAATCCAGATATTTTCAACTCAACCCTCCTGAAAATAAATATAAAAAGAAAAAAAAGTATTAAAAATGTCTTGAAAAATAAAATAAAAATAAAATTGAACTAAACCCTGTTGGGGGAAAAAAATAAAAAATAAAAAAATAAATTGACAACCCTACTGAAAAAAATAAATAATAAAAATGAAAATAATAATATTGACTCAACCTAAATAAAAAATAATAATAAATTAAAATAATAATAATAATAATAATAATAATAATAATAATAATAATAATAATAATATGTAATTCCAAAAGAAAATGAATGTAGAAATTTTTGTTTGAAACACTTTACATCATTTTAGGGTTTTATGCTGTATGTCGTCATGGTAACCAAGTTGTAACACTGGATGGACTACAGAGAAAAAAAGGTTAGTAAGTGATTGTTTTTTTTCACACTAAAACCATGTTAATATGAATGTTGTTGTCTTGTGGATTTACTATTGCAATAGTATGTATTTAAACATTCACGGATCAGCTCCTTTCACTTCCAGTGCCTTAGTGTAATGCAGATTTTTGCTTTTTTAAAAAAGAAAAAGAATCAAAGAAATAAAGAAAAAAAAAGAACAAGCTGAAATTAATTTTTGGTGGTAATCAGCATTATGCCACAAATGTTGTGGACTGAACTTGTGCTAACCCCGTAATATTCCTCTATGAGTGATGCTCAGCAATGCAAAAGCAGCGTTCCTATAAAACTGATTCATTATGTAATTAAACAGCGCAGTATCCAGACTCATTAACTTATCAACAAGTAATCATTCTCACTCTGAAAGGCCCTAAATATTGTACCCTTCTCACACAGACATTAGGCAGGAGATTAATTACCTGCAAACAAACACCTGACCGGCTGAGCGTCTCCAGTGAAAGCCCATCTCTCCCATCTCCTCGCTGCCTAATTATGCCCTCTGTCTTTCAATTAGCACAGCATTTGCACACTGTCACTCTTCATTGCAGTCGTACAGTCGTTCTTACACACGTCAGGCTTATCCCATTCTTACACACATCAGGCTTATCTTTGGCTGCATGACCCAGGAAGACACCGTCACGCAAGATCATTTTATATTGCTCTTTCTGTTCTCACCAGATCTAATGGAGTTCTCAGCTAGCTTTCATTTCAGTTTCTAATTTGTCACAGATGTTGCTGGCAGAAATCACAGGGAATAAAAACAGAAACAAGACAAATGGGTCAATGATCTTTGGTCCGGGTCTTGAGTTGAATTAATGTTAATATTTTTTTGGGAGATATAAAAAAAAAAAAGGTCTGATTGAACTGCCCTGATATTACAAGCAAGAAAGCAAGAAAGAAAGATGTAAGAAAGAAGTAGGCCCAAAAAAAAAAAAAAAAATCTTACTTTACCTCATACAAAACTGCCTAATTCTAAATTAATATTAACAATTATTAAAACACCTAACTTTATTGAAAATTATTGTGAATTATTTTTTCCCTAACTTACCTAATAGTTTACTGAGCAAATCTATTTAACAAAGTGGCATGGTTATATATGACCCAGGCTGTGAAAACCCAGGTAAAGTCACTTTTTGGTGATTTAATGTTTTCCAAATTATCCTTCATAAGGTAAAGAACATTCTGTGAAAATGTGACCTTGATATCTTTAATATTGACTGAGTAAGGCCATGTCAAACATTGAAATCACAGTGAAATTAATGGTTGAAATTTTGAAACTTTGATGTTTGTTATCTCATAATCAGATAATGATTAAAATTTGCTCTTTATGAGACTTAAATCACCTTCATAATTTATGGGAATATGGGCCTGCATGAAATGTTATGGGTCAAATAAAATAAATAAATCAATTAATTAAATAAGAATCAAGTAATAAATGCACAATTGGAATAAATGAAACAGGAAATGATATAGCAAGGACCCACAGAAACTCATTATTTAGCGTCCATGTCAGTAAGTCTTATAATATCAGATAATTCCATAGTTTCAAGGCAAGGTTAGTTCAGGTTGTAAATTGGTGTGGCTTACCAACTCAGTATTTATAAATACATAATAAAAAAAACTTACTTCTTACCATGACCAATATATTTAAAAACCTCTTTGAAAATCGCAATTAAGATGCATTATGCCAAATATATGTAATATGTAATTCTCAAGGGTCTATTGCACGAGATGAAAGAAAACCACAACGATTATTGCTCGTCTTCCAGCAGATCCGCCTCTGCGCATTACCTCTCTTACAGACAAACACGTCTCCTGTCACAGGGCCCTGGCTGTCATCAAATGTGATTTCCCCGCGTAAATATTTGTGTCAAACAAGCGATGCATTGCCCTGTCAGCGGAGAAGAAAAGCCGCGCATTTCCCCGTTTGAATTACACCAATTTGTGGCTTCACGTCTGCAGTGCGTGACGTGCTTTTTTAATCCTGCCACATTTGAGGCTTCCTCTAATGGTGCGTAATTTCTCTCAAATCCCGGCCTGCTGAAGAGAGGATATTTGAGATGATGGGCACGGGCAATAACAGAGCCGCTGGGCTGTGCAGGACCAATGGATCGGTCTGGGAGGAGAAGAGAAGTCAGGGAGCGGAGAAGGCAATTGTCAGGCTTTATCAGAGCCACTATCAGCAACACGGCTGGAGAAATGGGCCCTCGTAAATTATGAAGGATGTATTATCACACAAATGGAATGGGTGACAGTGATGGAAATTAGAAATGGGATTCGGCTCTTCTGCTGTGGCCGGTAATTATACAGTGACAATATATTACGGCTTCTCCACGGCCCAATGTCAGACGCTCGTACCTGAGCGCAGACGTGCATGAGTGAACGAATATGCGCTAAAATCGCTCATGTTTCTGCATGCTGTAATCCAGCCGGTTTGACGCCATATAATCGTTCTAGTCTGAATTGCTGCAAAAAATGGTTTCGGTCTATGAATTATAAATTACAATTATTTTTCAAACCCCCTGTAATGGAGAGGGATCAACTTTGGGTATCGCCAAATTCAATTTCCAGACAGTATCAAGGTCATTTCTCTGCAAAGGAGTATGAATTGTAATTGTTAATTAGCTTGAAGATAATCAGCGGTGTGCGTTTCACCTTGGAGAACACAAGAGCTGCAGATTGAGTTCTACTCTCAGAGGTTTATCAGATGAAATCACTACATCGCAAGGTGCGAAGAGTAATTTCTTTGTTTTCTGCGCTTCTCGATTGAGATCTCCGGTTCACTGTTTCCCAGCAGAGACTGAGTGAGAGCGAGGCTCAGCACATGTGAAACTTCACTGCTGTTTCTCCTGAGTTCGGTAGCTGAAGGTCAGTTGTAAAGCTTCATTAGACTCTCAGCTAGACTGTATCTCTTGCTTGGCTTTTATGGCTGGTTAGATGAGTGTGTGTTTGAAAAGAGGCTATTTTTAGCCTTTGTTATTAAGTGCTATTAAATGGCCTCTGTGGACAGTCAGGTTCCGGAAGTGAAAACTCCATTCATTTTCTCCATAGAGAAATTGATTTATAACAATAACTCATAAACCGTTAAAGACACACCTGCTGTGAGTTCCAAGGTTGTTAATTGATTGTATATGCTTTTGTTGAACCCATCTGTTCATAATAATTCAACTTCTTTTTGAAGTAATCATGTTTTATAGTGGAATTGATGCTGAAAAACTACATTATATTACTACATTATGCTGTAGAGAAAAGTCCACCAATCAGAGAGTTGCAACACCAAAAGAGACTTTTAGAGAATAAATAAATAAATAAATAAATAAATAAATAAATAAATAAATAAATAAAAGTCTTAATCAACTTGTGTATGGGAAAATGGGCCAAACATTTGCACATTTGTTATGGGTCAAACAAAACAAACAAACAAACAAACAAACAAACAATAAAGTAATTAAGTCAATCAATTAATATATATATATATATATATATATGTGTGTGTGTGTGTGTGTGTTAAAGCTATGCTAAATGAAAAATAAACAATCATAATAAATTAAACAGATAAATTAAATGTCCCCCATTAAAGCCGTTAACAGTTGTACCTTTTTTTTTTCTTTTTTTTTTTTTTCAAATCAAATCAAAGTTTGTGATGTTATGATTCTTCACATGATTGGTTTGGTTCATGGCGTGTAACGTTTAAACAAAGATTTTTTTTTTAATCCTTATGGGAACAATATGTCTGAAACCAATGTTGCTGAAAAACTGCACAGGCACTAATGCTCTCTATGTATTTCTATGTTCTTATGGAGTCTGGTCTTATGTGCTTCCTCACGGCTGCACTGTTGTGAGAGACGCTCTGGCAGTTGTCTAAACAAAGTGTATCTCATCTGAGCTCTCCAGAAACATGACAGGAAGTAGAAGAGAGAGCTAGACCCTTCACCGAGGCCCAGCTGCTTTCTGGGAACGGAAACGGAGGCTGATTAACATGAAGATAGATGCAATTGATCTGTTTTAAAACCTAGTGAGCTCATTTAGCCAAAATTTACGCCCACGTCAGATGGGATCTTCACAGAAATAGTAACCCTTGAGAAAAAGAAGTGCGCTTAACTGTAGTGAATGTGTACTTGTAGTGTACTTCAAATCTTAAAGCTACTTATGTTATTTATTTATTTATTATTCATTCATTAATTCATTAATTTATTTGAAGAAAAAAAAACTGTTCTTGCAGATAATATATTAATGAAATAATAGGCAACTTTAGTTTACTTAAAGAAACACACTTAATCGTCTCTTAATACACTAAAAAGTGTTCTTTATAATAATGTCAAATTAAAAAAAAAAGTTTACTTTAAAATACATTTAAACCATTATGTTTTTATAATTGTTGTTATGCTTATAAAAGTATGCTTTTATAAAAGTACTTAAAAAGTACACAATATTACATTTAAATACTCAACTGTAATAATGAAATTGCAATTAACATTTATACAGTATATTTACTATTTAAAAGTACATTAAAATATATTTAAACATGAAATTAAAGTATATTTTAGTTTATCATAAATGCTTGTCAGTACATTCAGCAGTAAGTTCAACCATATTTCAAAGACAATAGAAGTTATTATGAAATTATATATAAAGATGCACTGAAGTCCTACTTAAGTGGGTCAAAAAACACAATAAAGTTAAACTAATTGCATGTATTAATAATTTAAACTACAAACAGATGACATTAATTGGGAATAACATGTAATTAAGTGTCTAAGAACATTACGTTCAGCTCACACGTAAGTGTATTCTTTTAAAATAAACTATTTCCATAATAAATAGTCTTTTTTTTTTCTTTTTTTTTTTTTAAAGAGTGTGATAAGTTGTGACTGCAATGAGTTGAATGGAAAAAGTAAATCCAAGATGGTGAAAGATGCAAGGAAAATGTTAATTATAAATTTGTTTCATTGAATACCAAAAGTATCAATTAAATTATTTTAATCAAATGAAAAGTGGGCTATGTTATGCATCAATTGGAAATATTAGAGCTTAGCAACCGAAACGCTCACCGGAGTTTGGAACACAGTGCTTCAAATGCAGACTCTCTTCATCATCTTGTTTTGTAGTTTCTCTTTCAAATGCCAAGGCTGTGACTATTGTTCTTATTTTCATGTGTATTTTAATTGAATATCTTCCTCATCAAAACTTGTCAGATTCTCTTCTATGCCAGAAGACTAAAGAGATGTGCAAATCTACCTGCCATAGCTTTTGACCGAAGATAGTTCTTCTCTTCTCGCTTTCTCTTTTAACTTTCTTTCTCTTATTCACAGTCAGAAACTGAAGGAGCAGAAGTGTGCAGGTATTTAAAAGCTTTTGATCTGTGGATTTTGTCACAGCAAACTGGCAGTAGGGTTTGGATATCATTGCTCAACACAACTACTGCTTTATTTTGATGCAGTTTTACTGAGCCACGAGATTTAATACTATAAATGCCCTCAGGAGCAGACAAACACTCAGATATGCATTGTTACAGCCATCATTTCATATCAAGCATATTTTGCAAAGGAAACCGAGCAATTTCACCCAAAACTATTGTCTGTCATGCTGTGTTTAGACTGAATGTTTCTCCACGGCTATTTTTCCCCTCTCTGTTTTTTCTTGTTTTACTCAACACTGAAAATGTTGATCAATTTAAGAGTTACAAAACATATGACCATCATTTTTTATTTATTGATTGATTTATTTATCTCAACATAAAAAAAGTTTATTGTATTTTCAACTTAATTTTCTCATGCAAGAAAACAGCTACTTTGCACACTATTTCTTTGGTTGCAAACCATTTAATCAGCATCTCTCAAACATCATTATAAAAGCAACTTAAGTATAAAATTAATAAAAACAAATTCACTTGTACATGATCCAGCAGTACATATATTACACTTAGAAATGGCTTTTATTTCCTTCAAATGATCAAGATCTTTTGAAAAAAAAGTAGAGTGGCTGTTATACTCAAGTGTTTATTCGTTTTTATTGACTATAGTGAATTATTCAGCTTATACCACTGGTACACATGTTATGAGTTCATGCATTCCCTGGACATTGAAGCATTGACTGTTTGAGAGATTGTATATTGTTTTGCTGAGGCAGGCTGTTCTGTTCTTTGAGGTTCTGATAATTTGTCTGAGTGGTTTTAACTGTAATGCAGTAAACAATGCAGTTTTTGTAGAAATTGTTAAAATGACATCTCATGATCCATAACAGCATTATTACAAGAGAGAAAGAGACACAGATAGAACAAAAAACAGATGATATAGAACAAGCATATTGGGTTCCTCAAATAACATTTTAGTAAACAGTTCCTAAAGTAACCATTTTGAAGAACATTTTAATAATCTAAAGAACTCGTTTTCACTTTAAAGAGCGTTTTTGTGGAATGGAAAGAGTGAGTGTAAAGTCAGCTTTATTTTTATAGCACTTTAAACTAGGGTTGTTCCGATTCCGATACTAGTATCGGTAATTTCACCGATACCACAAAAAATTCTGGTATCGGTATCGGCGAGTACTTGAACCCATGTACCAATCCGATACCATTTTCTTAAACAAGACCTATAGTTATGCCCACTAGCTTTGCAAATCGGAAATCAATTCTTCTTCGCTGCTCAGAATGCAAACACAGGAAGTTGTGCCGTGTTGCCACAAGCAACCACTATTTAGAGCAGTGAAGAAGAAATACAAACGTGCTAGCACATTGCTAGTAAATCACTCTCATATGCAACTAAATCTTCACTCTGGGCGACTAAATTATGTCTAATATTAGCCACTGGCTGTATGTATAAGTTTAGCCCGGATATATTTTTTCACTCGCTGAACACTCTGACTGACCGCATCAGAGTTTCACACTCCGTCAAGCGATCTGTGCTATTTTTCAGTTCATCTGAATGGATGCGCAGTGCACCTGTATTTGACGTACCGTAAGCTCTGGTGTGAAGCACACGACTCGCCGTCGGTTTGCTTTTTTCTCACACGCAAAGAGAGAAAGAGAGAGAGAGAGAGAGAGAGAGAGAGAGAGAGAGTCTTACATGTAGCGCGTCAATTCTGCATGGTATGTAAACGATATTCTTTGTTGTATTTTTCTGTCAAAATAACGGAGTTCCTTTGGAATTCTTCAGCTTTTAAGAACTGCCGGGTTCTCCGATAGTAGGCTGATCTAATGCGCAAACGACAATCTCATTGGCTGGCGCTCACCTATTATCATCCCTGTTTTGTTTTCAGCAAATCAGTTCAAGCCAATGCAGACGTGATTAATATTCATGAATCCAGCAGCTCGTTAATCCTTAGTGCGTTTTATATTGTTCTTAGTAGAATTCATAGTATGATTATTATCTTATCAGTATAATTGATAGATCTTTTTTCCCCCATTTTTTACAGAAACACTGAATGACCAAAAAAGCAGCACCACCAGTCCTAAGTTCAGTTAAAATGACTAATATGCATTCATACATGGTTACCAAGTTTTAATTGTAATTACTAAGTTCAATCAATAAATAATACTTGATTATCATAATATATTTATAATGCTTGACTGACTGATGTTTAGAGTGTACTTCTAGATATTTAAAAAAGCTTTGCCATTTTCCAAACATTATTATATTTTTTGTTTACTCACCAGACTATATATATATATATATATATATATATATATATATATATATATATATATATATATATATATATACTGTATATGGTGAAGCACACCAAAAAATAATTGTATCAATTCGAACAGGGCTAGTAGTACATACAGCTGTATAACCAGATACACACCCAGGTATCGGATCAGTACTTGGTATCGGCCGATACCCTGAGACTAGGTATTGGAATCGGTATCGGGAAGGGAAAAAGGGTATCGGAACATCTCTACTTTAAACAATACAGATGGTGTCAAAGCATTTTCACAGTGATAAACATGAAAACAGCAGACTCAGTTCTGGAAACTCTACTATGAAAACAGTTCAGATTCTGCTGTAAAGCAGCTCTAAAAGACAATAGTGTCATTATATAGCTCAAGTTAGTTCAGTGATGCTTCAGTTCAAATAGGCCTGCACGATAAATCATATTTTATTCAAGATCATGATTTTTCACTCCTCCCGATTAATTAAGCATAATCATCTGCAATATTAGCAAGCTTGTTAGTTATCCCGAAAACATTTAATTTTAAATTGGCATTTGCATTATCTTGCCTCCACAAGTGTTCATGTTGCGGTTGCCAGATTTCTAGAGCTTAAACCCCTAATTTGAGCTCTTGTCTTAGGAGATGTTTACACAACAACGTTTTCAACTAAAAACTGAAAACATTTTTTGGCTATTAATTTACACAACAACAGTATTTTGGGGGCCTGAAAATGCAAAAAACAACTTTTTTTTTTTTTTTTCAGATCAATACTGTTATTGTTTCTGTGTAAACTACTAAATGTGAATTTGTGAAAACAGTGATGTCATGTGCATGCATGTTACGTATTCAGTCTATAGACATGTGCACAGGCATAGTGTTTCTTTAAAAAATAACATCACTAACTACTGGCCTGGCATGAATAATGCAGCTCTTTTAGTCATTTCACAGATCGGTGTGAACAGGGATTGTTTTGATAATCTTGTTGTCTGTATGCAAAACTTTTTTATTTATTTATTTATTTATTTTTTTATACTGTTTTTAGTACATCACTGTCATTTAAATTTGATTTAAACTGATGCACTTTCTGTTCACTTAATCTTTCCAACCTGGCAACCATTTGTGCACACACTCTCATAGAAAGTGCAGATGAGCTGAAAACAACATGTAAGCAGGAATTTATCAATCTCTATTGACATTTTCTGCTCAATTGAAAGTGTAAAACAGCCCGTCTGTTTTCTTTTAAGCGGTCGTTTGCACTGTTAGCTGCAACTAAACAAAATGCATATTTATGCAAAATAAATAAATAAATAAATAATAATTATTAAACGACACTAATTGTGATTATATTATCATGCTTGACCATTATATTGCAAGTAACAGTGTGAAGTTCATCGTGGATCAAAGCTTCTTGATGTTTACACAATATCACACTGGCAGTAGAGCTGTCAGCACTCTTGAACCACCCTGACCTAACAGCTGTATAATGTTAAATAAACGCCTTAACAGAACATACATGCTGCTGATATTGTTTTGTTTGGATTATCACTCTCCTCCACACTCGCTCCTGCTTTCATCCGTGCTCTAACTGCCCATCCATCCAGCGCACCAATGTTTGATGTTTCCATTCTCATTGATCTTCATATTCTCTCTTTTTTTTTTTGTTTTTTTTCAAAAGAGCCTGTATTTCCCATACCAAAAGTTAAAGAAGCAACCTTCCTTTGAAAAGTTTGTGCTGGCTATGCTTCTTTTGTCTCGCATGCCTCGGGATCACAAGGTCCGCTGGATTTAAATGCAAATTGCCAAAATAAATTATTGATTCCTTCAAAGCGGCGGCAATAAGAAAACATGTGGGCACAACGGCGTTCCTCGATCCCTCTGGACTCGCTATATCTACTTCTGTAGATCGTCTAAGAGAGGCGGAAACCAATCTGTACACTGTTGTGTTTCAAGAGAAAACTCATATATATACACAAAATCTCAGCCTGCATTATTCATTACGTAAGCCAATACTACAAAGGCATGTTAAATATTCATCAATACCCAGCGATGGCACCCCGGTTTGACATGCAAGAGGGAAATTGATCATTAAACAATGAAACTACAGTGGCTTGCTTTGAAAGACACATGCAAATGACTCTTCTGACGGGCCAGGGGCCTCTCCTGTGTCCTCCTCATTACTATTTTCAGCCGTCATCTGGGGACAGCAGGTAGAAGGGATGCCCTAGTTAAA